>CM033324.1:66082059-66302739 GCA_019359835.1 Pharus latifolius | reverse complement strand
TTGCAGCCTGGCGCACAGTCCTGGTTGATGCAACGGCGAGTTGATGCTTCCCCCAGGCATGCTTGCAACGTGGCGCAACTGTGCTGCCGTTGTCGGGCGCGCGCGCGGGAGAACGAAGGCGCTGCTGGCGGGCGAGGCGATTCCACGGTGGCGAACACGGTGCGCACACGCGGCAGGAAGACAGTGGCGGAGGTGGCGACGCTGAAGATCGCCGGCGACGAAGCCACGGCAGCGCCAACGGCGACGACCAAAATCCGGCGCTCGTGGTCGATTAAACGCCCTGGTCGTGCACAGTAGCCTGGTCGAACCAGGGACTTATTTGCGATGATTTTTGGTTTGGCTTTGGACTAAACTGCAAATCTGGTCTTTGAGAGGTTTAATTTGAGATTTGATTTCATGGCTGAGTATAATATTTCTATTAATACTCATCTAGCTCAAATTTGGAGAAAGTTTGATAAGATTTGAGGGATTTCACCTATTTTCGAAAATAGGGTAAAATTAGGGTAAACTAAATCTGGATTTTGTCGATCTCGAATTCTGGTGATTGGAGAGAGATTTTGAAGTCTGATCAAACAGGAGATCTGTATCAAATAGCATTTGGGAGGTGTTCCCTGAAGAAATTCTGGAGTTGGAATTGATTTGCAAATTTTAGCCTTTTCAGGCTTCCAGGTAAACAGAAAAGGACCTATTCGCAGGTAAACAGAGAATAGATTTGGAGATTTTTAGGGTTTGGGAGAGATTAGAGTTCAGCTGCTCTGGCTACTACTACAGAGGTACATGCATGCAGTGTTTTTATGCAAAACTTTTCACCCCCAGAACTAGGGTGTTACAATCGCAAAGACTTAGAAAAATTTCAAATATATTCCATTGCAAAATGATTTTTGTACAAGTGCCCGGGGCTTCTCCTAAGAAGCTACCGGAATCAAAATGTCTAACAAAAATAAAAAGGGGTCCTAGCTAAAGACCCGGGGGAGGCTCATACTTTAGCATTGGGGTCCTCCCCCCAGGGAGCTTCCTCCGTGGTCGGGGCAGGGGCATCCGCGGCCGGAGGCGCCGGTGTCGGGAACCTCGTCCGGATGATCCGGTCGTAGAATCCCTCCGCCAGCAGCTCTATCTCCCGGCGCGTTGGCTCGAAGGCCTCCGGGAAGCTCCGGGGGATGCGGCCCCCAATCGCCCGGGCGCCGACCCCCCGGTAGTCAACGAGCCCCGCGGCGGCCGCGATGACGGGGATCGCCCGGCCCCGTGCCCAGACGTCCGCAGCCTCTGGGATGGCGGAGACTTGTGCGTTAAGAAAACACACAGCCTCCGCGAGGGTCGCCGGGGGCACCTCCGGGCCGCTCCCGGAGCCCAGGCTAACGCCAAGGCTTTCCAAGGCCAAGCGGACGGAGCGGCCCGCGTCCGACAGCGCCCGGACACTGGAGCCCTCGAGCTCCCGGAGCGCCTTCTCCCTCACCTTGGCCTCCTCTCGGAGGCGGCAGTAGGCGCCCTCCGAAAGGTGCACCTGGGCCCGGGCCCAGGACAGCTCATCAAGAGCTTCGTCCCGCTCCCGGAGGGCCGCCTCCCGCTGCTCCACGCAAGCCGCGGCCCGGCTCTCCGCCTCCTTGAGCAGCCGGGTGACCCGCTGCTCAAGGCCCCAGGTAACAGTCGCTACCTACAAAATACATAAAGAGTTAGAAAAATCTTAAGTGCAGGACAAATCATAAGAGCTCGGGCTACCTGGGCTCCGAGGGACTCGAGCCCCTCAAAACGCTCGTGGAGCGTTCCCCCCGCTACGAAGGCCTGCACCTTCCGGCTGTGCAGGCCCTCCGCGCAGCGGGCCACCTCCCCGGCGGGAAGCAGAGAGGTATCTTGCCCGGCGCCGCTGTTGTGGCCGGGAGAGGGCCCCCGTACCTCGGAGTCCGGGAGCACGGCCGTCGTCGCCGGCGTCTTCGTCGACGAAGTTTCCTCCGAGGACGATGAAGACGAGGATTGGGCGGGGATCTTCGCCCGGGGCGGGATCATCGGGCCTTTCCCCGCCCCAGGCCGGAGGGCCCTTGGAGCCTCCTGCTCCGGGGGGACCTCGAAGACTGAGGGGCTCCCCCCCTCCTCATCAACCGGCCAGAGGCACGGAGGCGCCGCCTCCGAAAACCTCACCTCTTTCCTCTCCGGCGCCAATGCCACCGGCAGAGGCGAGAGGAGCGTCACTCGAACTGGCGACGGGGCGTAGTCCGCGGAATCGGACCCTGCCCCGCCGGTAAGAACCTCCTTCCCCCGGGCCTCGACGGGGGCCTCCGGGGGCGGAGGCGTCGCCTCTGCCCGGGGCGCCGCCCGGGCATGTTCGGCTCCGGGAGCCGCGTCCCGGGCCCTCACCGGCGTCGTCGCCGGCGTCGTGGTCGGGGCAGGGGTCTTTTGGACCAGGGGCCTTTTGGGCTCCGAGCCCCCGGCCACATCCTTCCCCCGCTTATGAGACCCGGGGGTGGGAAGGGGATTCCTCTCCGGAAGCCTGAGCCCGTAGGCCTCGGCCACTAGGTTCCGGGGAGGCCCCTCCCCCACGAGGCGCACGATGCGTTCGTGTTCGTCGGCGAAGTACCTCCCCAGGAGGTGCTCCGCCTTGTCCCTCGCCGCCGGGTACGGGCGCACTGCAAGAGGTAAAAAGTTAGTCAATTTCTCATAAAAAACTGCAAGTACAAAAATGCAGGGGACTTACGCCGCGTCACCGGCTTCACCGGAGGCCGCTGCTCCGGGCCCATGCCGATCCCCCTTTCCCCGCGTGAGAAGGGGGAAAGCCGCAGGAGCGCCAGCTCCTCCGCGGCGTCCCGCATCGAGCGGGCCTTCTTCGTCAGCACCACCTTCCCGAGGAGCTCGAACTCCTCGTCCGTCCACACCGGCGGCTTCGGTGCGGATGACCGGCTGTAGGTGGGAGGCTCCGGGGCGTAGACCACCGCCTCGTCCCGGACCCGGAGGTAGAACCACCTCCGGAGCCAGTCCCCCCAGTGGTCCCGGGAGGCCGCCGCCGGGTAGTCCGCCACACGGGAGGGCAGCATCTGGACCATCACCGAGCCGAAGGGGGACTTCGGTCCTCCCTTCACCAGGTGGGAGCTCCGCGCTGCCGGCTCGTAAAAGTACCGGAAGGCGCGGAGGGTGGGCTCCCGCCCGGTCGCCGTCTCGTACAGCCAGATGAAGAGACCCATCCGGACGAGGGCGTTGGGGGTGAGGTGGTTGAGCGCGACACCGTACTCCTTCAGGAACTCCCGGAGCATCGGGTGCACCGGGAGCCGGAGCCCTGCCTCGAGGAAGGCCTCAAAGGCCACAACCTCTTCGGGCCTGGGGCGAGGGCCTCCGTCCCTCTTTAAGGGGACCCGGATGTCCCCTTCCGTGACGATGCCCTTCTTGACCAGGGACTCAAAGTCCGAGACCGAGAACTCGGAGGCCCAGAGGAAATCCACGGGGATTTCCTCCGGGGGCACCTCCGTGGTCTTCGCTCGACCTTTGGGCGCCATTAGGTCAGTTCTTTCTTTTTTCGGTGGCTAACTTTTCAGGAGGTTGACTAAAGCTCCGGGACACTCGCTACCGGAGGAAGCTACCGGGAGAGCTGAAGCTGGAGTTGGAAAATTTGGAATGAGCTACCGGGGCCCCCTAAGGCCCTATTTATAGAGGCTGGCCGTGATCTAGATGCGCGCCACGTGGCCCCCTCGGAGCAATCTGGACCACTGAAATTCAAACCGTGCGCGGGAAACGAAGGGACAGGCGCGTAAATCGAGACGACGGTTCGAACCGCGCGTGCATTTATTGCGAAAACGGCGCGGCCATAAAGCGCCCGGCACAGAAACCGAAGCGTCGCCGGGGGTCCGGTGATTTTCGTCCGGAGGTTTCACCCGGAGATTTTCCCGGTACCGTAACCATTCCCACCGGGGGCTCAAGCTTCGTCCCCAGAGGGCATGGGGGGCTGCTGTTGGGGGAAATCTCCACGCGGCCAAGTCCAGGTAAGTTCATGGTTGCCCGGGGACAGTGGCCTCCGGTGCCTGCCCCAGGCGCCGCCTTTTAGGCGCCCGGGACCGTGCCTCCGGGGCATCTCCCGGGCGCCGCCTTTTGGCTCCCGGGACCGTGCCCCCCGGGCGGGTCCCGGGCGCCGCCATTGGCCCGGGAACAGTGGCCTCCGGTGCCTGCCCCGGACGCCGCCATTTGGCCCCCGGGACCTTGCCCCCCGGGCGGGTCCCGGGCGCCGCCATTCGCCCGGGGACAGTGGCCTCCGGTGCCTGCCCCGGGCGCCGCCTTTTGGCTTCCGGGACGATGCCTCCGGGGCATGTCCCGGGCGCCGCCTTTTTGGCCCCAGGGACATTGCCCCCCGGGCGGGTCCCGGGCACCGCCATTCGCCCGGGGACAGTGGCCTCCGGTGCCTGCCCTGGGCGCCACCTTTTGGCTTCCGGGACGATGCCTCCGGGACATGTCCCGGGCGCCGCCTTTTTGGCCCCCGGGACCTTGCCCCCCGGGCGGGTCCCGGGCACCGCCATTCGCCCGGGGACAGTGGCCTCCCGTGCCTGCCCCGGGCGCCGCCTTTTAGGCTCCCGGGACCGTGCCCCCTGGGCTGGTCCCAGGCGCCGCCATTCGCCCGGGGACAGTGGCCTCCGGTGCTTGCCCCGGGCGCCGCCTTTTGGCTTCCGGGACGATGCCTCCGGGGCATGTCCCGGGCGCCGCCTTTTTGGCCCCCGGGACCTTGCCCCCCGGGCGGGTCCTGGGCGCCGCCATTCGCCCGGGGACAGTGGCCTCCGGTGCCTGCCCCGGGCGCCGCCTTTTAGGCTCCCGGGACCGTGCCCCCCGGGCTGGTCCCGGGCGCCGCCATTTGCCCGGGGATAGTGGCCTCCGGTGCCTGCCCCGGGCGCTGCCATTTGGCCCCCGGGACCTTGCCCCCCGGGCGGGTCCCGGGCGCCGCCATTCGCCCGGGGACGGTGGCCTCCGTTGCCTGCCCCGGGCGCTGCCTTTTGGGCTCCCGGGACCCTGCCCTCCGGAAAGGGTCCCGGACGTCATCGCCCTTCTAAAAGGTAAAATCCCTGTTTGTTTATCACGTGCAGGTCACGCGAGGGACGCCTCGGGAATCAGCGACCACCTGTCAAGCATCCAAGACGTTTGACCGGAAGAAGGACGGTCCTACCCTTCAATCCAACGGTGGCTTCCGGGGTAGTTTAGGCTTTTTGCTTCTTTTTGGGGCTATAAATAGCCCTTGTACCCCTCTGTTGTAAAGGATCAGCTCATTACTATTTGGAATAGCTAAACTCACAGACGTGCTCCGGAAGCCTCTCCCCCGAAGAGAGCCTCCCCTGCCGGCTCCGGTCGGGAGCGCGTCGACAGGACTAGGGCCCCCACCGGGACCCGAACCTGTATAAATCCACGTGTCAATTCTTGTGTTTGTCCGGCGGGGGAGGACCGGTCACCCGGTCAACCCGCGCTGCGTAATCTCCGCTAGGATCGTCTTCAAAACCTGCCGGGGTATTCTTAATACCACGACAGTCTTCGAAGATTCTGCATTTAGCAGAATGTTTTGAACCATCCCGTGAAGAGACACGCCAGTTCCGTCGAGAGAGGGATCACGCTCAGCGACAGCGAGAACTCTCTGACTTAATTAGGGATAATAGTGCGTCTCTTGTTAGGGATGATGTAGATAGACTTAGGTTAGTTGCTAGTTCTCTAGGGGTTGTCAGTGTAGATCCTACTGACAACAACATGTCCCTTGGGGAACTTTGTAAATTCCTTTCGGATCAAGTCGACGCTTTGGTCGACTGTATCCCTTTTGTTTGTAAAGAATGCAAGAAATAAAAATTTCTTTCTTCAAATAGTTACTTTTTACATCTTCTGTGTGAATATATGGCCATGAGTAATGCTTTCGCGACCATTCATACACAGGAAAATTTCAGTTCTGTGATCAGAATCACGCTTTTATAAAAGCACTGCGACCAGATCTGATACCGCGATCAGGCTTAAGGCAGCTGTTAGAACTGAGTTGTGACCAAGATTGAGGCTTGGTCGGACCGTCACTTCGATTAGAATCGGAGCTTAATCCAAAGCATAGTTTCAACCAAACCGCAACCCGATTAGAAATACATCCGTACGTCCAAAAATTGAATCATAAGATTTTTTCGTAAAAATGTTCAAAGCATATAAAGGGAAAACGTCTTCTGAAAAGTACTGAAAATTTTTCAGTTCTTTTGCACTTTCAGTTTTCGAAACAAAGAAGTCTTTTCGTTTCAGATCCGATGCCTGAACACTTTATTGGGTCCGCCAGAGACAGTATCCATTATGGGAAATGAATACACTTAGTGGAATGTTTCGAACGAAACGTTACTCACATTAATGCGCCGCCTTGGGTCTATAAAAAGAGCAGATGTCTTCGCAAAGAAGCCACACAGCCAAAAACCCTCATCGTTTCCGCCGCACAAAACCCTCATTCTTCTCAGCTTTTGTCTTCCCCAAAAATCACTAACTTTTCCTTTGATTCTCCACCAAAGATGGTGTCCTGGAGCCGATCCATTCACCACTCTGAGGAGAGCCTAGTGGCGTTAGAGAAGGAGGAGATCCTTCCTCCACGGTTGCTCATCAACTGGCGACCCGCGGAGAAGGACCAAGAAACCCCAACCATCCAAGAGGGCGAGTTGGTGGTTTTTGAGGGGTACTTGCGCTGCGGGTTCCGATTCCCCGAGAGTCAGTTCCTCAAGGATGTCCTCGAGCATTATGGGTTGGAGTTGATCAACCTCCATCCAAATGTAGTGTTGATATTGGCGGTTTTTCAACACCTATGCGAGGTGTTCGTCGGAGTGTACCCCAGTGTGGAGCTCTTCCGATGATTCTACTTCTCGGCATGGTCGAAGAGCGCTAACGCCGCCGGATGTATCTACTTCCGGCTGAGGGATAAAAAGGAGTATCCCTTTCCACCCCTGCGAGACTCAGTGCATGGGTGGCACCAAAAGTGGTTCTACTGTACCCCGCCGAAGGAGAGCGGGTTGTGGTTTGAAAACTCGCGGCCAAAGAAGCCAAGCGAGTTAGACACTCTCCCGGCGGTGAACTCGGAGTTCATGAAACACGCCGAGGTAATTCTTCACTTGGTCGAAGAAGGGTTGACGGCTCGGGACGTCATCCGAGACTTTGTGAAGAACCGGGTGAGCCCCCTGCGTGAAAGGGCTCATCCGGCTTGGGAGATTAAGTCCATGGCGGACGGCACCCTGGACTATAATGAAGATATTTGTTTCTGACACCGAAAAACCTTCATGTTTTTCTTGAAATACCTTCATTTTAACTTGCATTCGGTAACAGTCCTGTCCTCTGTTGAAATTGAGAGGCGGACTAACCACCTCCTCCGGGCGTACAACGCCGAGGTAGAGGGTGCTAAGGGGTCGCCTCGCCCCCAGAGCTTAATTCACGCCGGCGACGACCTCAGGCAAGAGCGCCGAAGGGTACATTCTCCACTTGGCCTCTGTTTTGCAAGTTTTATGTCTGTCCAGTACTAATCCCATGTGAATAACTTCTTGGGAGGCTTGCTGAGGCGACGTTTCCCAGCGAGAACGTTGGTTCCTTGGGAAAGCCGACGACCAAAAAGTGAAGAAGATTTCCTCGAGACCCAGGACGAGGAATCCCACCCCCAAGAAAGTCAGGCTAAATCTTGGGGAAGGGTCTTCGCGAAGCACTCCTCCTACGGCCCGAAGAACTGCGGTAAGATATCGGATCCCACCATTCTTTCCAGGCGCGAACTTGAATTACTTCTTCGTCGTACAGGGAGAGGGGAGCGAGGAGGAGGAGGATGATGATGTCCCTCTAGTTCACCGGAGGAGGAAGATCGCGGGCTCTCAATCCGGTGACGCTCCAACGCATTCCGTAGGGATGACTGTTACTGCAGAGGCAGCCGTAGCAGTCCCTACGACCACTGAAAGCCTTGTGGTTGCGGATGATCCCCTAGCCCCTGAAGCTCCCGAGGCTTCAAAGCCAGTTGCCTCTACCTTCCCGGTCGAAAGGACGACAGTGGTAAGATTTTCCCGCAGTCCGTTTTCTTCAATTCCCCCTGTGTACTTGATGAGCTAATGCTTATGCACGGAGAAGAGCTTCCCCCTGCAACTCCTGCTAGCCCCAGGGAGGACAATACTTCTCCTCCATGGACAGGAGCGGAGGTGGTTGTGCAAGATCCTGTGGCGATTGCACACGAGGTGCCGGCCACAGAAACCCAGGAGACAGCGAGGTCCTTGGATGGGACTCGCCAATGGGATCGACTGCCCAGGTAGAGATCCTTCTTGTTAGCCTTTATCTTTCCCTTGAAAAAATGTTCATAGGGGAACACATACAGGGAAGAGGGCCCTTGTTTTCCAAGAGGAAGATCAGGGCGGACGATAATTGTCCCCGTGCTCAAGGAGAACCTTCTCTGAAATCCCAAAAGTTAATGGGATTTCAATTAAGGTTAGAAACTTTATCCTGGTTGTATTAGAAATGATGATCATGAATCGTTACCATTTAATTTTTCTTTTCCTTTACCAGACGGAAAGAAATAGTGCCCAATCCTCCAACCGCTTCGGGAAGGGTTGAAGTCACCGTTGGTGCAGGAGCCTCCAGTGAGGAGCGCTCCACCCCCTCGGCCCAGGAAGTTGTCCGGGCCGTGGAGGGAGAAATAGACACGAGGACCCAGTCGCAGTCACCGGCGACTGGAAGCAGTACTCAGCAGGCACTTCCTCCAACTGCCCCTACTGTAGGCACTTCCGGGCCTTCGACAAATCTTCCCATTAGTCCGGAAGATGCCTCTCTGCAGAAGTTCATGAAGGTATGTTGAATCCCTCTCTAGGTGTTCTGAATTGTACATAGGACACCTTTGACCCTTTTTTGCATCACAGGAACTATCCCGGATGATGGCCCAATCGCGTGCTACGGCGGCGAGCAGCAAGGCCATACAAAGGGTATGAGACAGCTTGCGCAAGTAAGGATCATTACACTTCAATTTGTAAAGGTACAAATTGGTTATGACCATTCCTTCTGTTTTACTATAGAAAGGTGGCATTGCAGGACAAAGAAGCAGCCACAATGAAGCTCCATTCGATCTCAGTGATTAGAAACCAAGAGATCGAAAACAACAGACTACGGTCACAACTTGCTGGTAAGTCGACTCCTGATTTAGGAAGACTTGTCTTCGCAATATGCGAGTAACCTTTTCCCTTGTTGCAGCGCAAGCGGGTCAAATAAAGCAGCTCAGTGTGGATAATAAACTCCTCCAGGATTCTATCGAAGCCTCCACAAGGGCGATTGGAAAGCTGAGCCGTTCAGTCTTCGAAATACTGAAGGCGGTGGCTCATCTTCTGAAGGCTGATGTGGTCGAAACCACACGAGACAATCTCAGCCAAGAGGACTGGGTTGCCCTAGTTATGGCTCAAGCAGAGTCACTTCTCAAGTATCTCCCTAAGGATACACAACGATGAGAAGAGGTGATCAGAACCAGAGTTCGGTCAGCCGCTTCCGCTATCCTCAGCCGGGTTCGACTTCACTATGGCCCAGATGCAGATCTGAATCCAGTAATGGGACCGGTTGAGATCGAGAGTGAAGAGCAACTAGAGGCCGTCACGGAGGAGATTAGTCCCCTTGTAGATAAGCTCCTGACTGAGCTCGGGATCGAATGATCCTTATACCTGTACATAAACAGTTGTATACGATGCAATGCACATGAAAATTCATTTTTGAAAATGAATATATTTTTTGTTTTATGTTGGTTTATATTATAAACATATCCCCCTAGCCCTCGCCTGTGATTGTAGATACTGAAGGCTTAGTATTACAAACGCAGGGGAAAAGTGAATATAACGACCAGGGGTGTATGATCAAATCAACAATTATAATTATTATAACACCTAGCCTTGTTTGCTAACCAGCAGCCACTCGGATAACCAAGGACTTGTCAGAAAGCCCCGTGTGCGTTGAGAAACGGCTTATTTAGGAGTGACTTATCTGAAAGTGGTTATGAGATCGGCCAGTGAATCCGACTAGGATGTTATAATGATCTAACCGCGTGCGACCAGCCCCCGAGCCGAATTCACAGTGGATGGGCATAAAGGGAAATATTCCTCATATAAACGCAAAACATTTTTAATTTTATGAAAAAATGCTAATTGAACAGGAAAAATGGGGTTGAGTACTTACATGTAGAACTTGCGAAGTTGATCGATGTTCCAAGTATTGGACAAAATTCGACCATCCCCCATGGCTAACCGTGCGGATCTTGGTCGCGGCACCGAGACCACAGTGTAAGGGCCTTCCCATTTCGGGGAGAATTTGTTGCGATTAGACTGATCTTGGATTTTTCGTAAGACCAGGTCGCCCACGTGAAGACTACGTGGTCGCACCCTTTTACTGTGATACTTGCGCAAAGCTTGCAAGTATGCCGCGGACTTGACCAAAGCGCGATCACGCCTTTCTTCTAAGAGGATGAGATCTTGTGACCGCTGTTCGGACTGATTAACCTGTTCGAATTGTTCTGTCCGGACAGACCCAATACAAACTTCGATAGGCAATACAGCCTCGGCCCCATAGACCAGATGGAAGGGCGTCTCGCCGGTGGCTCGACTAGAAGAAGTTCGTAGTGCCCATAGAACAGTATAAAGCTCGTCTGCCCAAGCCCCCGAGCGAGACTTAAGGCGATCAAAAACACATTTTTTAATGCCTTGTAGTATCTGCCCATTGGCGCGTTCTACAGCGCCATTGCTTTGTGGATGCGCCACAGAAGCAAAGCACACCTTAGTTCCAATCTGATCGCAGTAGTCTAGGAAGAGACCACTAACGAACTGGGAACCATTATCGGTGATAAGGCGGTTTGGAACACCAAATCGAGCAACAATGTTCTTATGAAAGAACTTTTGTGCTGCTGATGCGGTAATATTGCGTACCGGTTCGGCGTCGATCCACTTTGTAAACGTGTCAATGGCTACGAACAGAAACTTGTATCCATTGACCGCTTGTGGCATAGGACCTACAATATCCATTCCCCAGACCGCGAAAGGCCATGCGAGGGGAATGGTTTGTAACGCATAGGCAGGTTGATGAATCTGTCTGACGTGAAACTGACACTGAGGACACATCTTGACCATATTCTTGGCATCATCGAGTGCCGAAGGCCAGTAGAATCCTTGTCGAAAAGCTTTTCTGACCAGTGTTCGATATGATGTGTGTGCACCACATACACCGTCATGTATTTCTTTCAAGAGGGATTTTCCTTCCTCCTGAGATACGCAACGCATGAATATTCCTTGAGTACCCTTTCTGTACAAAACCTCATCTATGAGTTTGTACAGTCGCGCTTTTCGAATTAACCGATTGCTTTCGGTTTCATCCTCGGGTAGGGTCTCATGTTCAAGATAGACTCTCAATGGATGAGTCCAATCCTGTTCCTGACCGAGGTTGGTAACGGAGGTTATTACCGGATCATCCTCAACCGAAGTCATGATTGAAGGACGGTCCAAGTGTTCAATGAACACTCCTGCCGGAGCGGATGTGCGTGAGGACCCAATTTTGGATAATTGGTCTGCGAGAATGTTGTCCTTTTGTGGGATGTATTGGACTTCGAAATGACTGAAGTGTTTTTCCAATCTCCTCACTTCCCCCAGGTAATGAGCCATTGTCTCATCGGAGGTGCTGTACTCCTTGTTTACTTGGTTTACGACCAGCTGTGAGTCTCCCCTCACCACTAATCGACAGACTCCAAGGAATTTTGCTGCCCGGAGCACTGCAAGAAGACCTTCATACTCTGCTGCATTGTTAGTCGCAACAAAGTGTAGTTGGATGACATACTTAAGCTGCTCGCCCTGGGGCGTAACTAAGACCACTCCAGCCCCCCAGTGTTGAAAACTTCGGGAGCCGTCAAAGTACATTGTCCAGTAATCGGGGCACTCCAGTTCCTCTGCCAACTGCATGGGTGGCTCAGGGTTGGTCCATTCGACCACAAAGTCGGCCAAAACCTGAGACTTAACCGCTGTGCGGGGCGTGAAATGAATCTCGAAAGCACTGAGTTCGACCGCCCATTTGGCGATTCGACCAGATTTCTCTGGGTTTCGGACAATATCCCCCAAAGGAAAAGAGGACCGTACTGTGATCTTGTGCGCTTGAAAGTAATGTCGTAGCTTACGGGAAGCCATCAGTAGCGCGTAAAGTATCTTCTGGACCTCAGGGTAGCGCTCCTTAGGACCATGAAGTACCTCGCTCACATAGTAGACGGGTCTATGTATTCCTTCCCTATCTGCGATCAGAACGGCGCTGACTTCGTGCGGTGTGGCCGCCAGATACAGAAGCAATGGTTCTCCTTTGTCGGGAGACACCAATACTGGCGGACTGGATAGATATATCTTTACCTCCTGAAATGCTTTTTCGGCCTCATCCGACCATGTAAAATTATGATGCTTCCGCAAGGCTTTGAAGAAAGGCAATCCCTTCTCGCCTAGTCGCGATATGAAGCGACTTAAAGCCGCCATGCGACCAGCCAGGCGTTGAACATCCTTCATGGTCGAGGGCGATCTCATTTGTTCAATGGCCCTGATTTTCTCAGGATTAACTTTAATGCCCCTGGAACACACAAGGAAACCAAGGAGTTTTCCTGAAGAAACCCCGAAAGAACATTTCTCCGGGTTTAATTTTATTCCAAAGCGATTCAAATTACAGAAGATTTCAGCGAGATCGTCCAAATGAGACAATCTCTTGGTACTTTTTACAACTAAGTCGTCTACATATGCTTCGAGATTACGCCCTATCTGGGAAAGAAAGGTCTTTTGCATCAAGCGCTGGTACGTGGAACTTGCGTTCTTGAGACCGAACGGCATTCTGACGTAGCAGTATGTGCCGAACGGGGTGATGAAGGCAGTTTTCTCTTCATCGTCTTCTGCCATGCTAATTTGATGATATCCTGAGTAAGCGGCCAGAAAACTCATCAGTTCGCAACCCGCAGTTGAGTCGACCAGCTGGTCGATGCGGGGAAGGGGAAAGTCATCCTTCGGACAGGCAGCGTTGAGGCTAGTGTAGTTGACGCACATTCGCCACTTGCCATTTGACTTGCTGACCATGACCGGATTGGCGAGCCATTCCGGGTGATCCACTTCACGGATAAACCCAGCCTGTAGGAGTTTGTCCAACTCCTTTCGGATGGCTTCCTGTCGGTCAGCAGCAAAACGCCTGAGCTTTTGCTTTATTGGTCGTTGTCCAGGTCTAATTGCTAACCTGTGCTCAATTACTTCCCTTGGGACACCGGGCATGTCGGACGGTTTCCACGCAAACACATATGTGTTAGCCCGGAGGAAAGCAACGAGGTCGAGTTCCTATTTGTCATCCAGAGCTGATCCGACCTGAATTGTCTTGGATGGATCATCTGGGTACAAAGGAACCAATTTGAGTTTCTCATCTGGTCGAGGAGCAGCCTTGATCGTGTCGGTGGTAACAGTGGCGACCTGAGCGTCCCGGAGGGGAAGTTGATCGACCATCTCCAAAGATAGCCGGTCGCACGTGAGTGCCACGTTGCGACTGCCTCAGACCGAGATGACACCTTTGGGGCCAGGCAATTTCCCGCATTGATAAGCATAGTGCGTTGCCATCATGAACTTAGCGAGAGTTGGCCTGCCAAAGATTGCATTATAAGCCGAATCACAATCGATTACATCAAAAATAATCAATTCTGTTCGGAAGTTTCCGGTTCTTCCAGTGTTACCTGGAGGACCACTTGTCCCAATGGCATCATGGAGGGGCCTGGGATTATCCCATAAAACGGATGGATTATGCGCTTAATCTTCGAACGTTGCTAATGATTGGGGTAATGACCAGAGGGAGCTGTCGACGATTCGGACTCAGGGTCCTCAGCCGAACTTATGCAGAATTTGTAATTGTGAGACATTTCAAGATGACCCTCCGGGAAGGTATGCTGAACAATGGTGAACAGGAGCACAGAGAGTTTAGACAGGTTCGGGCCCTCGATGGTGGGAGTAATAGCCCTACGTCCTGTTGAGATTTCACTAAGTGTGGTAAAAGGTTTACAAATGGAGGAAAAAGTCCTCACAGGCGAGGATTTTTCCTGTAAGGGTGTACAAGGAGAAGCTATAGGAGACTCATAAGTGTTGTCTAATCTAAGCCGTAGACTTGGCTGTTTGAATGATCGAGATATCTTGTATCTTGATTATTCTTTTGAGTCTGGTTCTTCCGAAAAAATGTCTTGGATCCCCCGTTTGATGTATTTTGCCACCTTTTTATATTGGTCGAAAGGGTGCCATATGAAGAAAACTGTATCAAACGGTTAGATGCAGTTGTTGAAGAACCGCTATTAACTTCCACGGAGGTTATTAACACGTGTTAATCATGAATAACCGCATATAATAACCTCTGATGGTTGGTCTTCAACATGGAGGAATCTCTGGGATGCCTGGAATATCCTGGTATGAAGATAACCGAACAAGCTCCAAGCACCTTGGTTGAGAATGTTCTGACCGCGGAATATGGGCTGACCGCGCAACATCCCAGATATTCAGTCCAGTCCGCGTATGGCATACGAACTTCTGACCGCACACAGTTGTCGGCCTGATCGCACGAAACCCGCGACCTGATCGCGTAAAGCTTGTGACCTCATGGTGATGCCCCTCAGAAATAGCTTGAGTTCGTATCGAACCAAATACATGTCTGGTTCGAACCTGTCTTGAACCAAAAGTTTATTAGAAGTGACCCGGGTGTCAATCCTCGTCAGGAGCCTCAATGGTCGTGTTAACCCCGCCGGGCAATCAGTGCGATCAAATGTTAAAGGTGTACCCGACCAACGGGGGTATTGAGGTTCACCAAGGGATGTCTCCGTTTGGTTAACCTCTCGGTAAAAGGCCTTAAACTGCCTTTTGGAAACGAAAGAAGAAGAACCTCCAAAAATAACGTTAACATGATTTTGAGGTACCTGGTAGGACATTTCCTCGTCTCCGTCGGCGTCTCTAAGCCCGCACGCCTGTTCTTTAGGTGGTAAAGTTGGCATTGGCCCAACTCCCTGGTAGAAGTCATCCAATTGTTTCAACCAACTCCTGCAATTCTTGAGGTCGTGGCCTGCGGAGTTGTGGAGTGGACACCATTTCTTGCCCTCCTGCGGATTAGTTGACTTTTCTGGCTGGTCGACATTTCGACCACCAGAGGCAGTTTTATTTTTGAATGAAGACTTATTACCTTTGGTCGAAGGCGGCTTCTCTGCGACTGCGACCTCGCGGTACTGTCCAGAGCGGTTCCTCTTCGACTTTTTTGACTTCCCACCCGATGAAGATTCCTGCTTCTTGCTTGAATCTTCTTTCCTGGCGTCCTTGAAGCCTGGTTGAGGTGGTAGGTCCCCCGTGTCGACCATTCGATTCCATTCGACCGCTTCGGCTGCATCGGAATATCGATCGGCCATGTCGAACAGATCGGCCACTGATCGAGGAGGGTGGATAAGCAAGTCCTCGGTAAATCTCCGGTATCGAACAGCATGCTTAAATGCCCTGATTACGGAGCCATCAGATATGTTCGGGATGGTATTCCTCACCCCGACAAACCTCTTGACAAACTGCCGAAGTGTTTCGGTTGAAGTTTGCCGCAGCCAATGAAGGTCGTCCTCCTTACCCGGCTTCTGGTAACAATTTTGAAAATTGCTGAGGATAGCATCGCATAGCATTTCCCAATTGTAAATGGAACCCTCGGGCTGATTAAACAGCCAGGTTCTAGCCGGCCCTGCGAGGACTGTAGGCAGGTAGTTGGCCATGACCTTGTCATCGCCTCCTGCCGCTTGGATGGCAGTGATATAGATTTGAAGAAACTCGGATGGGTTCTGAGTTCCGTCAAACCTCTCAATGGCCCCTGGTCGAAACTTATCGGGCCAAACGACTGCTCGTAGGCCAGGCGAAAAGGCTTTACGACCAACGTAGGGACCGTGAATCGCCCCATGACTCTCGGCTGGGTCTCGGGCGACCTCACGCAATGGCAAAGTTACTCGTGGTCCCAAACGAGAGTGGACAGGAACTCGATCCCTATTGCGAGAATCCTGCATTCGCCGGTATATGTCCTGTCGGGACAGTACAGGCGGCGGGTAACTTCGTCGGCCGGAACCAGAATGAGGGCAATCTCGTTCGTGGGAACGTGTTACCAAGCGGGAAGAAGCCGTTGGGGTCGCCTCAGACGCGACCTCATCCAGTCTCTCCGCCAGGATCCTAAAAAAGGCCGGTTTCTGCGCATCCATGACCGTAGGAGGAAAGTTATGCATGACTTCCGCGATAGATCGCAGTCGACCATGGGTACTTCTCCTAGGGGCACCAGGTGTTATTGTTTCTTCGTCCACCGGGAAACGCTCCGGTGGTAAAGAACGGGTCTGGTCACGTTTGCGACCACGGGACCGTCGAGAAGAACCCAGAGCAGCATCGTAACGAGCCTACGCATCTTGAAGAGCCTCTAGGGCAGTTCTGCACAGTTCGTTGTTTTGTTGCTCGAGATCTTGATCCTCCTTCTGTTTGCGATCTTGTTCTTCCCTAGTAGCCTGTTGATTGGGAGTTTCTTCCGACAACGCAGCAAACTGCCTAGGGAGAGAGGTTGCCGATGGGAAAAACATCTCAGTTTGTTCCGAGTCGGACTCGAAATCAAAAAAGACGGTGAAGGTTATCAGGGTCGAACCTTCCGGGGCTGATTTCTGGGTCGACATCATCCTTCCCCTCGGCGGGGTCGTATGACGGGCCGGATTCATCGCCTAGCGCATTAAGAACCTCTATGGGTTCTGACCTTGCGCTAGTTGTTCCCTGGTCGATTGACATGACCTGGATAGACGATTCAACCAGTGGAAGATTTTGGCCTTCGACCTCCTCCATCGGGACAGGATCGCTTGGAGAAGGCATCGGGATATGGGCATAATCCTCGAGATCGAAATCGTTCTCGGAATCATATGCTCCAGCCATGTTTCAGCGAACCTCCAGATTTAAACTAGGACGCCTTGAGAAAGGCCCCACGGTGGGCACCAGCTGTCGACGATTCAGACTCGGAGTCCTCAGCCGAACTTATGCAAAATTTGTAATAGTGAGACCTTTCAAGATGACCCTCCGGGAAGGTATGCAGAACAATGGTGAACAGGAGCACAGAGAGATTTATACAGGTTCGGGCCCTCGATGGTGGGAGTAATAGCCCTACGTCCTGTTAGGATTTCACTATAGGTGATAAAAGATTACAAAATGACAGAAAAACCCCTTCACAGGCGAAAGGTTTTTCCTATGTAAATGTACAGAATGAAGCCAGGAAGGCTTGTAAGGACTATCTAATTTAGGCCGTCGACTTGGCTGTTTTTAGTGGTTGAGATGCGTTGTGTCTCACTTGTATCAGAAATCTTGTTCTTCCAAATGGATCGGATCCCCCCCTGTTTGATGTATTTCGCCACCCTTTTATACTGGTCGAAAGGGTGCCATGTTATAACTGCATCAAACAGTTGTTTGAACGGTTGGATGCGGTTTATTGAACCGCTCTTTACTTCCAAGTAGATTAAGCACGTGTTATTCGTGAAATAACTGCTTGTATTAACCTCCTGGCGGTTTAATCTTCTACGTGGAGGAATCTTCGGGATACTTGGAATATTCCCACTATAGGGATAACCGGTCAGATAAATTCCAAGTATCTTGGTCGAGAACGTTCTGACCGCGGGATGTTGGCTGACCGCGCAACATCTTCGACATTCTGTTCGCGTATAACATACGAACTTCTGACCGCACAAAGCCTATGGTCTGATCGCACGAGGCTTGTGACCTGATCGCGCAAAGCCTGCGACCTTAGGCAGATGCTTCTCAGAATGACTTGAGTTCACACCGCCGGGCATGTGTCTGACTCGAATCTGTCTTGAGCCAACAGTGCATTTATTTGAACTAACTCGGGTGTCAATCCTCGTCAACAACTCTTTGTCAGCTCGAGATGTATTTCCCTCCATCCTTTTTTGATGTTATGGTCCATCTGGTTGTTCACCTTATCAGAGAAATTAAGTTTTGTGGACCCGTGTGACTGCGCTATATGTATCCATTTGAGAGATTTATGGGTGTATTGAAGGGATACATAAGGACTCGTCGTCGGCCCGAGGGGAGTATCATGAAGTTTATGCCACCGAGGAGGTGATTGAATTTTGCACAGATTATATGGCTGGGGTTGACCCAATTGGCATTCCTAAGTCCCGACAGGAGGGCAGGCTTCAAGGCATTGGAACGATTGGATTCAAAGCTATCGTTCCTGCCTGTGATGTGTACGTGTAATCACATTTTTGGGTCTTACAACACATGACGGAGGTCAAGCCATACATACACGAGCACAAGGCAATGTTACAGTCACAGAATCCTTCGAAGCTAGAGATTTGGGTCACTAGAGAACATAACAAGAAATTTGTTGGGTGGATCCAAGAAAGAGTCACGCGATCTGCCGAGGGCTCCATAAGTGAAATTGTGACATGGTTGGCTAGAGGCCCAAGATTCACTGTAGGGACTTGGCAGGCGTACAACATCGACGAGTATTCATTTTACACAAGAGCTCAGGAAGCCAAGAGTAGTACGCAATGTAGCGGAGTGACATTGTTTCCTATTTCCAAGGATGCCAGGGCAATAAGGGTGCTGAACTCATATTACGATGTTATTGACGAAATATGGGAAGTCGATTATGGATTATTTAAGATTCCATTGTTTCGATGCCAATGGGTTGAAATCCCTTGAGGTGTTAAAGTTGACAATTACTGGTTTACTCTCGTCGATCTCAATAGAGTCGGACACCAAGACGATCCATTCATACTTGCAAAGCAAGCCACATAGGTATTGTACATCGTTGACCCAGCCAATTCAAAGTTGCACGTTGTCCTCCACAGCAAGAGACATATTGTTGGGGTCGAAGACATTGTCGACGAAGAAGAGTATAACCAGTTCGGTGAAATACCTCCGTTTTTAGAGGACATTCAATCTATCCCTACTGAAGATATCGATGAAACAATGTATGTGTGAGATGATCACGAAGAAGGATTATGGGTTGAGAACCATTGATGACTATTTTCTATTTGAAGGAAAAATACCAAGCAAACAGCCCACAAGTTGTGCATCAAGGTGAGGAACTTATCATTATTACATCAGGCAATACATTTTTGTTTAGAACATAATGATAAGCTAGTGTACTACAACATTAACATATCTCAATTTTAGTCCACAGCATAGTTCTAACATGTACAGTACCCTTATATTCTAAGAACTTAACAGGCCTTGCCAAAATCCCATTGTAGGCTGTTGCTTCTTTAACAGGCCTGAAACATTATTTACCAAACTTCAAAAATTAAGCTCTGGAAAAATTTACTTAGTCTAACGGTATTTTCTGTTCGTACCGTTAGAACAAGTGTACAACGCTGATGAAATTTTCTCAATCTACCGTGAGAAAAGTGCACATACATGGTCTGACGGTATTATTGGGTTGTACCGTTAGAAGAAAGTAATTAGTCTGACTGTATTTCTTGTTTGTACAGTTAGAAAAGGCCCTCACTACTTTATTAAACTTCGCCCGAGAGTTTCTCTCCAGTCGAACCATTCCAACTTATAGCATTGTGTCTCTTCAAGCGCGAAAACCCCTACCCTCACCGGGGACCACTTCCTCACTGCCGCACCACGATCGCCATCTGGATTACGGTTCGCCACTGCCGTCAGTCCTTATTTTCATCCATCGCCAATAGCCGCTACGTTCTACACTGCCTCTCCATCGCCACACACTACTACAGAAATGCTTTTCACTCTCGGTTTAAAATCGACTGTTCTATCAGTTCTCTTACCGCTAGTGATCGGCACGATAGAAGAAATGTAACACACCTCTATCGGTTGGATACCAATAGTAAAATACCTACACTTCCAACGTTCAGTAATCGCTAACGAAAATTCTTCTATCGGCTCAATGATCTCAACCAATAGTGATGTTTGATTTCTTGTAACGGTTATTCACTAGAAACCGATAGTACTGTATAGTTTTTTCTATCGGTTAGGTACTCGACACGGTTAGCACTGGAAACTTTCTTCTATCGGTTGTAGGATATGAACTGATAGTATTAAAAAGAAGCACTACCAGATAGAGCAATACAGAGATACACACATTCGACAGATTGAATCTAATTATTTAGAGATTTAATTTATTCACAAATACACTAATACAAATATACACACATGCATTGGACAGATTGAATTTATTCACATATTGAGTTTATTCACAAATACACCAATGAATTTATTCACATATTGAGTTTATTCACAAATACACCAGTACAAGTACATACATACACAAATCAACACATTCAATATATATTACACAAGTCATTTACGATCAATCGTTGATAGCCACTTCTTCCATCACATATTGAGCCCAAATTATTCGCAGCTCCTTCAATTGAGGCAACTCATATTGGTCTTTCAACATGGCGCTCTGCATGCGTGTATGAAGTTAGGAACGTACGTCACATCCAATGTTCGACTTTGAGTCAGGAAAAATGGTTACCTTTGGGAATTGGGCAAAGTTTGTCCTGATCAGGTCATACATAAATCTCATGACATAGAAGCCACATTAACTCGAAAGAACTAATTAAGCATAAATTAAAAGACTCATCATGAGTAGTTCCATCCATATTAATTACCTCATATTCTTTACAAGAAATTGTTGTGCCCTTCGACGCGTCATGCCTCCCTCCAGCAGTAACATAATTTTTGAAAGCCGTGTATTTAATTTAGCATTGCCGGTTAATATGTTATCATTAATTAGCTAGTCAGAGAAAAATTTAAATCAGCAGTGGTACTTACTCATCTATGTGCCACGTGAGGGTGAAAACATGCGCCACCCTATCACTCATCGAATTGAGGTAATAGACCTCATTCATCCATGGGCAAATGACGATGAGGACCCAGTGGCCCCTACATTGCATATAAAAGCGAACCGTTTCATACATATGTTAGGAGTAACATACAAGAATGAGTTAAATTAGTAGGAAATGCACTAACCTTTGGTGGTACGGCGCAAGAATGAACTCTCGGTCCTGCTGCGCTAGTAGTGCCCTTGATATGTATTCCTCCGCATGTGCTTGGTCGTGCTTTAGCGTCGTGAGGCTTATTTTGTCTGGGTCGAGGAAACCCACCTCGTCACATGCCCTCATCGACGCCAGCCTACACATGCACCTGGATGCAAAGTAGACATTAGTAATTAGTGCATACAAAGTGATTAGATTTATGAAATGAACTGTGATAACTTTACACAACAGCAAACTCATAGGACTCTTGTCCGTATGATGGACATATCAAGCTCCTGCCAGTTGAGGAGGTCAAACAAATCCTCGTGGGCCACCGATATGCTCCCGGCCTCACGGTGAAAATGACCTGGCCTGAAGTGAACTAAGAAGTTGATGTGGCGCCTAGACCAGGTCAGGTACCACTCGTGGAGACTTCTGGTTATTTGATCCATATTGCACAGAAGGTACTCCGACACGAGTGGGAACCCGTTCTTGAATGTACCCGGCTGGCTTTGTTTCGCCTTGCCTTTGGCCTTGCCCTTTGTAACACCCTGGTTTTCGGGGTGAAAATTCCTTTTCATGAAAATCATGCATGCATGTATCTCTTTAGAAGTAGCAAGATCAGTTCAATTCTAATCTATTGTAAGCCCCAAAAATCCCAAAATCTATCCTGAAGATCCAATTCAAGATCAGATTGTCCAGATATAATCTACTATCTATCCTGAGTATAAAAGCCTTCAAAACCCATATCAAATTCAATCTCTAACTCCCAGAATTATCAACCTCTTTCTGTTTTCGAAAATAGAATTAATCGAATATCCCAATTACCCTAAATACCCTGAGTTTCAGAATTCAGATTTAACCAAATCTTAACCTAATCTAGACTAGATTATTCTTGGATTGCAATCATGGGTGTGCCAATACCTTAATCCAAAAAGTTGGCAACCAGATTCCATCATTTAAGCCCTTTTCACAGGTTAGTCCAAATTGTATCGCAGCTTAGTCCTTTTTTGATTTCCCAGAGCCCAAAAAAGGCTAAAAACCACAAATCAGCTCCAAATCTCAATTTGATTTAGGGAATACCTCCCAAATGCTATTGAATACAAAATCTCCTTTTGTCAGAACATCAAAATCTCACCCTAAGTCTCAAATTTCCAAGTCTCGACAAAACCCAGATTTGAGATACCCTAATTACCCTGTTTTCACTTCAGTTCAAATTTGATCAAAAGTTCCCAGATTTTATCAGGTCCTCGCTCAAATCATCTGTTGAATAAAGTTATTCAAATCTATGAAGTCAAAATCAGCCATAATCTTCAATATCTCAGATTTTACAGATTAGTCCAAAATCAGAAAGCTGAAATTGCAATCAGGTCCAACCTCTTGTTTTGACCAGCAGCACCACCTTCGACCAGAGCAGCCACGACCAGGAGCTGTGCCATTTTCGACCTCAAGCCCAGCCGTGACCAGGAACACAACTGCAACACGAACCTTACCGCCGGTGGAGCTCCGCCATTGCCAGTTTCGCCGCAACCTCGTCGCCACATGTGCGCACCAGATTGGCCGCCGTGGCAGCGCTGCAGCAGCAGCACCACTGCACCTGCCAGAGCACGCGTCGACTGTGCCAAAAAGCCATCGAGGCCGCTACACACCGCCACCGTAGCCAACCAGATTGATATCCACCCGATTGCTCCAAGTCTTGAGAGCCCCCATCTTCTGCTATTTAAGCTCCCCCGTAGCTCGCAGCAGCTTCACCCCACTCCAGAACCAGCAAGTCTCGCTTCCTCCTGTTTCTTCTTCGTCTCCGGCAAGCCGCCGAGGAGGAGCACGACGCCGGGACAATCCACTCCACCAATCTTCAAATTGATTCAACCAGTAAGTACCTTGTGCTCACCTCATCATTCTGTGGCCTTTGATTGAACTGCGATGGCTCCAATCACTGGTGATCGTCGGATTTTGGATTTGCCCTGTTTCGGCAATTGACCCCTTTCCAGCTGATTTCTGTACTCCTTTTAGTAGAAGCAATTGATCATTACAGTGTTCTTAGGAAGCCCATGCTGTTAGATTTCAAATTGAATCTCAGATGGAGCCTTTCCCTGTTTTCGCACACCGCCATGAGCAGCTCACGTCGCCGGCCCGTGCCACTTCACCTCCGACCAAATTGACCGTAGTAACGTGATCCTTGAACTCCGTAGATGGTGTAGCTGAACCTAATTAACCGTAGCTATCTTATATTAGCGGCGCCCCAGTTGCCGTCTTCTTCGAGTCAGGCATCAGCACCGGTGACTCCCAAATAGCCTTCATAACCAAATTGCTTGCTCCAACACCATCTGTGCAGTCCCAGGAGCATAAACCTTTGATCAATTTCAAGTTTCATCCTTTGAAGCTCGTTGCCGCCATAGCTCACCTCAGGTCCTGAAAGCCGACGAGTTCGACCCCGCCGTTCGCCGTCGTCTCATCGCCATTGTTCAATCTACTTTGTCTTGTGGATTTGCCTCAACCTACTGAGCATATCACTCAACTGCATCACCCTTCGATGCTGTGCCAAACCAAAAGTAATCCCCATGCCAAGATCTGTCCAGTACCTGTGTCTTGCCGTGTCGCCACCGTGGTTTCTCGTCATCGTTCATCACCGTCCGACTATCTTAGCTCCTGGAACCACGACCATTGGATTCCTATTGTCTTCGCCTACCTCCTAGACATAGTTGGCGAAGAAAAGCTCAAGAAGATCGATCAAATACTCAAGCCCTAGAATCTGGCTGTGCACTGACATTCAATTCACTGTGTCCAGGGGCCTCTTTGCAAATTCCCTAAATTCTAGACTTTTCTGTGAAAACCACCTTGTCAAATAGTTACCTTACTACATTTTGCATCTAATTCTTTGATCAAATCCCATTTTTCCCACAGGAAATCTCCTAAAACATGTCAATGCCATTCCTTGACAATGCCAGCCCTTGTCAGTTTATGTCAGCCAATGGCATTAGGCCACTTTAACCACTTCTGGTAATGCAACCTAAAAACCACCCCATCCACTAAACTTGTAGAGCTATGTTCTACATTTTATTCAACTACCACACCTTGAGAAAAGCTCTCTAGCATCCTCTGAAGCTATGTCAGAGCCCTGAACCGAATGTCCACCTATTAACGTTCGTCGTTTTTGAGCAAAACAGCCGCGGACTTGATGTCCATATTGCAGCCTTGAAACCCTGAGAGTCTCTAGCATTCGTCCTCAACCCTGATTCCATGAATCTCCAAGATTAACTTAAATCCAGCTTTCAAGCTTACCTGTTTCAGTATCGCCGAGAGTATTTCTCCTTTGCATGTTGCATATAGATTATTAATGAATTGTGATTCCTATTTTCTTGTTTGATCTTTCATTAAAGCAAGAGCCTGAGTATGAAGATTTCGTCAAACCCGACATCGACTGCTGTACCTTATGACGCGGAAGGCAAGTCATATTCTTGAACATCTTGAACCTATATTTTATGAATTGTTAAGATATTGCCTTGACTATAAGTAATATTGCATTTGATGAAATGAGAAAAGTATGATATGGCAGTACTAGGCTGTATGCCAACAAAAGATGAGGAGATTCCTTATAAAATGATCAAACTGTGAGCCATAACTAATATATATGTATATATGTATATTCATGAAATAAAACCCTTGCCGTGGCCAGAGTTTGGTATGGAATGGTGGTGGCATTGACGAGTGCAGCGTTTGTGGAATGCACCGGTCACAGGCATGTAAGGACTAGAACCTTGTGTTATACTTCCATGCGGCATGAAAAACGTACTAACCACTTGCCCGGTATGGGACGGGTGCAACATAGTAACTTTCTCAGTATTAGCTTTTCCCTGCAATGGTTGTCAGTCCAGTTTCTCGAGAGGAATTGGTTGGCCACTGAGGGCCATGAGTGGTGTGAGATCAGAACGATAATGAGAGGAAAATGTGTAAGAAGGAAGACGCTCTACGCCTGGATTAAGTGGTGCGCGACTGTAATCAAGAGAGGCTATGTGTCTTGCGAGAAAATAGACCAAGGCTAGGAAGAATTGGCTGTGGGGAGTACCCACAACGGTAATGAGGACTGAAATGTCTATTTACCGGGCAGGCAATTGTTAATGCTAGGATTGCAAACTGTTGTGTGATCTCAGCCTTGTCACATGCGTAAAAGTCGCATGGAGAGGTCCCGACTTGAAAGCTGAGTGATCGGTGGATTAAAGTGGTACACCTTTGCAAAGTTAAAAACGTATTCAAATACTCCTAGCTCCCGGGTCTATAGGAGCCTGCGCGCAGTGGATCCTATCCACATCGATGTGACACAAGTATGTTTTCTAAATAAAATTGGCTAGACTTAGCTCATGTGTGCTTGACATGTGTTGTCATGAAATGAGGTGCTAACATGTGCAAACATGTGTTCTCGTGCTATGATAGTACTTCTAAGAGTTTATAAAAGATACTAATGGTATGTCATGATGAGCACTGCATTAAGTTTAGAAAGAAGAAAAGTATTTTGTAACCTTCCCTCCTTCCCTAATAGCATAGGTTCATATCATTCTACTATATGTACATACTCTTATCTATGACTTGCTGAGTACGTAAGCGCTCACTCTTGCAATTCACTATCCAATAGATGGAATGTCCCTTGATCAAGACGAAGGCCTGGAGAACTTCTTGGATCTTACAAGGAAGAGAGTCTGTTCCACCCAAGTCCTGAAAAGTGTTGCTCTGCTTTCAACTTCTTACTGTGGGGGTTCACTTAGCTTCTGACGAGTAGTTGTTCTTCTGCAACCAAACTTATTTATGCCGTGATGGCTTGTAATTTATTATGTTCTAATGAGGCTAGTTGGCCATACTACTCAATGTAATGTAAGTTAAACTGATGCAATATACTCCTGTGTTTGACTCATCCTGGGAAATCAAAAGGTATGGGATCAGCTATAGCGAGCTGGGTCCCCATGGGAGTAGTCATGTTCCCCTGTGAAGGCGGGGCGCGACAGCCTTGCCTTTAGGCGGGGAGCGAGTGTATACGTTCGAAGGTTGGGGCACGGTGCCGCCAGCCTCATTTGATGGCGAAGGGGCTTTCTGAGTAGGCGTGCATCCTTTGGGTGGGTTTGAGCCGTCGGAGGAGGCATGGGGGCCTAAGGAGCTCGGTCATGCGTTGTACTAGGGGTGTTGTCCTCAGGAAGTGAGCTGGCATCTATCATCCACTTTAAGTTACGAACGCGTAAGTTAGATTTTGCAAATTGAGTATATTAACTGAGTTGTAAGCTAGAATGGCTAGGGTTTACCTCCTGTAGTCTAACACCCTTCTTGGGCCACTGTATGTACAAGCCCAATGTCTTGCCAATTGTTCGCATTTCGTTCGTTGGGACGGGCAACGGAAAAGACATATAGCCCGGGAGGGCCATGTCTACCTGTCCTTTTGTGAACCCAGGCTTCAAAGGCACGCAGTGGATCGGGATATCCTCCTAAGACTGATATACAACCCCGTTTGCAACCACTACAGGGTCGTCGCCTATGTTGATCAATAGGCTACAGCTCTCCGGCTTCTGCAATTTGTAATAATTATAACAGGTTAGCGAAACAGTTCTAATGTAACTGGAGTGGCATCAACCGAACTACATATATAGCTGAAGAGTTGCAATACCTCAATCAGGTCCACCGGATCCACTTGAACCTTCGAGCCGCAACTACTCGGCCTGCCAGCGTCGACCTCGGCAGCTGGATCTAAACCCTTGGACTGCACAACTCGGCTGAGGAGTTCATACTTCTCGTTCATTTGAGCGAACATGTCCGCGAATTGTGCAGTCACATCTGATCGTATCCTCTCAGACAGCTCCAGTTCCCTTTCCTTCCAGCTGCGAGCCTTCTTCGCCTTTTTCCCAGGCTCCAAGAATCCTTCCTTCCATGGCACCACACCCCCCACAATTCGCGTCTACCTTGGATGCTCCTTGTTCCATAGAGCCCGAGTTAGAATGTCGTTCTCCCTATGGGGAGTGAACAATCCCTCGGTCTCCTCCTTCAAGCAAGAGATCTGTTACATTCAAAGCTCTCCATTGTGAGGAAAAAATATATACAAACTTGTGCACACACTAGTGATTATAGTTTTGTCTACGACACTCTATGATTCCAACCAGGAACTTAGTCAACTTACGATTCGCTGCACGACCTCAACATCCCTGGGGTTTGGGAACTCCATAGTCCCCGTGGACGACACGGTCCCTCTGGCCAGCCACCAGCGCTTGCATCACGGATCGCGGATCTCGGAGAGCAACAGGTCAGGGGAGTCGATGAAATTCGACGGCTCGTCTTCAGCCTTCTTCCACTGCTCCTCCTTCCCGGCATAGCCGCGAGAGCTGAGCCGGTGCGGGTGGTCGTTCCTCCTCTGGATTGCCTTGTTCTTCTCACTCAGGGCCTTCGTACTAGAAACAAGAAAATTAATGCACCACTAGTTACTCCATACAACGGCGTAACCAATCAAAGGAAGCATACATACCTTGAACTCAGGGGTCCCCTTCTGTTGGGTGAATTGCTCCCATACCTCCTCCGTTATGAAGGGGTACTTCTCGCATGGAGATTTGCCTTTAGCAAGGAAGGTACTAACGAGGACGCTCTTGAAGGTTTTCCACGTGTTGTTCATGTCCTTCAAGCAAGCTATCTTGGGACCATCGTTGGGGATGTTCCACTTGGCCTGTTTCAAATGGTGCATATAAGCAGGACTTACTTAATCTCTAGGATAAACCAAGGGAATGTGATTACTCAAGAGTTCAGTGATTTTGATTAATTTTACCTTCACTTCCGCTGATCCGTTTGAGACCTAGTCTTGGTTTTCGCACTAGGCTCGCCCAGATTCTAATATGCGGAATAACGGAATCTTACTCGGAAATACCGAAACCCAAAGTAATTGCACAACTCTTTATTTCAAAGAGGGCTTTACACGTCGAACGTTAGGCACACTTGCCTACGTCGAAGGAACTGTAAGTGTCTAAAACTCAAATAAGTTCTATGACTCTTCGATGATCTAAACTAGACCTATTACAAGGTATTTATAGTCCAATCGTATGAGTACGTATCAGACTTAGTAATCCTAAACGTATTAGACTCATATAACTAACTTAACTAATCCTAAACAGATAAGCTTAGTTATATATATAGGATTACAATTCCGAACAGGGAATGAATTCCTTTTCCTGGTCGCGAACCAATCCATGGTCGCGAAACCTTTCCGAATACGGTTAAGGTCGCAAAGCCGTATGCGATCAGGACTTGGTCGCGAATCCGTATGCGATCAGGACTTGGTCACGAATCCGTATGCGATCAGGACTTGGAGATCCTCCTGGATCATGACTCCCTTGTTGAGAAGGAGCCAACCCCCGTTGCGACCTCTCGATCAAACTGGAGATGTGGAAATTGGGCTTGTCCATCTTCTTTTGTGTACCACTTTGCCGCACGTGCTCGTTGATCTTTCCGACCAATTCGAAAAGTCTCCTTTGTGCCAGTGCGGGTGGTAGTCACCTTCCTCTCCAGAATCACATCTTCACGTAAAGGTTCGCCTCGTTGATAGACCAAGTCTTCAACAGATGGTACTATGGTATCTGGCTCATCATCCAACATTGAAGGTTCGAAGAGTTTGAGGTGCTCAACATTGACAACCGAGTAAATATCCATGTATGGAGGTAACTCAAGATGACAAGCATTATTACCCACTTTCCGCAAAATCCGAAAAGGACCATAACGAATGGGTTTGAGCTTCTTACCTTCACCTTTAAGTCTCTCCTTACTCAAATGTAACCATACCATATCACCTTCTTGAAATTGCGCATCAACTCGGTGCCGATCATGTCGCGCCTTGTACTTGAGTTGAGCTTTCAGCAAGTTCTGTTCAACCTCACAATGGAGTCGTTGAATACCTTCCAGGAAGTTTTGTGCTCGATCCAGATCAGATGCTTCCTTGCTGTTCTGTGCTGAGGTAGGGATCACAAACTCCAGGTCAAATGGATTCTGTGGTAGAAATCCTAAACAGACCTCAAACGGCGACTTTCCAGTCGAACCATGCACTGCTCGATTAAAAGCAAACTGTAGGTACGGTATGCTTTCATCCCAGGTCTTTGGGTGCTTCGAGTTATATCCTCTCAAGAGATGAATGACTGTGCGATTAACCACTTCGGTTTGACCATCAGTTTGCTGATGAAAAGCAGTACTCCTCTTTAGCTTGGTGTCCATCATCGTCCAGAGCGATCGCCAAAAGTGACTAAGGAACCGGGTATCGCGATCAGACACAATAGAAGTCGGCAGTCCGAAGTGTGTCCAAACATGTTGAAAGAATACCCGAGCTGTTTCTTCTCCCGTGATAGTCTTTCGACAAGGTATAAGAACAATCATTTTGGAGAACCGATCAACGACCACGAATAGATAGTCGTTGCCACGTCGGGTCTTAGGCAATCCTCCCAAGAAATCCATGGATATGCTCTCCCATGGTCGTGATGGAACTGACAAAGGAGTGTACAAACCTAATTTTCGGTTTACCGGTTTCGAGATGCTGCAGAGACCGCAGCCTCGAACAAACCTAGCCACATCTTGCTGCATACGCGGCCAAAACACATGTCGGTGAAGATTTTGCAACGTCTTTGTAACCCCAAAGTGACCAGCTACCTTCGATGTGTGCGCTTCTCGCATCCATTGAGTTCGAGGTGCTCCACGAGGTATGCAAAGTAAATTGCCCTTGTACAAGAGTCCTTCTCGACGAACGAACTCTGCAGGGTTCCCTGTTTCGACCTCAGTCAGTGCTGTTTGAAAATCAGGGTCTTCACTGTACATAGTGACATAGTCATCATGACATGATGGCTCGATCTGCACGAACGCTGATAAACAGAGGGTTGTAACTGGTGGTCGCGACAACATATCCGCCAATTTGTTGTGTACGCCCTTCTTGTACTTAATCACGAGATTAAACTGCTGCAGATACGACATCCACTTCATGTGCCGAGCTTGCTGTAGCTTGATGGTCGGTGTGGACAACCGTCTCTTTCCCCAAGAGATAACACCGCCAATGTTTCACGGCCTGATGCAGTGCGCATAACTCCTTATCATAAGTCGGGTAGTTCTTCTGAGCTCCCTGGAATAACTCAGAGTGATATGCCACTGGTCGACCTTCTTGCATAAGCACTGCGCCCATCGCATAACCTGAGGCATCGGTTTCCAGCTCGAACGGTTTTTGGAGATTCGGCAAAGCTAACACAGGCGCCTCGCTGATCTTCCTTTTCAGCAAGAGAAACGTGTCCTCATGTTTCCCTGTCCACTCGAACTTCTGATTGATCCTAGTTAATGCATGCAATGGAGAAGCCACAATCGAGAAGTGTCGGATGAACTTCCGAAGGAATTGGCATGCTCCCACAAAACTACGCACATCCGTAACTGTTCGCGGTCGCGGCCATTCGAGAATCACTTTGACCTTGTCCGGGTCGATTTGCAACGTACCGTTGCCGATTATGAATCCGAGGTAAAGTAGAGTTTGCTGACCGAACTCGCACTTCTTACGGTTGAGGCGAAGTCGATGTTGCCAAAGCTGTTCGAACACCTTTTCGACATGAATGAGGTGCTCATCCCACGAACGACTATAAACCAATATGTCGTCGAGATAGACGATCACAAAGTCGTCGATGAACGGTCTCAATACGTCATTCATAAGACGCATGAAAGTTGCCGGGGCGTTGCAGAGACCAAACGGCATGACCAGCCATTCAAACAGACCTTGCTGTGTTTTGAACGCGGTCTTCCATGTATCCTCCTCTCGGATGCTGACTTGATGATATCTTGACTTAAGATCCAATTTGGAGAAGACAACAGCATGCTTCAATTGGTCTAGCAGGTCATCAATATGAGGAAGGGGGTACCGGTACTTGATGGTGATCTTGTTCAGTGCTCAATAGTCGATGCACATACGCCAAGTCCCATCTTTCTTTGGTACTAACACCACAGGAGATCCACAAGGTGAACTACTCGGTTGAATGACACCATTGTTCAGCAACTCACCAAGTTGTCTCTTGATCTCTTCATTCTCCAATACTGAGTTGCGATACATACTCAGATTGGGAAGTGTCGCATCGGACACAAGCTGAATTTCGTGCTCGACTGGACGTTTCGGCGGACGACCCTGGGTAGTCTCGAACAAATCACTGTATTTCTCCAGCAGTCCCGACAAACGACCAGAATCCTCTCAGCACGCCAGCGACAATGCTGGTCGAGTACCCTCACCTTGATCAATGGGTCGAATCATGACAAGCACATACTTGTGACATGCATTAACAATTTGTTTGGCTTGATTTGCGGTAATCAAGTTCGAAGTGTTGACGTGGATGTCTCTACTGATCACGAACTTAACTCCGTCTTTGGTGAGGTCATACTCTTGCGCTCGCCGATGGAAGTGAGCGTCTCGATCATACAGATACGGACTCCCAAAGATCACCTGACAGATATCGATAGGGACAACATCGCATTGCACCTCATCGATATATCGTGCAGAGATCGCAAACTTCAACACACACTGACTCGTAATCTGTTGGTTCACGTCGGATGTAAACCAACCCAGCGGATATGGTCGCGGGTGTGTGGTTGTCTTCAAACCAAGTCGCCGAACCAGTCCAGCGGAGACCAGATTCTTCTGACTTCCTGGATCGAATATCGCTGCGACCACTTCGTGCTTCACCTGGATGTTGATGGTGAACAAGTCCTCCGTTGGGTGATGGTCGTTCGGTGGATCAGAACCCTTCTCCTTCGGCATTGCCATCAGAGACAAGGTCGTATCCGCCTCATTAACCGAATTCACTCGGACAACTTCTTCGTCGGGTGAAGTCGCAGTAGCCGTGGCTGTTCTTTTCCCTGGCCCGTTTTTCTTTGGTCAAAGTTCAGGATGAAGCTTGTAACATTTGTCCTTGGTATGCCCCGCGACTTGACAATGTTCGCAAAAGGCACCCGTGCCTGATTTTGAAGCGTTCTTCTTCGGACTCGGCTTTTTCTTTGTCGAGGTCACACTTTCCTTCGTGCTTTTGTCGCTGCGGGATTTGTTCTTCTTCTCGATCGCCATAGCAGTTGTGCTCGCGGTCGCAATGTCTTGGACACCGAACAGACTTAGCTCAGTACTGATCGATTTCTGAAGTCCAGATGTGTACTTCGGAAATACCTGAGGGTCGGATAGTGAGATGCCAATGACCATTGCTTGTCGCCGAAACTCTGTCGTATAGTCTTGGACGGTCTGGTTGTGCCGTTGGTACAATCTGTGCCAACGCTCCCATCTCTACTCAAGGTAACCCATCGGATAGAATTCTTGTCGCAGAAGTCGTTTGAATTGACCCCACGCAAGGTCGTCAGCTTCACCACTGGCGACAAGGGCCTTCCACCATGTCTTGGCGTGGTCCTTCATCTTGAAAGGTGCAAATTTGACCTTTTGAGCGCTACTGAACCCTTTAAGGTCAAAGTAGGTCTCAAGTTAGTCGATCCAAGAATCCAGCTTCTCGGCATCAATCACCCCATCATATATTGGTATATCAATCTTAGCGTCGACTTTAAAAGATCCGACAGCTAAGGAGGTGTTGGCGAGGTCGTCGGTCTTGTGGTCGCCTTCGACTTCATCTTCGTCTGCCCTGCGCAAGTCTTCACCAGTCTTCTCACCCATAATCTTCCCTACTTCAGGAGGTACAATCATGGCCTGCTGCTTAATCCAAGCAAGCACGGTTTCCATGTCGGTGGAGAGCTTAGCCACTTTTTCGGCTAGGTTAGCTTGAACGGAGGTATCGTCAGACATTGTCGGAGACGCAGCTGTAGGAACCATCAATTGATCGCCTGGAATTTCGCCGGAAGTTTTGTAACCCTGGCGAGTCTTCACCATCCGCAGGATAGGAAAGTCGCTCTGATACCAACTTGATCCGTTTGAGACCTAGTCTTGATTTTCGCACTAGGCTCGCCCAGATTCTAATATGCGGAATAACAGGATCTTACTCGGAAATACCGAAACCCAAAGTAATTGCACAACTCTTTATTTCAAAGAGGGATTTACACGTCGAACGTTAGGCACACTTGCCTACGTCGAAGGAACTATAAGTGTCTAAAACTCAAATAAGTTCGATGACTCTTCGATGATCTAAACTAGACCTATTACAAGGTATTTATAGTCCAATCGTATGAGTACGTATCAGACTTAGTAATCGTAAACGTATTAGACTCATATAACTAACTTAACTAATCCTAAACAGATAAGCTTAGTTATATATATAGGATTACAATTCCGAACAGGGAACGAATTCCTTTTCCTGGTCGCGAACCAATCCATGGTCGCGAACCAATCCATGGTCGCGAAACCTTTCCGAACACGGTTAAGGTCGCAAAGCCGTATGCGATCAGGACTTGGTCGCGAATCCGTATGCAATCAGGACTTGGTTGCGAATCCGTATGCGATCAGGACTTGGAGATCCTCCCAGATCATCCGCCCCCAGCCTATCCCTCTTGTTGGCCTTAACGTGGTTCCAGCTTTGGATGGTGATCTTCACCCATTCCTTCGCCAACAAACCAACATAGGCAACGTACTGGCCGGTGTTCTCCCCGATCGGTCTCCCGAACTGGTTGAACTCACATGAAAGATCCGCGCTTTTGGCCAAATGGCACAACATCATCGCGCCTCGCACCTACCTCTTGCGCTAGGACGAGGCAACGTCATCTACGTTGCCCCTCGCCGAATCACTACTATCAAACGAGGAAGATGCCGACATGGCTTTACCTAAAATTCCATGAACAAACCATCAATTGATATGAAGAAAGGTACATGACAAAGTTCATAACTAAAATGGAATGGCAATGATGAACCACCTCCTTTTGTTAAAATGTCAAATTTTCATTCAAAAGGCCAAAAATCATCAATTCCTATCAACATGGTCTTCAAAATGTATTTAAAAGGTTTTTAGAGGCTTTCGAATATCTTGTTTTTTAACCAAATCAGTTTCGAGTGCTAATCAAAATCTATTTGAATTGTGCCAAAACTTGTTTTACAAAAGTCCCAGATATTATTACCTCGAAGAAGTTCAAAATTGAAAACTTTCTGAAAAGAGTTTCAATTTGAAACTTATGGTTGTTTGAATCTCACCGGAAAACTTGCTTTGACCCGAAAGAAATTTGGCTGTTTCACAAAGCCATACTTGCATAGATTGGATAATAGAAATTTTTTTTAGAACATGCAGTAGAACTACATATTTTCATTGAAAGAAAAAGGGGTATACTGGGTAAAACAGTCAATCCTTAACATTCAGGCAAATTTCTTAAGACTCTAAGCAAACCTAATGTCATAGCCAAGAAAATTCAGATCAAAATTAGAAAATGGAACATAAAGAATCATGGCTTTGTGATGAAAATTTAAATGAACCAAAATTTCAGATGAAAATTAGAAAATGGGAAATAATTAACAGAAAATTCAGATTAGGGTCTTGTATAGGGATCCTGCACTCAGACATATGTTTTCCTATCGGTTCTAAAATTAAAACCTATAGTGGACGACTATGTAACGAAATATTCTTAATGATTTTCATCAAGTCTTCAATTCTTATATCTATCAAGTTTGTAATTCATGCACTTTTCATCTAGTTTTATATTTGTTATATATTGAACCACATATGAACAATTCAATATCAATTTAAGAAATTGACGCGAGCGGCAAGATCAATTCTAATCGGGTTGGTCAAGAACACTTACAGTCGTTCATGGAGTGGCCTACGATAGCACGATGCAGTGGCCGGAGGCGGTGGAGAACCCAAATGCGAGCGGCAATGTTGGTGCAGGGGCGAAAAAGGGAATGTCGGGGAGGCTAGGGTTTTCCGGGTGCGAGTACACACTTATTTGGAAATGTGATCGGTTGGACTAGAGGGAAAATCCTGCGGGTTTAACCTAATATAGAAATATTTACTATCAGTTAATAAACATAAAGCGATATAAGATACAAATATTACTATCGGTTCTACAAATAAAATTGATAGTAAAATACAATGGCAGTTAGGGTTTGGAGTCTTGCCATTGTATTTCACTATCGGCTAAAATTAAGTAACCGATACCAGAGTGTTGATATTCCTATCGGTGCGTTAATAAAAACCGATAGTAAATTACTTCACTGTCTACAAGATCAAACCAAATTGTAGAACAGGGTCTCATATATAATGTTCAAGAGGGGCTTTTTCTCATGGAGCTATTTTTTTTATTAGGGATAACAATCCAGAACAGAATGGAAGTCTAGTACTATCGGTTGGAAAAAAGAAACCGATATAAGTCATTAAATACCTATCGGTTTGGCAATTAAAACCGATAGTACAATACAATGGCACAAGTACTTAGGGTTTTTCCTGAGAACAGTTACATGTGTGTTTCAGTAAATCATTTTGCACATGTAAAGACACCTGAAAATCCATGCAATTGACTTCCAAAGACCAATTGACTTGAAATAAATTAACAGCAAAGACCAATCATGGAAGATAAATATTCAATCATATTCAACACAATATGCATTACTATCGGTTGGGAACAAGAAACCAATATTAGACACTAAATTCCTATCGGTTTGGAAATTGAAACCGATAGTAAAATACAATGTTAGTTACCCTAAAGGGTTTTCATGAGAACAATTACAGATGGGTTTTAGTACATCATTTTGCACTTGTAAAGACACCTGAAACCCCATGCAAATGACTTCCAATAATTTTGAAATAAATGAACAGTAAAGACCAATCATGGAACATAAGGAATCATACATATAGAAACTTTCTTCAAATAGCCAATCAAGATGGATATATGAAAATGACAAACCAACCAAAAACCACGAGGAATCTGAACTTTACAATTTTCATATTGATTTGTGAAAAGAATCAATTATTTCTCAAATCAACTCCAATTGAAATGAAAATTTGCAGTAATGATTCTCAATGCATCACGTATATTTTCCCAAATAATTTTTGAAAAATGATTTGACAACATGACTGGGTGCATAACCACAATAATCACAATTTTCACAACATGATCAGTATTTATATTAATTCTTCGATTAAAGATCCAAGTAATATACGTCACTTACATATTGCAAATTAGTCAAGAATGGTTGTCCACCCATAATCCTTCTTCATGGTCGTCTCGCAGGTAACTTGTTCCATCAATATCTTCGGTAGGGACAGATTGAAGAATTCCATCTAAAAATGGAGGTAGTTCATCAAACTGATCATACTCTTCTTCATCCACAACGTCTTCGACCCCAACAATACGTCTCTTACTGTGAAGGACAACGTCCAACTTTGGATTGGCCGGGTCAATGATGTAGAACACCTGTGTGGCTTGCTCAGCAAGTATAAATGGATCATCTTGGTGTGCGACTCTACTGAGATCGACGAGAGTAAACCCATAATTGTCGACTTTAGCACCTCGAGAGATTTCGACCCATTGGCATCGAAACAAAGGAATCTTAAGTAGTACATAATCGAGCTCCCATATTTCCTCAATAACACCGTAATATGAGTTGAGTGCCCTTACTGCCCTGGCATCCTCTGAAATAGCAAGTAGTGTCACTCCACTACATTGCATAGTACTCTTCTTGTCTTGAGTTCTTGTGTAAAATGAATAGTCGTTGATGTCATACCCCTGCCAAGTCCCTACAGTAAATCTAGGCCCTCTGGCCAACAATGTAACAACTTCATCTACATTGCCCTCAGAAGCTCATAGGACTCTATTTTCGATCCACAAAGCAAACTTCCTGTTATGTTCTCTGTTGACCCAAATCTCTGGCTTCGAAGGATTTTGTTTCCATAACATTTCCTTGTGCTCGTGTATGTATGGCTCCACCCCCGTCATGTGCTGTAAGACCCAAAAATGGGCTTTTGCATACAGATCACTAGAGGGGACGACTGCTTTGAATCCAATCGTTCTAATGCCCTAAAGCCTGCCCTCATGCCGGGAAATAGGAACGCCAATTGGGTCAACCCCAGCCATATAGTTGGTGAAAAATTCAATCACCTCCTCGGCGGCATAACCTTCAATGATACTGCCCTCAGGCCGATGTCGATTCCTTACATATCCCTTCAAGATATCCATAAATCTCTCAAATGGATACATGTAGCGCAGGAACACGGGTCCACAAAAATTAATAACACTGACAAGGTGAACAATTAGATGGACCATAACATCAAAAAAAGATGGAGGGAAATACATCTCTAGCTGACAAAGAGTTGTAGTCACATCGCGTTGCAAATCATCCAGTCCATCCAGATCAATTACCTGCAAGCACACAGTTGCAGCAAATATTCATATCCAAAAACTCTAACAAGTTCCACGAATGGAGCTAATTAACTTGCAAGGAATACATGCTTACCTTGCCAGATATTGTGTTGAAGAAATAACATAGCTTCGTAATTGTTTCTCTGACTTTGACTGGGAGAATGCCTCTGATAACAATGGGAAGCATTTGTGACATCAGTACATGACAATCATGAGACTTCATACCAACCAGTTTCAAGTCTTTCATGGACACAAGTTTTTTCAAGTTCGCAGAATACCCACATGGAACTTTGACACCATATAGGCACTGACAGAGTTCTGTTTTTTCTCTTTTTGACAAAGTATAGCAGGCCGGGGGGTGGTATGTACGCTTTCCCTTCTCCAATGTTGCAAGCTCAGTCCTTATGCCCATTTCTAGCATGTCACGGCGAATATTGATGCCATCTTTCGTCTTTCCCGGAATGTTCACCAACAAACCAATCAAACTGTCACAAAAATTTTTCTCTACGTGCATGACATCAATGCAATGTCGAACTTGTAAGTTCTCCCAATATGGCAGATCCCAAAGAATCGATCTCTTCTTCCAAACATTTTTTCCAGGAGGTTTAGAACATTTACCGAACTCAACTTTGACGTCCTTCACGCGCAAGTAAAGCTCCTTACCAGTCACAAACACTAGGGTTGATCCTTTCTCAGGCTTCCCATTAAATGACTTTCTCTTCTTACGGTAGGCGTGATGGATCGGAAGGAATCTGCGCTGACCCATGTACACTGTTTTTCTGCAGTTCGGTAACCACATGCTTTTAGTTTCATCGAGGCAAATAGGACAAGTCTTGCCTCCTTTCGTACCATACCCCGACAAATTTCTGTAGGCCGGGAAATCATTTATGGTGCAACATATCATGGCCCGCAACATGAAATTCTCTCGCTTATGTGCATCCCACACCCACACCCCTTCGCTCCACAATTTATGTAAGTCCTCGACTAACGGCGATAGAAACACGTCAATATCATTCCCGGGTTGTCTGGGTCCCGAAATTAGTAATGACATCATGATGTATTTGAGCTTCATACATAACCAAGGAGGAAGATTGTAGATGAATAAAATAATTGGCCAAGTGCTATGCTGACTGCTCATATTTTCGTGTGGATTCATACCATCTGTACTCATCCCAAACCTTATATTCCTCACTTCGCCGCCAAACTCACCGAATGTTCTGTTAATGTTTCTCCATTGAATAGAATCAGCTAGATGTCTTAGTTTTCCATCTTGTTTCCAACCTTCACCACGCCAGCGCAAGTACTTCGCATCTTTCGGATTTGCAAACAGCCGTTTCAATCTTGGAATCACAGGCAAATACCACATAGTTGTGGCCGAAGGCCCTTTCTTTACCTCATCACATCCATTGTGATAAATTCTGTCCCCATGCTTATACCGCGATGCACCGCATCTTGGACAAGCATGCAAATCCTCGTACTCGATATGGTACAGAACACAATCATTTGGGCATGCATATATTCTTTCGATTTCCATTCCCAACGGACACAATAGTTTTTTGGCCTGGTAAACCGATCTTGGCAACTCATTTCCCTCTGGAAGCATGTCCGCTAAAAGATCTAAAAGCATCATGAAACTCTTATCGCTCCAACCGTTGCTTGCCTTCAAGTTATATAATCTCAACACAGAAGACAACTTTGTAAATTTTGCACATCCGGGGAACAAAGGCTTCTCAGAATCGACAATTAATTTCTCAAATTTACCAAAATCGTTTTCGCTGTAATCTTCTTCTACATCACGTAACATTTCATCTAAATTGTCGTCATCTACATGCACATCCGAATGAACATTATCAATGTTCTGATGATCATCATTACTACAATCCACTTCTGTGTGCTGCTGAGTGGTAGCGGTGCTCGTTTCCTCAAGATCTTCACCATGCCATATCCAACGGGTATAGTGTGCTTTAAAACCACGACGAATCAATTGACTCCTAATCTGATCAGAGTTGCCGAACCTCTTTAAGTTCATACAATCTATACAAGGACAATGCACATCTTTCTCTCCCTTCTTCGCCTTTTCTTGCTCAGCAAATTTAATAAACACATTCACACCCTCCAAATACTCAACAGTAGTACGTTTTATTCCATACATCCAATATTCTCGGTCCATCTACAATTATTTTACAAAATTGACAAATTGAAATAAATAATTAATGACTCAGGTTATGCATGCATGAAACATCATCAATTAAGCCATATGTGTACAGCTACTTAATTACATTAAATTGATATATATAAACCCTAACTTGATGCATTAATTGGAAGAGCTAGCTAGCTAGCTAGTGAACTTCAGCCACAAATCATTCCTAGCTTAACTTCAGCAAGCTATAGCTAGCTAGCCAACCTAGCCTTCTAGCTAGTTTGGAGCTATATATATCTAGTTTAATGAATTGGAAGTAGAGAGAGAGGGAGAGTGTGAAACAGTGATAGAGAGAGAGAGAGGTGATGAGAAGATGACAATACCAAGGGAGATCAAATTATCAACCTCTCATCTAGCTTCTCCAGATCACTCTAGCTTGGAGAGTGGATGCACGTACGGTAGAAATGATCGAGGATGTAGAGTAGGGGTCGAGATAAGTAGTGCAATTTTACTATCAGTTCAAAACCACAACCGATAGTAAACTTTTCTCTCTTCTAAGGTCCCCACTATCATAACCATTAGTTTATATGACGTCATTTTACTATCGGTTTGTTTTATATAACAGATAGTAAAATTTACTCTATTTTATCGGTTGGTACAGTATTAACCGATAGTAAAAAGTTCGTAATTTTACTATCAGTTACGAAAGACAAACCGACAGTACAATTTCCTCTATTATATCAGTCGGTACAGTGATGACCGATAGTAAAAATTGTTTGAATTTCACTAACGGTACACCAGAACATAACCGATAGCACAAAGCCTCTTATCCACCGCTGTTGTCGTACTCTGTCGGATTTTTCCCAGATTGCTTATAACCGTTAGAAGATATGAGTTAGTGGATTGCATTTCTGTAGTAGTGACAACTGATCGGCATAAAATACCCTAGTTCGTCGTTCTTTTTCCAGCATCTTCCTTATTTGATCTTTCTGTTTTTTACACTATGGTTCACTATTTTTCTCCGCTCATGTTTCGGATTCAAACTAGGGTACCCTATTCTGTACGATTGAGTAAATTCCGCAGGCATTGTTGACTTAAACTAGGGTTGACATAATATGTTTCAGTGCTGTAATGAACCTATTTTGAGATTTGAAATTGTCTATACTGCTGTATGTGTGATCAATTGTATCCAATTGCCATATAATGTACTTTATATGTTGGAGGTGTCGATGATTTGGACTCGGGGTCCTCAGTCGATCTTATGCAAATTTGTGAGTTGCGGGACCTTTCAGGGTGGTCTTCCGGAAAGGTAGGATGAGTAATATATGTTCGGGCATAAGAGAATTTATACAGGTTCGGGCCCTCAATGGTGGGAGTAATAGCCCTACATTCTGTTGTGATTTCACTATATGAGAAAAAATGTTTACAAGAGGGTAGAAGAGATGATCACAGGCAAAGATCTCTTCTATGTTATGTCTATCTAACTATGTCTAAATCTTCAGGTTAATTGGCCTCCTGGTAATGCTTGTATGCTTAACCACCCTTTAGATCGTGCATTGACCACCTTTTCATAGTGGACAAATGGGCGCCAGTGTGAAACGGCCTTGGACGGTTGGTAGGATGCAGTTTTGATAACTGCACTTAACTTCCACACAGGCTAAACACGTGCAGTCAAGGGACAACCGCACATGTTAACCTCCTAGCAGTTGTCTTCATACTTGGAGAAATCCCCATGATCCTCAGGACATGCCTGTTCAAAGGGTTAGACATTATTGAATTATTCTGGTCTCAAATAGTCAATGACGCTCTGATCGCACACTGTCTATAGTCTTCTGATCGTGCACCGTCTGTAGTCCCATGATCACACAAGGGCTGCGATGATAAATCATCTTTGTATCTGCGCCCTTCTAGTCGTCTAAGACCATAGCGACGGACTTATAGACACACGTCTAATCTGATTCTGTCTTAAACCAAACGTGTATTATTTTGAACTAGCTCAGGTGATAATCCTCATCAGCTAGCCCCCAAATTTGAAGAAAATGAAAGGACATATTTACTTCAAATTTTTATCCTGCATCGAATTATGAACCCGACGTTTCAACTTCAACTGAAACTGTTCCACCGTGTGATGGTTCATATCCTGAGAAAAACCCTGAGTTTTTCTTGTCAGGTAATAATGACTTAATTGACCCATCGTGATGGCAACTGTAAGTGCGCTTTAAGAACCTGAGACGTGTGTGGAAATGAGCCGATGCCTTCTGGCTCTATAAATAGAAGAGCTGTTTGGTTCTTTGAACTCAGGAGGTTTTCACCACGACTAGGTCTTTTTCAGAGCTACCTCTCTTCTCCAGTTACTCCCTCTAAACCTCGGTTCTTGTTTCGATGGCTGATCAAGACCTCAAGAACATTATTGAGATTGAGAGTGATGAAGAAGAAGTGATACCCAAACTCGACCAGGACTTCCAGAAGGTAAGACTTTTCTGGGACTCTAGTTCAGATCGTAGTTTTACATTTCTGACCATTTCCAAATTCATTTTGGGAACTTACAGGTATCTCAGGAGTTGATTCCTCCAAAGAAGAAGGCGAAGGATGACGAGGGATTCTCCAGTGGAGCTTCATTCATGGATGCAAAGGTTGGGGATGCATCATTGCACTCTCTTTCCTTGTCCGATATAGTTCTCCCTGTCCATGCAACTCAGCAGGTTGAACTCTCATCTCCACCTTTGGAGATCCATAATTATCATTCAAAGCTTCCATCTGCTTCTGGGGCAAGTCCCACATTTCTGCGATCAGATGATCTTCAGATTTTGTTGAGTGATCAATTTTCTGGTGGGAAGGTTGCACTCCCACGACCAGATGGTCCTCGACTTTTGTCGGGTGATTTACTTCCCGGGGGAAGCGCCTCATCCTCCCGTCCAACTTTACTGTGAGGATTGGTAATGATCTTCATTCTCTCTGCTGGTCGTTTTATCTTTTGAAACTAACGCATACATGTGCAGGAGACGAAAATCTCTGGAGCCCCCAGCGACCAACCTGTTGAAGTCCAGCCTCTTTTTGATGAGAGTGCGTCCCTCGAGCGAACTCTCCAAAAAGAAAAAGAGGCTATGGAGAAGAACAGCAATGTGATGTCTTTAGCCATTCTGCATCTGGCAGAATGTTATGACAACTCCTGTGAAGAGGTGCGCCAATTCCGCTTGGAGAGGGACTACGCTCGGCAGCAGCGAGAACTCTCTGGTACGATAAGGAATAACAGCGCTTCTTTTATTCGGAATGATGTAGATAGGCTTAGAGCCACAGACAGTTCTCTAGGGGCAGCCAGTGTTGATCCCCCTAATTTTAACATGTCCCTAGGAGAACTTTGTAAACGACTATCGAACCAGGTTGACGCTTTGGTCACCTGTGTACCTTTTGTATATAAAGACTGCCAGAAATAAAGAATTTCTCTTTCTTACATACTTGATCTCTTAAAACGATTATGTAAAATTTATAATCCAAATTAAGGTTCTTTATATTCTGTGAGATATGGTTACACAAGAATGCTTCTACGACCAAAAATACTCAGGTAGGTTTTTGTCCGAAACTGGCTCAGGATAGTTCTTCGATCTCAGAATGTCCTCTAATCAACAAAATACGCATTTTTACTGATGAATGATGTCGTATTTATTAACATGCTTGTTTCTGACACAGCGCTATCCTTGTCTGAAATCAAGAAACGGACAAATTATCTCCTACGGGCGTACAACGCCGCAGCAAAGGGAGCTAAAGGATCGCCTCGCCCGCAGAGCTTAATTAATGTCAGTGACGATCTTAAACAAGAGTGCCGAAAGGTATGCCCTTCCTAACAAGCACTGTTGTAAATCATCCACTTGTCTTGTATTGCCAAAAGCATTTTGAATAATACAGCGTCTGGGAAAATTTGCTGAGGCGACGTGTCTAAGCGAGGACGCTAGTCCTTCAGGGAGACCGGCTGCGAAGAGAGCGAGGAAGACCCCTTCGAAGCACAAAGTGAAGGAGCTTGCTCCCAAAAAATCTAAGAAGATACTGGGAGGGGCTTCTTCATAAAAGAAAACCATTACCGCAAAAAAGACTGCGCTAAGATTTTCGGTACCCCCCTATAACCCCAAGTACGAGTGGAAATTACTTCTTCATCGTACAGGGTGAAGGAAGTGAGGATGATGAAGACGACATTCCTCTAGTTCGTCGCAAGAGGAAAGCAATTGATCTTGTGGGAACAAGCATCCCAGAAAGATCAGCCTCCCTTCAAGCCGACGAAGTCTTGTCTCTGACTGCAGGGACAGAGACGGCTACAATGGGCCCCGTGACCACTAACAATCCCGTGGTTACGGGTGAAACCCCGGCGCCTGAGGCTCGTGGAGCCCCAGGACAAATAACACCTCCCTTACTGATCGAGGGAGCAACTGTGGTAAGAATCCTCACAATCTTGTATGTTGTCAGTCCTCTGCACATACTCATTGAATTGTGTAGATACACGGAGAAGAGGATACTGTCCTTTTTAAGAGAATGAAGACAAGGACAGAAGAGGACTCTTTCCCAGGAGCACCCAGTGGGCTTCTTTCTCCTGGGAGCTCATCATCGAAACCCAAATCATGGGTGGGGTTTCGAATAAAGTAATAACTTCTCCTATTGCCATGTAGATATGACTGACAGGAGGCATTTCACCTTACAATCTGTTTGTTTATCTTTAGGCGCAGGGATGCTACGCCCAGTATTCCAGCGACCTCGAGAAGCCATGGTACTACACCCACAATAGAGGTTGTGCGGGAGCCAAGCCCTACTCCCATGGTCGAAGAAGTTCTTCAAGCCATTGTGGAGGGAATGGCAGCGGAGATCCGATCCCAAGGGATGGAAACAGCAGTCCCGGCCATAGAGGGGGATCAACAGGAAAGATCATCTGTTGCCCCTACCGCAGACACAAGTCTTGAGGTTAGACCTCACGCTGATGTTGAGAACTGCTCATTCAGTGACTACATAGAGGTACGCAAAAAACTCTTTTTGTTATTTTTGAGCTCGCAAAAATTTAGGAATATTCAAGTTTTAAGAGGAATTCCTTATCATGTTTCAGGACTTAACCCGGGTGGCGACTAAGTTGGCAGCTATAGCAAAGCATCACGAGGTCGCGCAACAGGAGATCAGTCGACTGCAACAGTAAGTGTGGTGCTCTTCAATTGTGCTAACTTGAATCTGAATTTAAGCGTAGCTGATCGTCCTTCTTGTTACAGAGAAAATGCCTTCCTGAACAAGAGCATGGCTGATCGGGAGAATCAAGAAGAAGCTGCAGCCTCAAGATATTCTTCTCTAGAGAAGGAACTTCGCGAAGTGCAGTCGAAGCTTTCTTGTAAGTATACTTCCGACCAGAAGAAAACTTCTCATCGTATGAACTGTTTATAGTAAGTGTTTACTGCATTCATACAGCACAAGAGGATCAAATAAGCCATCTTTCAGAAGAGAAAAAAGGCCTTCAGGTGACCATTGAGTTACAAAGCTTGAAGATTGATACTGTCAGCATGGAGAATGAAGGTTTGAACAAAACAATTTTCTCCTGCAGCAGTACTCAACTGAACATCTTCGAAAAGCTAAAGATGGTGGCTACTCTGCTAAAAGCGGATGTGATCGAGTCACAAAAGGACAATCCAAACCTTAGCGAGTTAGCCACATTGGTCGCGGCCCAAGCCGAATCACTCCTCGAGTATCTTCCTAGAGATATAAAACGGCAGGAAGAAGCACTGAAGTCGAATGTACGATCTATAACCTCTGCCATTCTCTACAGATTACGATTTCACCATGGCCAAGATCTGAATCTGAAGCCGGTGGTAGAAGACGCAGAGATTGAGAGTGATCAACTTGAGGTCATCTCTGAACAAGTCAAGCCTCTAGTCGAAGATCTGCTGAAAGAACTAGGCCTTATTTGATTCCTTGTAATGGTCTCTTTTAGTAATTGTACCTAAGAAATTACATTTATAACATGCAAATGCGTGCCTTAAATTTTGGAAAAGAGGGATACTTCCTTCGTTTCATATTATGTCCATATTCTCTTAGGCCCCTCCTGAGATCATAAGTACTGAAGACCTAGTATTATAATCTCTGGAAAAATATGGGCATTATGAATATCCAAGAAATGCTTTAACTTAGATATGATCATCCAATCATACCGATACTGACCTTAATACAACATCTGGCCTTATTACGAACTGATAGCCACTCGAATGATCAGGAACATGCCAGTAAGTCCCGTGTGTGTTGAGAAACGGCTTATTGAGGGATGTCTTAGCTGGATGAGACCATGAGATCGGCCAGCGAATCCGGTTAGGATATTGTAGCAAGATGATTATAGGCGATCAGCCCCCGAGCCGGGCTCGGTATAGGTATGGCAAATAAAGAAACGAACATAACATGAGCCGAAGAAAAGTACTCATGAAGGTTTTGTTAAACCATGCTAATTGAACAGGAAAAAAGATTGGGGAACTTACACGTAAAACTTGCATAGTTGATCGATGTTCCAAGTATTGGACAAGATTCTACCATCCTCCATCACTAACCTAGCCGATCCTGGTCGTGATATTGAAACAACAATGTTAGGGCCTCCCCACTGAGGAGAGAACTTATTGCGGTTAGACTGGTTTTGTATTTTTCGTAAAACCAGGTCACCCACATGAAGACTACGCGGCCACACCCTCTTGCTGTGATATTTTTGCAAAGCTTGCAAACGTACTGCTGACAGCATCAACGCTCGATCACGTTTCTCTTTGAGGAAGGTTAAATCCTGAGCTCGTTGTTCGATCTGATCAATCTGGTCAAATTGATCTGTTCGGACAGAACCAATACAAATTTTCGTAGGTAACACAGCCTCGGCGCCATATACCAATTGGAAAAGTGTCTCACTGGTGGCTCGACTACAGGTAGTACGTAATGCCCATAGAATGTAGTAGAGTTCATCTACCCAAGCCCCCGAGCGCATCTTAAGGTGATCGAAAACATGCTTCTTGATGCCTAATAATATCTGCCCGTTGGCACGTTCGACAGCACCATTGCTCTGTGGATGAGCTACAGAAGCAAAGCACACCTTGGTTCCAATATTATTGCAACAGTCCAAGAAGAGACCGCTGGCGAACTGGGAACCGTTGTTAGTGATGAGATGACTTGGAACACCAAATCGAGTGACGATGTTCGTATGAAAGAACTTCTGTGCCGCAGCAGCGGTGATATTGCGGACTGGTTCAGCCTCAATCCACTTTGTAAACGTGTCAATGGCTACGAACAGGAATTTGTAACCATTGACCACTTGTGGCATAGGTCCCACAATAGGTATCCCGCAGAGCGCAATGGGCCACGTTAAAGCGATAGTTTACAAGGCTTATGCAGGCTGATGAACCTGTCTTGCACAAAATTGACACTGGGGGCATGTCTTGACCAAGTATTTGGCATCATCGAGTGCCGAAGGCCAGTAAAAACCCTATCAGAAAGCTTTCCCGACCAGTGTACGAAATGACACATGCGCACCACACACACCGTCATGGATTTCTTTCAAGTGGGGTTTACCTTTCTCTTGAGAAACACAACACATGAATACTCCTTGAGTACCCTTCCTATACAAAACCCCTTTTATAAATTTGTATAGGCGCGCTTTTCGAATCAACTGATCGCTTTCGGTTTCATCCTTGGCCAAGATCCCATGTTCGAGATAGACCCTCAATGGATGGGTCCTATCTCCTTCTTGTCCAAGGTTGGTAACGAAGACTATCATCGGGTCATCTTCGAATGTAGTCATGATCGAAGGATGTTCCAAGTGTTCGATGAACACTCCTGCCGGAGCAGATGTACGTGAGGACCCAATTTTAGATAATTGGTCTGTGAGAATATTGTCCTTTCGCATGATGTATTGGACTTCGAAATGTCTGAAGTGTTTTTCCAATCTCCTCACTTCCCCCAGGTAATGAGCCATTGTTTCATCGGAGGTGCTGTACTCCTTGTTTACCTGGTTTACGACTAGCTGAGTCTCCCCTCACCACTAATCGACGGACTCCAAGGAATTTTGCTGCCTGGAGCCTTGCAATAAGACCTTCATATTCTGCTGTGTTATTAGTCGCAACAAAATGTAATTGAATGACATACTTGAGTTGGTCACCTTGAGGCGTAACTAAGACAACTCTAGCCCCCCGAGTGTTGAAAACTACGAGAGCCATCAAAATACATCGTCCAGTGGTCGGTGCATGATAAGTCTTCAGATTCTTGCGTTGGACGGTCATGGTTAGTCCATTCTACCACAAAGTCTGCAAGGATCTGAGACTTAACCGCAGTGCGAAGGGTGAAATGGATGTTAAATACTCCAAGTTCCATAGTCCAGTTCGCAATTCAACCAGATTTCTCTGGGTTTCGGATAATATCTCCCAAAGGGAAGGACGAGGGCACTGTAATTTTGTGTGCCTGAAAGTAATGTCGTAACTTGCGGGAAGCCATCAGTAGTGCATAAAGTATCTTCTGGACCTCAGGGTAACGCTTCTTAGGACCATGAAGTACCTCGTTTACATAATAGACGGGCTGTTGCACACCTTCTCTTTCTGCCATCAGAACCGCGCTGACCGCATGAGGAGTGGCCACCAAGTAAAGAAGTAGTGGTTCCCCTGTGATTGGAGAAATCAACACCAGCGGACTGGATAAATATGCTTTAACCTCCTAGAATGCTGTCTCAGCTTCATCCGACTAGGTAAAACCATGGTGTTTTTGAAGAGCTTTGAAAAAATGTAATCCCCTCTCACCTAGTCGCGATATAAATCAACTTAAAGCCGCCATGCTACCTGCCAGGCACTGGACGTCCTTCATGGTCGAAGGAGACCTCATTTTCTCGATGGCCCTGATTTTTTCGGGATTAACCTCGATTCCTCTAGAACAGACGAGAAAACCTAAAAGTTTACCAGATGAAACCCCGAAACAATACTTTTTTGGGTTTAATTTTATTCCAAATCGGTTGAAATTACATAAGGTTTCAGCAAAATCATCTCAAAGAGCCAAGCTTTTGAAGCTTTTTAGAACCAAGTCATCTACGTAAGTTTCAAGATTACGCCCCATCTAGGAAAGAAAGATCTTTTGCATCAAGCGCTGGTACGTAGAACCAGCATTCTTCAGACCTAATGGAATTCTGATGTAGCTGTAGATGCCAAATGGTGTGATGAAGGCAGTCTTCTCTTCATCTTCTTCTGCCATGCTAATTTGATTATATCCTGAGTAAGCTACCAAGAAACTCATTAGTTCGCAGCCCGCAGAAGAATGGACCAGCTGATCGATGCGGGGAAGGGGAAAGTCATCCTTCGGGCAGGCACTGTTTAGGCTGGTGTAATCGACGCACATGTGCCACTTACCATTTGACTTACGGACCACGACCGGATTTGTAATCCATTCCGGATGATCAACTTCTCGAATAAACCCAGTTGTTTGGAGTTTGTCTAACTCCGCGTGGATAGTTTCTTGCCGATCAACAGCAAAGCATCTGAGCTTCTGCTTTATTGGTCGCTGTCTAGGTCGAATTGCTAACCTGTGCTCAATTACCTTCCTTGGGACACCGGGCATGTCGGATGGTTTCCACGCAAACACATCTGCATTAGCTCAGAGGAAAGTAATGAGTTTGAGCTCCTATTTGTCATCCAGGCCTGATCCAATCTGAATTATTCTATATGGATCATCTAGGCATAACGGAACCATTTTTAGTTTTTCCTCTAGTCGAGGGGCGACTTTGATCGTATCCGCGGCTGTGGTGGTGATCTTGACATCTCGAATGGGAAGTTGATCTACGAGCTCCAGGGATAACCGATCGCAAGTCAATGCCACATTGCGGCTACCTCAGACCAAGATAAGCATTGTGCATCGCCATCATGAATTTAGTGAGAGTTGGCCTGCCAAAATCGCGCTATAAGCCGAATCACAACCAATTACGTCGAAAGTAACTAACTCTGTTTGGAAATTATCCGGTTCACCCAGCGTGACTGGGTGCACCACCTGTCCCATCGGCATCATCGAGGGACCAAGAATTCTCCCATAAAACGGATGGATTATGGGTTTGATTTTTGAATGAGGGATTTGCATCTCGTCCAATGCCTTGACCAGTAAAATGTCCAAAGAACTACCTCCATCGATCAGGACCCTTTCGACTCTCGCGTTACTGATAATTGGGGTGACCAGAGGTAGTCTCAATGGTCGAGTAAGCCCAACAGGACAATCAGAGCGATCTAATGTCAAAGGAGTGTCCGACCAACTGGGGTATTGAGGTTCGCCAAGAGGAGCTTCCTCTTGGTTAACTTCTTGATGAAATGCTTTAAATTGACGTTCAGAAACAAAAGAGGAGGAACCTCCAAAAATGACATTAACATAATTACGAGGTACCTGGTAGGACATTTCTTCGTCCCCGTCAGCGTCTCTAAGCCCGCAAGTCTGCTCTTTCGATGGCAAAGTTGGCATCGGCCCAATGCCCTGGTATAAGTCATCTAGTTGCTTCAACCAGCTCTAGCAATTCCTGAGGTCGTGTCCCAGAGAGTTGTGGATCGGGCACCACTTCTTGCCTTCTTGGGAGTTAGTCGGTTTTTCTGGCTGGTCGGCATTGCGACCACCAGAAGCAGTTTTATTTTTAAACGAAAACTTATTACCTTTTGCCGGTGGAGGCTTTTCCGCGACTGCGACCTCCCGGTACTGTTCGGTTCGATTCTTTTTGGACTTCTTCGACTTCCCACCCGATGAAGACTCCGGCTTCCTTCTTGCATCCTCTTTTTTCATGTCTTCGAGACCTGGATGGGGCGGTAAATTCCCTTTATCCACCATCCTATTCCATTCAACGGCTTTGGCCGCGTCTGAGTAGCAATCAGCCATATCAAAAAAATCGGCTACTAACCGAGGAGGGTGGATAAGTAAATCTTTTGTAAATCTCTGATATCAAACAGCGTGCTTAAACGCGCTGATAATGGAGTTATCGGATATGTTTGGGATGGTATTTCTCACCCCGACAAATCTTTTGACAAATTGTCAAAGAGTCTTCATAGAGGTCTGTCGTAGATGATGAAGATCGTCCTCTTTCCCGAGTTTCTGATAACAATTCTAGAAATTGTTCAGGATAGCATCGCACAATATTTCCCAGTTATATATCGAACCTTCGGGTTGATTGAATAGCCAGGTCCTTGCCGATCCCACAAGGACCGTCGGCAAGTAGTTGGCCATGACGCGATCATCCCCACCAGCCGCTTGGATAGCGATGATGTAAATTTGTCGGAACTCCGATGGACTCTGGGTCCCATCAAACCTCTCAATAGCGCCTAGGTTGAACTTATCTGGCCAGACGACCGCATGGAGGCCTGGCGAAAAAGCTTTACAGCTCACATAGGGACTGTGGAGGGTTACACGATTTCCAGCATAACGACGAGTGGTTTCACGCAATGGAGACGCGCCACATGGTCCAAGACGAGAATGCACGGGAATTCGATCTCGATCATGAGAACTTCGCACACACCTGGATTTGTCATGCCAAAGTGATCCGGATGGTAATCGATTACACCTACCATGACTAGAGTGGGAATACTTCTTTTCATGGGAACGTATCGTAGACCGGGAGGAAGCTGTAGGGGTAGCATCAGATGTGATCTCATCCAGCTTCACCGGAAGAATCCTAGCAAAAGCCGGTTTGTCCGCGTCTGTGAGGGTTGGACGAAAATTACGCAAGACCTCCGCGACAGATCGAAGTCGGCCATGCGTACTTCTCTTTGGTGCACTAGATGTAACCATTTCTTCATCCGCCAGTAAATGCTCTGGTGGTAAAGAAGCCGTCTGGTCGCGCCTGTGACCATGTGGGTGATGGGTGGAACTTGGCGCGGCATCTTAATGAGACTGTGCATTTTGCAGAGCCTCTTGATCCTCCTTCTACTTGCATTCTTGTTCCTCCTTTTGTCTGCGCTCCTGTTCTTCCCTAGCAATTCACTGATCGGGATTTTTCTCCGACAAGGCAGCGAATTCTCTAGGGAGCGAAGTTACAGAAGGAGTGAACATCTCCTTTTGCTCCGAGTCGGACTCGAAATCAAAGAGAGACTGGAGGTTGTCAGGATCAAATCTCCCTGGACTGAGTTCCTGGTCACTGCCATCCTGGTTCCCGACGGGGACACATGGTGACCGAGACTCGATTTTGCATATGGTGGAACTGACATCAAGTTCCGAACCTGTCTCTTCCATCCCCTGGTTGATGGACATGAGCCGGGTAGGGGAAGACATGTCCTTCTGTTGTTCCTTCGGAATGTCTTCGCAATCGATCTCTTCCATTGGAACGGGATCGCTAGGCGAAGGCATTTGTATATGGGCATAATCATCGAGATCGAAGTCGTTCTTGGAATTATATGCCGCAGACATGGCTCACCAAACCTCCGAATGAAGGAAAAGCACCTTGAGAAAAGGCCCCACGGTGGGCACCAGCTGTCGACGATTTGGTCTCGGGGTCCTCAGTCGATCTTTTGCAAATTTGAGTTGCTGGACATTTTAGGGTGCTCCTCTGAGAAGGTAGGATGAGTAATATCTGTACCAGCACAAGAGAATTTATACAGGTTCGGGCCCTCTATGGTGGGAGTAATAGCCCTACATCCTACTGTGATTTCACTATATGAGAAAAAGTGTACTAGAGGGTGGAAGAGATGATCACAGGCGAAGATCTCTTCTATGTTAGTGTCTATCTAACTATGTCTAAATCTTCAGGTTAATTCGCCTCCTGGTAATGCTTGTACGCTTAACCGCCCTTTAGATCGTGCATTGACCACCTTTTTATACTGGAAAAACGGGCGCCAATGCGGAACGGGCTTGGACGGTTGCTAGGATGCAGTTTTGATAACTGTACTTAACTTCCACGCAGGCTAAAGACGTGCAGTCAAGGGATAACCGAACATGTTAACCTCCTGGCAGTTGTCTTCATACGTGGAGAAATCCCCATGATCCTCGAGACTTGCTTGTTCAAAGGGTTAGACATTCTCGAGTTATTCTGGTCGCAAATAGGCAATGACCCTCTGACCGCGCACTGTCTACAGTCTTCAGACCGCGCACCGTCTACAGTCTCATGATCGCACAATGGCTGCGATCATCAATCATCTTTGTGTCCGCGCAGTTCTGGTCGTCTGAGACCATAGCGACGGACTTATAGAAACACGTCTAATTTGATTCTATCTTAAACCAGACGTGTATTATTTTGAACTAGTTCGAGTGATAATTCTCGTTAGGAGGTGTTCAAAAACATGTTCTATCGGTATATCATGTCTTTGCCGATAGAAAAAATTGTTATGTTCTATCGGTAGCTCATGTGTTTACCGATAGAAAAAATTTCTGAATACTTCAACAATTTTTGTCTTTTTAGTACTATTTTTTGGTTATGTTTCATATCTTCTTGTTCCTTGCCATCTAAATGTCGTGCCCCGCACAGGGTACCGCGACTACTCCCGTGGAGACCCAGCTCGCTGCAGCTGGCCTCATACATACATACCACTAACTTCCCAGGATAAGTCAAGCACAGGAGTTCATTGCAGCAGAGTAACTTACAAAATATTATTCATAGACAGTATGGCCTGCTGGCCTGATACAACAAGAGTAATACAATGCCTTCACGGCACAAATGGTCTAATTAAAACAAAAAGACAACTACTCGGCGGAAGCTAGGCGAAACCCCCACAGTCGTAAGAAGTTGACAGCAGAACAGCACACTTTAGGGCTCTGGCAGAATTGGCTCTCTTCCTTCTGGATCCATGAAATCTTCCAAGCCTTCGTCTTGGTATTGTAGCACTCCATCTATTGTTGATAAGTTGCAAGGGTGAGCACTTACGTACTCAGCAAGTCATAGGTAAGAGTAAAGATACGTATAGTAGAGATGACATGATCCTATGCTATTGAGGGAAAAGAGGTGAGAGGGTTTTTCCATAAATACTTTTCTTCCAAGCTTTTCAAATCTCATGCTCATGGCAGCATTTCATATACTTAGGGCACAATCCACATGCCTCTTAGATATCACATGATCACTAAATTATGGTACTACCGCGACACGTCAACACATGACAGCCCACGGCAGCACCCCTTATCATGACAACACATGTCATTTGGGTAATCTTGAACTAACAAATTTTTAATTTGTAAAACAATACTTGTGTCACACCCCGTGGATTTAATCCACCGCGGCATACTCCTAAAACTCGGGAGCACGAAGTATTCGAATACATTTTTAACTCTGCAGAGGGGTACCAATTTACCCGCAAGATATATCCACTTTCATGCCCTTCCTATCACAAGGATTGGACCCCTGACTCACTTCATACTGTGAGCGGCAAGGTGGAGATAACAAGAACTTTTGCCATGTTTCACACACAATTCACCCCAGACCCCGTGGTTTTCTTCACGCAAACCACAGTTGTGGCAGGATTTCACAACCCCCACTAATTGGCATCTTCCCCTCAGGGTCAGCGTGCATGATCACATCCTGTGATATGTGTTGGAGCGCACCCCGTGTGAATCGTGAGTTTGTCCTATTGGGATTTCATGTGTGATCCACATACTACTTGTTCAGGCCTGTCCCATACCAGGCTTGCGGTCGGCACGTTAATCATGCCACTAGACGCACAACACAAGGTTCTAGGTCCTTATATGCCAGTGACCAGATCATACCACAATCCATGCACTTCCAGTGCTGGCACATCCTGTGCGACCAAGCACCTCCAGTGCTTTCACCATTCCATACCAAAATACTGGTCACGGCTAGGGGTTTTATTTCATGAATATAAATATATATATAATATATTAGTTCATGGCTCATTATTTGATCAATTCACATTTCACAGGCATCAGCCTGATGCTGCCATTTCATAATTCAACCATTCTCAATCTTTCTCATGCAATATTATTTTATAATCAAGGTATATTCTAGCAATTCATAAAATATAGGTTCAAGATGTTCAAGAATATGACTTGCCTTCCGCGTCGTAAGAAACAGCAGTTGATGTCGGGTTTGCGACGAAGTCTTCGAACTCGGACTCTTGCTCTGAACAAGGATCAAACAAGCAAACAGGCATTACAATCAATCCTACTCTTACTATTCCACTATATGCGATAATGCAAGGTAAAAGCGTCTCAGCGATACAAGATTTGAGAGCGATTAGGGTTAAAATATGGAAATTAGGGTTAAGATTAGTCATCAATGGTTTACAAGGTTCCAAAGGTTCCAAAATATCAGAGTAATATCAAGGTTGCGACTGGTTCGCTCAAAAACAGCGAACGTCTTTAGGTTGACATTCGATTCAAGGCATCGACATAGAGTCGATGGATGATAGAGGGCTCAACTCAAGTTGTGACAGTAGGATAAAATGTAGATCACAACATCAGAAGTCTAAGGGACAAGGTTATGTTCAGTTTGCATACCCAGAAGGGGTCAAACTGGCCCAATGCCATTGACTGACATAGGCTGACAAGGGCTGACAATGCCGAAGAATGGCATTGAAATGGTTTGAATAGTTCCCAGTGGCCAAAATGGGTTTTGATTCAAGCATACGGTGCACAAGGTAGTGAGGCAACTATTTGACAAAGTATTTTCTGTTTTTCATGACCAGAGGTGGGTGAACAGGGCTAATGCCACTGACTGGCATAGTTTGACATAGAGTTGACATGGCCAGAAACTAGGGTTTGCCATAACTTTTGATCTAGGGCTCCAAATGATGCACCACTTTGTTTGGTAGTTAGACATTTGTAACAGGAACAAATGTCTCAACAGGATCTAGGGCAGGAGATGGCCGGAAAATGATGAAAACCGGCAAGAAGTTGACTGGCCTGGAGCACATGCAACATAAACAGTGCAGTAACTAGGGCATAGCTATATCTCACAATCTAGGCCGAATTAGAAGTCGTGATAGAAGACAAAGTTGCTCAGAATGGTCCAAAACATCTAAATGGCAAAGTGGCTAGGGCTGGATCGGCTGGACTTGGAAGATATTAGCTGGAGAAAAGATGAACTCAAATCTGATTTGGGCATTTCTGATTTAAAGTGATTGAACTCAATTCCTTGCTTGTGTATGGTCCTCAGGGTACTAGAAATGCATTGGTGAAGTTAGATTAACAGATTGCTCAACAGAGAAGCTAAATCAGTAAGTACAAGTTCAAGTTCATGGCTGGAAATTGGGGATTTTTGTTTTACAACGAATTTGTTCAAACCAATAGCTTAGGGGTCTTAAGTGAGCTATTCTAAGCATCTTTCACTACTGGCTCGAAGATCAATTCAATTTAGGTGAGGGTTAATTGCTCATCGGAGTTCTAGATGAAACACGGTGATTGCCGGTGATAGAAAGCCTTTGAACTAAATTCCAAGCTTGAGAAGCATGAGGGAGATGAGAGAAGCTCACTGGGGGTGTTGGATCGAAGAAGGAAGCAGTGGTTGAAGCTAGCACCGAAGCTCCCCTTGCTGCTCACCGGGGAAGAAGAAGAAGATGGCGAGTTTGAGGACTGAGGTGCTTCTGGTGGGTGTGTGGTGTTTGACTGAGGCCAGAGGCTATTTATAGAGGTTTTGGAGGCGATGCAACGGCTAGAAGTGCACGGGAAGTTGAAACCGGCAAGGAAAAGACTGGATTGCGACTTCACGGCGAGCTGGCGTCGAGGTGACTTGGTTCAGCGGCCGTGAGGGCTTTTGCAAGTGATGTGAGGGCAAGTTGATGGCTGGCCGCGGCGAGTTCTCCACGTGGCGCAAAGCTCCTGCGTCGACCGTTGCTGGTGGCGTGCAAACGGGAGAAAACAATGGCTGTGAGTCGCGCCGGGGAAGATCCATAGTGGCAAATGGCGAGCACACACGCGGCGTCGAGGTACTAGCGAAGGTGGCGACCACGTGGCTACTGTAGCAGTGCAGCAGGTCGAAGAAAACACGAGCACATCAATGTACAGGTCGAAGCTCCCGTGCTCGTGTGCTTGCTCCAGGTCATGGTCGATGGTAGTAGCTCGAGGTCAAAGCAACAGTAGCTGGTCGATTGCACTGCTTTGGTCGAAGTCGAAATAGCCCATTTGGTCGTGAACAGCAGGTTTTGGTCGAACCAGGGGTATAATTGTAATGATTTCGGTTGAAAAGTGGACTGATTTGTAAATCTGGCTTTAAAGAGGCTTAATTTGGAATTTGATCTCATGGCTGAGTATAATATTTCTATTAATACTCATTTAGCTCAAATCTGGAGAAAGTTTGATAAGGTTTGAGGGATTTCACCTATTTTCGAAAATAGGGTAAAATTAGGGTAAAATAGATCTGGATTTTGTCGATCTCGAATTCTGGAAATTGGAGTAAGATTTTGAAGTTTAAACAGAAGGGAAATCTGTATCAAACAGCATTTGGGAGGTGTTCCCTAAAGAATTTCTGAATTTAGAGTTGATTCGTGGATTTTAGCCTTTTCAGGCTTCCGGGTAAACAGAAAAGGACTTATTCGCAGTAAAATTTGGACTAAACTGCGAAAAGTGCTTAGATGAAACAATCTGGTTCCCAACTTTTGAAGTAAGTTGAGGATATACCTAGGAACATATTCTAAAAGGATAATTGAGTCTGGATAGGGTTAGATCATGATAACTCAGTTATCTGGAATTTGGGGTACTTAGGGTAAATCTGAATTTCGTGTTTTCGAAAACAGAAAGAGACTTAGATACTGGGAGTTAGGGTTAGAATTCAATTTGGTTCCTGAAGACTTTTATCTTCAGAATAACTGGTAGGTTAAATCTGGATGGTCAGATCTTGATCTGGATCTAGAGAATAGATTTGGAGATTTTTAGGGTTTGAGGGAGATTAGGGTTCAGCTGATTTGGCTACAACTATAGGGATACGTGCATGCAGGATTTTATGCAAAAACTTTTCACCCCCAAAACCAGGGTGTTACACTAAACCACCTATTTTAGCTCCTTTCTATGACTTGCACTGCAGGTGAATCATATTATGATCAGGTCAGTTGTTACATTATACTTTCTTCTAATTGTGTCAATCTGGCCTGCTATATTACTTAGGCCAAGAAACAATCAGTACCCTATTTTCTATGTGTGTTCATTTTGTCATACAAGTTCCACAAGTCTTAAAACTTAGGATGTGAAAGGACATGAACCATGCAATGAGAAATAGAGAGAATACTTTTAGTTTTTTACACTCTCATTGAAACCAAGAAGAATTAGTCTCCAATCCTCAACTGAGTTATGGAACTCCACGAAGAATTACTTGCCATATGTTGCTTGCTTCCTATGAACCTATTTTGAGATTTGAAATTATCTATACTGTTGTATGTGTGATCAATTGTATCCAATTGCCATATAATGTACTTTATATGTTGCTGATGTTCATAAACATCTTCTATCGGTATCTCATGTCTTTGCCAATAGAAAAAATTGTTATGTCCTATTGGTAGCTCATGTGTTTACCGATAGAAAAAATTGCTGAACACTTCAACAATTTTTGGCCTTTTAGTACTATTTTCTTCTGACATCCCTTTAGCAACTCTAATTAGTCTCCAATCCTCAACTGAGTTATGGAACTCAAAGAAGAATCAATTACCATATGTTGCCTGCTTCCTATGAAAATGTATAGATGAACATGTTGAGAAATATGTTCTAACGATAGTCCATGTTTGTACCGTTAGAAGAAATCTTATCTTCTATCGGTAGTTGATGTGTTTACCGATAGAACAAATATTTAAAATAGGTCCTATTTCTTTGTAATATTATTTGGTTTTTGTTTCCACTAAATTTTGCATGGTTTGTTGATGGAATTTTAGGGAAAGCCATGTCGTCGTCTTCATCAGATGATAATAGTGCTTCGACGAGGGGCAACGTAACTGAAGATGCTGGTTCATCCCAGTGCAAGATGGTGGGGTGAGGCGCAATGACGTTGGGCCGTTTGGCCAAACGCACTGACCTTTCTTGTGAGTTCAACCAATTTGGGAGGCCGATCAGAAAGAATACTGGGAAGTACGCGGCCTACGTTGGTCTGTTGGCGAAAGAAAGGGTGAAGATCACCATCTAGAGCTGGAAGGACGTCACGGCAGACGAGAGGGATAGGTTGTGGGTGGAAGTGAAGGTAAAATTAACCGAAATCACTGAACTCTTTTGTAATCACGTTCTCTTGGCTTATCCTAAAGTTTAACTAACTTGCGTTTGTATGCATTGTTTGAAAACAGGCTAAGTGGAACATCCCCGACGATAAACCTAGGGTGGCCTGCTTGAAGGACATGAACGGAATATGGAAAACCTTTAACAGCTGGCTTGTCAGTACCTTCCTCGCTGCGGGGAAATCTCCTTGCAAGAAGTACCCCTTCATATCGGAGGAGGTATGGGAGGAATTCACCAAGCAGAAGGGGACCGACGAGTTCGAGGTCCTTAGCGAGAAGAATAAGGCGATCCAGAAGAGGAACGACCACCCGCATCGGCTTGGTTCCCGGGGCTATGCGGGGAAGGAGGAGCAGTAGAGGAAGGAAGACAAGAAAAATTCTCTCGTTGACTCCCCTGAGTTGCCGCTCTCCGAGATCCGGGATGTGAGGTGCAAGCAGTGGTGGAGGGGGAGAGGGTCCGTGTCGTCCACGGGGTTTGTTGAGTTCCCAAACCCTAGGGACACCGAGGTTGCGAAGCGAATGGTAATTTGGTTAATCTCGTAAACTGTGTGCGCACAAGTGTATATATGTATTTGTCTCACAATGCAGCTTTAAATGTAACATATCTGTTTTGAGAACGAGGCAATGGTGGGATTATTTACCCCGCAGAGGGAGAACGACATCCTCACCTGGGATCTAAGAAATAAGGAGCATCCCGGGCGGACACAGACCGTGTGAGTCATTGTGTCGTGGAAGGCCGGTTTTGCAGATCCAGCTCCACGGAGGAAGAAGGCCCAATCTTGGAAGGAGAAGGAAGCGGAGCTCTCCGACAAGATATGCGCTGAAGTACGGGTAGAGATACGGGTTGAGGTGCAGGATGAGGTCGCACATATGAGGGAAGAGTTTGCACAACTGAAACATGCATTGATGGCCCAGAGTGCAGATCCAGATCCCCAAGGCGACAGTACCCCGCGGGGTCGGATGAGCAGCTGCTCTTCGAAGGTCCTAGCGGATCCAGTGGATCTGCTTGAGGTATTGCAAGCCTTCAGCTGTGCACTTAAGTTGATGCCACTTCCGTTCTGTTAGAGTTGTTTCACTAACCTGTTTTAATTGTTACAAATTTGGAGAAGCTGGAGAGCTGCAGCCTACTAACTCACCTAGGCGACTGGCAGGCAGTGGTTTCCCACGGGTTCGTATATCCATCTGCGGAGGATGTCCAAATCTTCTGCGTACCTCTGGGGTTGGGGTTCGCAAAGGTACAGGTGGACATGGCCATGCCGGGCTACAACGCTTTTCCGTTGCGAGTCCCTACGGAGGAAATACAAACACTTGCTGAGGCACTGGGCTCCTACGTATAGTGGCCCAAGAAGTGTGTTGTGATACAGCAGGTAAATCCTACACAATTTAGATTACATCCTACTCATTATACTCAACTTGAAAAATCTAACATACGTGTTCATTAATTGAAGTGGCTTGTCGGCGTACTACCACGGGACTGCGCCCCCAGCGCAGGGCATGAGAGATCTCCTGCGAATCTCAACACTGCAAAGACGGCCTCGAGCCCAGCCAGAGGATCCATGCCTCCCAGGAAAGCCCTTTTGCCTCCGAAGAAAGCCGGCAGCACCCCGCCCTTGCCTTCGAAGGTACACGCTCAATCCCCAGCAAAAGGCAATGGCATAGGCAAGGGCAAGGGCAAAGGGCGAAAGGGATAGCCAGAGAGGTTCAGGAATGGGTTCCCACTCTCGGCAGAGGCAGCTTTGCACAAATTGGATCGATCAACCAAAGACCTCCACGAGTGATACATACACCGGGATGACATTAGTGAGACCGGGACCATATCCGTGGCACACGAGGATCTGTTCGACCTCTTCAACTGGGGGAGCTCGATATGTCCATCATACGGACTGGAGTCCTATGAGTTTGCTGATCCTATATATTGCTGTAGTTCATTTAAAATGTAGTAACTTTCTATGCAATACTAATGTTGTCCACACGAGGGCAGGTGCATGTACATGCTAGAATCGGAGGCTACGTGTGACAAGGTGGGTTTCCTCGACCCAGAGAAAATAAGCCTGACGATGCTAGAGCAAGACGTAGCCCACACTGAGCAGTACATATCTAGGGCACTGGTGGCGCGCAGGACAGGGAGTTCATTCTAGTGCCGTACCACTAAAGGTTAGTGCATTTCGTACTAATTTAACTCAATCTTGTATGTTACACCTAAGATATACTTTGAGCTAGCAGTTCTCTTTTACGTACAATGTAGGGGCCACTGGGTCCTCCTCGTGATCTGTCTGTGGAGGAATGAGGTGTACTACCTCGATTCAATGCGCGACATGTTCACTAGTACAGAAAAGCTTTCTTCTAACGGTAAAAAACACACTTCTACTAACGATTTTTGTACCGTTAGAGATAGACACGATAGAACAAGACAAGAAATTTTCTAACGGTAAATAACTGTTAGAAAAAGACCAGTATTCTAACGGCATTTTCGTAGATAACCGTCAGAAAAACGGTTCTAGTCTAACGGTTAACTAGCACTATCCTTTAGAAAAAAATAGCATTCACACGGTTGCATACAAGTTTACAGTCAGAAAAATGTACACTTTTCTAATGGTTAATTTTTAGTATACTGTAAGAAAAACGAACAGTATTCTCACGGTTATTTGCGAGTTGATCATCAGAAAAATTTCACTCTTCTAAAGGATAATTCGGTGCATACCGTGAGAAAAACGTACACATTTCTATCGGGTAATCAGGAGTATACCATTAGAAAAAAAGTAGTATTCTCATGGTTGTTTAGTAGTGTACCGTGAGAAAACATACACTCTTCTAACGGGTAATTAAGTGTATACCATTAGAAAAACGTAGTATTCTCACGGTTAGTTAAGAGTATACCATCAGAAAAGCTTACACTCTTCTAACAGTTAATTAGGAGTACACCGTTAGAAAATGTTGTCTTTTCCTAACTCTGTTTCCTATTTTGCCATTAGAAAAGGCTGGATACACAATACAGTACAGATGCAAAAAGGGTACATTAAAATATACATTGAACAAATTGACACATTAGACAGTTATTCACATTTATTCACATTCATTTTATTCACATATATATGAACCAATACAAATACTAACTAATATGGATAGTTATTCACAGTTATTGCATACAAATACTAACCAATAAGATTATAAACAATCTACGCACAGAGAGTACACGAAAAAGAGAAAAATTACGACAAGTGAGCCAAAAGCTTGTCATGGCTGTTGATTGGGCGCAACTTCGTCCATAACATATTGTGCCCAGATTTGTCAGAGCTCTCTAATCTTTGCATTGTCATATTTGTCTTTGGGTATGGCGATCTGCAAGCATGTGTGAATAGTCAGTAATTAACTTCCAATTTTCAAATTTGAGTTAGCTAAGATGCTTACCTGGGGGAATTGGGCAAAGTTTGTCCGCACTAGGTCGCACATGTATCGCAGCACATAAAAGCCGCATTACCATGAGTCTGGCTGCTGATGGCACTGAGATAATTTCATATGCAAAGACATGTTAGCTATTCTTTCCATAAACTAATTAATCATAAACTAAAAAACTCGTGAGTACCTCATATTCTTTCCAAGAAATTCGGGAGCCCTGCGGTGCGGCATGCCTCCCTCCAGTGGACACATAATTTTCAAGAGCCCTGCATTTCAGTTAGCATTGCCGGTTAATGTGTTATCATTAGCTAATGAGGTCAAAATTTAAATCAAACATGTAACTTACATGTCCATATTCCCCTTGACGACATATTCGTTTGGTAACCTGTCGCGCATCGAATCGAGGTAGTCCACCTCGTTCCTCCACGGACAGATCACGAGGAGGACCCAGTGGCCCCTACATATGTAAAAGAGAACAGCTAGCTCAAAATATATCTTAGGTGTAACATACAAGATTGAGGTAAATTAGTATGAAATGCACTAACCTTTGGTTGTACGGCACCAGAATGAACTCCCTGTCCTGCTGCCCCATCAGCGCCCTGGATGACACAACCCTCTCCCCCTCCACCACCGCTTGCACCTCACTTCCCGGATCTCAAAGAGTGGCAACTCTGGGGAGTCGACGAGAGAATTTTTCTCATCTTCCTTCCTCCAATGCTCCTCCTTCCCCGCATAGCCCTGGGATCCGATCCGATGCGGGTGGTCGTTCCTCTTCTGGATCGCCTTATTCTTCTCGCTAAGGGCCTTGAAGTCGTCGGTCCCCTTCTGCTTGGTGAATTCCTCCCATACCTCTTCCGATATGAAGGGGTACTTCTTGCAAGGAGATTTCCCCACATCGAGGAAGGTACTGATGAGCCAGGTCTTAAAGGTTTTCCATGTTTCATTCATGACCTTCAAGCAGGCCGTCTTAGGTCCATCGTCGAGGATGTTCCACTTAGCCTGTTTTCAAATGATGCATACAAGCACGAGTTAGTTAAACTTTAGGATAAGCCAAGGGAACATGATTACGAAAAAGTTTAGCGATTTCAATTAATTTTGCCTTCACTTCCGCCCACTACCTATCCCTCTCGTCGGCCGTCACGTCCTTCCAACTCTGGACAGTGATCTTCACCCTTTCTTTCGCCAACAGCCCAACGTAGGCCGCGTATTTCCCAGCATTCTTTCCGATCAGCCTCCCAAATTGGTTGAACTCACAAAAAAGGTCGGTGCGTTTCACCAAATGGCCCAACATCGTCGCGCCTCATCCTACCCTCTGGCGTTGGGATGAACCAACATCTTCGATTACTTTGCCCCTCGTTGAAGCACTACTATCATCTGAGGAAGACGACAACATTTCCCTAAAATTCCATCAACAAACCATCAAAAATTTAATGGAAACAGAAAGCGAAAATGACATGCACTAATTTTGTCTCTCAAGTTTAGGGTCTTTTAATTTTAGAGTTGAGAACAGAAGGAAATGTGTACTTTTGATCTAGACATTTTCATTGGCAGAAGACAACATATATGGGAAGTAATTCTTCAGGGAGGAGCTGTATAACTTAATTAGTTGAGGATTAGTTCTAATTAGGATTGCTGAAAAGGTTGTCAAAATCAAAAGGACCTATTTTCAATATTTGTTCTATCGGTAAACACATCAACTATCGATAGAAGATAAGCTTTCTTCTAACGGTATAAACATGGACTACCGTGAGAACATGTTTCTGAGCATTTTCATCTAGACATTTTCATAGGAAGAAGGCAACATATGAAAATTAATTCTTCTTGGAGTTCCATAACTCAGTTGAGGATTGGAGACTAATTAGGGTTGCTAAAGGGATGTCAAAATAAAATAGTACTAAAAGGCCAAAATTTGTTAATTGAAGGGTTCAGCAATTTTTTCTATTGGTAAATTCATGAGCTACCGACAGAAGATTACCTTTCCTCTATCTGTATATACATGGACTACCATTAGAAGATGTTTCCACATATAAAGTAAAGTATATGGCAATTTGATACAAATGGTCACACAATTTGATACAAATTATCACACATACTGTCTCAAAAAATTTGTTCTATCGGTAAATACATGAGCTACCGATAGAAGATAACCTTTTTTCTGCTGGTAAAGACATGAGATACTGATAGAAGATGTTTATGAACAGCTCCAACATATAAAGTACAGTATATGACAATTTGATACAAATGATCACACATACTGCTGTATAGATAATTTCAAATCTCAAAATAGGTTTATTACACCATTGAAACATATTATGTAAACCCTAGTTTAAATTAATAATGCATGCGGAGTTTACTAAATCCTACACAATAGCGAACCCTAGTTTAAATCCAAAAGATGAGTGGAGAAAAATAGCGAACCATAGTGTAAAAAACACATAGATCAAATAAGGGAGATGCTCGAAAAAGAACGACAAACTAGGGTGTTTTACGGCGATCAGTTGTGGCGATGGAGAGTCGGTGTAGAACAGAGCGGCGGCTGGCGATGGATGAAAATAAGGACCAGCGGCAGTGGCGAACCGTAATCCAGGCGGCAATCATGGTGTGGCAGTGAGGAAGTGGTCGCCAACGAGGGTAGGGGTTTTCGCGCTCAAAGAGACACAGATATGTAAGTTGGAATGGTTCTACTGGAGGGAAACTCTCGGGCGAAGTTTAATAAAGTAGTGAGGCCTTTTCTAACGGTACAAACAAGAAATACCGTCAGACTAAAATATTTCTTCTAACGGTAGAACCCAACAATACCGTCAGACCATGTATGTGCACTTTTCGAACAGTAGTTTGAGAAAATTCCGTCAGCCTTGCGAACTTTTTCTAATGGTACAACCACAATACCGTTAGAACAAGTAAATTTTTTGAAATGCTTCATTTTTTAAGTGGGCAAGGCATTAGAAAATGATGTTGCAGGCCTGTTGAAGAAGCAAAAGGCTGCAATGGGATTTTGCAAGAAAATTTGAAGGGAAGAATTAAGTTCTTAGAATATAATTGTACTGTACATGTTAGAACTCATGTTGTGGACTAAAATTGAGATATAATAATGCTATGAACTAGCTTATCTTTAAGTTCTAAACAAAAATGTATAGCCTGATATATTAATCATAAGTTCCTCACCTTGATTCACAACTTGCGGGCTGTTTGCCTGGCATTTTTCCTTCAATTAGAGAAAAGTCATGAATGGTTCTCAACCCATAATCCTTCTTTATGATCATTTCACAGTTAAGTTGTTTCGTCGATATCTTTAGTAGGGATAGATTGAATGTCCTCTAAAAACGGAGGTATTTCGTTGAACTGGTTATACTCCTCTTCGTCGACAATGTCTTTGACCCCAACAATATGTCTCTTGCTGTGGAGGACAACGTGCAACTTTGGATTGGCCGGGGCAATGATGTAGAATACCTGTGTGGCTTTCTTTGCAAGTATCAATGGATTGTCTTGGTGTCCGACTCTATCGAATTCACCGGAGTTTGCTTTCCGGCCGATCTAGTCGATGCCACTTTGTCAATTAGCTAGGTCTCAACCCCCTGAGTATTTCATTCCACTAGCCCGATCCCTGAATCTGCTGTAACACCCCTGTTTTTGCTAAACCCTAAAATAGCCAAAATCCACATCTGGACCCCAAACCCTAATCTGCTTCAGCCATTCCCTTCTAAATGTTGTTCAGAACATTTTTCCCTTCGGGACCATCTCCAAAATCTCACCCTAAAGCTGAGTTTCAAGCCTTGCTATTTTTTAAAAACCCTAATTACCCTAATTACCCTAAACTGTTTTCCCCAATTTTGTCGAAACCCTTCAGATCTTGCCCGATCTTACCAAACTTTGGTCAGATAAGTTCTAATAATCTTTTGCGACTTAGCTGCGAAATCAGATTTCAGATCGGATCCTCAGATCTCCAAATTTGCAAACAGGCCCAAGTCCTATTCAAATTATCCTCACAGAACAGCCCCTGGAACAAGTTTTAGAAATTTCAAATCGGCCCAAACATTCTTTTCAGGCCCTTTCGACCAGCCCTGGTCGTTGCCACGACCAGTGCACGAGCCCGTTGCAGCGCCGTGGATTTCTCGCCGTGCTTGCTCGCCGCCGGCCACCGTTTCTGTCACCTGTGCCCGTGAGTTGCTGTGCCACCCCGTGCGCACGTGCCAGCAGTGCATCGCCTCGCCCAGCGGATAAACGGCCGCGCTCCCGAGCCTCGTTTTTGCGCGCGCTCCCGTTGCCGTGGCAATTGCATGTGTGTACGTGTCGTTGCCGGAGCTACGCTGTCGCCTCCACATCTGCGCCGTCCCGGACGAAGTCCCAAGGCAACTGGCAAAGCTGCAGCACCGCCTGAAGCGCGATCACGTCGCCGTCGCCGTCGTTGCGCCTGCGCCCGACAAACTTCTCCCCGGCGCAAGCAACCGTTGTCGCGTTCACCCTCGCAAGCTCCGTCCCCGTGCCTATTTAAACCCCCTCAACGCTGTGAAGAAGCACAAGCTCAGGACTTAGCCAAATTCCCAGTTAATTTCTCACCGCCGTCGAGTTTGCTTTCTTCTCCGGCGAGCAACCTCTGGAGCTCACGATGCCAGCCTAATCTACTGCACCATTCTTCAAACGAAAGCCACCAGTGAGTTCCCCTCTTCCACCTGTTCGTGTCATAGCACCCAATTGCACCCCGGCGAACCCTAACGCCGGTGATCACCGGAAAAGCTCAAAACCCCTGTTCCTGCAATGCTACCTGATTTAAACCAAATTAGCCGTAGTACTAGTAGAAGAAATTGATCAGCATACTCTTTGTAGCAGGCCTACCAATCTGGTTTTCAAAATCGAGCTAAGATCATAGCTCTCCCCAAATCGCGCGCCACCAGTGAACTGGCTCTCGTCGCCAGGCCACGCCGGCGATCCTCCGGCCAAATTAACCTCCCCAGTAGCTTTGTTGTACCCTAGAGATCATTCCCAAGCTTGGAATTGAGCTCATTCGCCCTGAATCGAAAACCCCCTTTGTCCAGTGTCGTCTTCTCCAGCGCCGGTCGCCGGAATTTGTTCCCGGCCGATCCAGCACCTGAAACCTTGTCCCTTAGATAGATTCCAGTACCCTGAGCAATATTGTCCACTAGCTCGACACCTGGATCTGCCTAGATTGTGAGTTATGCCTATGCCAAGATTACTGTCCAGTAGCCCAGTTCATGTCCAGGCCACCGTAGTTCATCGCCGGATTTGGCCACCCTCCGGCCACTTTCAGCCCTTGTGCCTGTTGAGTATATTGTTCCTGTTAGTAATGCCTACCTCCCAGACAAAGTGGTGCATCATTTGGAGCCCTAGATCAAAAGTTAAGCCATGCCCTAGTTTCTGGCCATGTCCAGCACTATGTCAGTGCATGTCAGCCACTGGCATTAGCCTTGTTTGACCCCTTCTGGTTGAGCAATTGAAATGCCACCTTGTCCCTTAGATTCCTGGAGTTGAGATCTACAATTTTCTCTACTGTCACTTCTCCAGAAAACCATCCTAAGACTAGTTTCCAGTTATGTCAAAGCCTTGAACTGAATGTCGACCCTTCGACGTTCAATCCTTTTTAGCCGTTTCTTCGACCAGAGCCCTTGCGACATTACCCTAACCTTTTCCCCTGCATACATGACTTATTTACTTAATACTTCCTATAGAAACTATTTTCAGTATGCTTATGTGGTATGTGTTTGTGTGTTGCCTGATTGCCGCAGAGTCAGAAGCTGAAGGAGCGGAAGAAGTCTTTGAAGATCCGTCTGAGTTTTTAGACCCCACATTGCAAGGCAAGCCTCATTCCTTTGATCATGTCTCACCCAATATTTTCATATGAAGTATATTCACTGTTTCTTACTATGCATGCTTAATTGAAATACAAGTTATGTTTGAATGACATGAGTAGATATTACCTAATGGATCATGAAACCCTTTTTGTTATTGAACCTTCGTGTATATATGCTCTTGTCACCCTAGGACTCATATATTGAATATCCACATTAAACTTGAAATGGTCAAATGCATGAGAAGTTATAATGAAAACCGTTTTGACAAGAAAAATGATAAAAGGGATCAGTAGTGAGGATTGGATTGTATGGAGAGGGTGCGGTGCGCACTAGGGAATGTGAATGTTCCTCACTAGTGGTTCATAAGGACAAGAACCTTGTGCTGTGTCTCTATACGAATTGTGAACGTACCAACCACTTGCCTGGTATGGGACAGGCACAACTTAGTAGCTTTTTGGTATTAGCAGTTCCCTGCATGGTTTGACGATCTGGTTTCTCGCGTGGAAACTGGAAGGCCAAGGTTCGGCCATGAGTGATGTGAGCCAGAAAAATGATGAGAGAAAAGGCGTAAATGGAGGAAGGCGCCCTAGACCTGATTAAGCCATGAGCGGCTGTAATCTTAAATGGTCGTATGTCTCGCGTGGACATAGACCAAGGCTATGTGTCCTGATGGAACATAGACCAGAGAGGCTAGGAAGTAAGGCAGTGGGGAAGACCCACAACGGTACTTGAGACTTAATTGTCTATTTACCGGGCAGGGATACTGTTAATACTGAACTGTAAAGCGTTGTGTGATCTCGGCCTTGTCACATGTGTATAAGTCACATGAAGCTGATCCGACTTGAAAGCCGAGTGAACCAGTGGATTTAAAAAAAAGGTACACCTTTGCAAAGTGTAAAAGAAGTATCCGATACTCTGTACTCCCAGGTTCAGGAGTCTTTTCGCAGTGGATGTTATCCATGGGTTATAGCACAAGTAATGTTTTGGAATGTTTTCATAATGCGGTTAACAAAGTAGTGACTCATGGGAGACCACTACATCTAATGTTTTATTGAAAACCTGTTTAATGTTTAAGTATCGTTTTCATGATAAAGTTCTGTTTTAACAAACAAATGACTTGGAAATCTATATATCTCTATCCATATGAAACCAAAACCCCGGAATCATATATTTCACTCTCATATAAGTACAATTGCATTAATCCCCGGAATGAGTGTTGCTGAGCACCAAGTGCTCACCCTTGCATTTCATATCCAACTGTAGAAGAGGGATTCGAGGATCCCGATTCCTTCAGTTATGAGTTCCCGGCAGAAGATGGAAGTGCCCCGGACGAGCCCACGTTCTAGAAGGATTGCGCACCAAGTCAAGTCAGATGTGGGAGGAGCCACTTCAACCCCGCTGCGGATGGAAATCAAGCTTTTTTATCGTTGCTTTGTGCTTTATGCTGTGTGTTCGGTACTTAGATACCGACTCTGGTTCTGATAAACTTGTTATTTTCTTAGCAACTCTACTTAGCGCCATTTTTGGTGCTTTCACTAGTACAGAAATGCAGTCTACTAACCCCTATCTTCTATCGGTTATTAGCGAAACAGCACAAAACCGATAGAAAATGTGCCTCGTGGGCAAAAAAGCCCGACGGATGTATTTTCCCTATCGGTTTCTAAGAAACTTACCGATAGAATAAATAGTATGATTTACTCTAGCGGTGATGAACATATTTGCCGTTAGAAGAGATGCATAAGTACTGACGGAAGAATGTTGTGCGCCGATAGGACTGGTCGACTTCAACAACTAGACTTATTCTATCGCTACTATATGAATATACCGACAGAATATATTAAAAGTTCCTATCGGCAATATGTAGTTCGCCGATAGAATAGTTGACCTTCTACAAATATTTTTATTCTATCGGTAATGGATTCTTTTACCGTTAGAATATATAGAAAATTGCTTAGAACTGTTCGTCTTCTAATAGTTTTATTCTATCGGTAATGCATGTTTATACCGGTAGAATATTGCACAAAATATCTTAGAACTGTTGGCCTTCTACAACTAGTAATATTCTATCGGCAATGTACGTACAGACCGATAGAGTATGTACAAAAATTCCTATCGGTAATATTTGTTTTGCCGATAGAACCATTCGGCTTCTACAGATGTTTTTATTACTAACGGTATTCTGTTTTCTTACCGATAGAAAATATATAATTGTATAAATACACGGGTATGTCTCTTTCATTCTCACAGTTCATCTGGGCTCGTAGTCCTAACCCGTAAGCTCCATGGACGGCCGGCGCACCTCTACAGGGGACCGCTGCACCTCCGCACCTCCATCGACGCCCTCTAGACGTCGGCATCCCAAGGAAGGTACGTAAAATTTCTGCAATATTGTTAGATTATTCTAATCCGATTATGGCAATAATTCTGCTTTTTTTGTATCCTTCATTTTGATGTGTCTTCTTTTCAATATGATTATGATCTGTTCAGGTCCTTGGATGATGCTCGTGGGGGGCAACGTATTTCACGGTTCTTCATCGCAGTACGCTGCCTATGTTGGCTTGTTGGCGAAAGAAAAGGTGAAGATCACCGTCGAGAGCTGGAAGGACGTGAAGGGCGAGATCTTGGTTGGCTCGGTCGAGAAGATGCTTAAGCCCGGCGTGTTTCTCAAATCAGGACCTATAGAAAGCATCTTACATGTTTTTGCATGCACCAGCTTGTGGCCAGATGCTTACCTGCTTGGAGAAGAAGAATTGTTGTTATTTGCACAGCCATTCTACACCATCACTACACAGAACAACATCTTGGAAGGTAGGTTCTTTTTGTTAATGGAGTTGAGTTGAGTTGAGTTGAGTTGATCGAGTTTGAGTCCGAGGAAATCACCATTACGTACAAATGTTTGTCGACGGCAGTTCCAGCTCCTCGGGCGTCTTCGAACTGAACTCCTATGGTTAAGTCCAATGTGGTTCAGACATTTGCTGTTTTGGATGAATGGATTTGTGATGTATCAGGTCTAACTTGTAGTCGGTAGTTGCATTGTGGCAACCTGCAAAGGTTCCCTTTTATGTAAAATGCATGTATGGGCCACTGGGTCCTCGTCGTGATCTGTTGTTAATTTCAGACGTGGCTTTTGTAATATACATCGAATGTGTGAATTGTTGTATTTGTATATTGTTGTATATTTGTGTATCATGTATTGCTAATTGGGACATGAACTTGAATGTGCAGGGAGCATTTGTGTATTTAATTGTATTGGTAGGTAGGTGTGTATTTGTACTGCTGTTTCAGACATGCACTTCAATTTGTGAACTGGCATGTGTATGTTTGTACCTGAATTTGTATTGGTGAACTGGCATGTGTATGTTTGTACCTGAATTTGTGAACTGGCATGTGTAATTTCTTTGGCAAGATGAAGTCCCAACTACCTACGAAAAGTATTTTTGTGTCTCCTAGTTAATCCACAAATTAGCATTTCTTGAAATATATTGCTTTATCTTCTAGTTAAGATCCGTTTGATGTAAGATCTGTTTGATGTTACATTGATATGATTCCTTGAATGTGAGAAATGGCATGTGCATGTTTGTCCCAGTTTGGTGACAGTACCTCCTCTAACGGTAAGTACACATATTTACCGATAGGAAAACATATATATTTGTTCAGTCATGCATATTCTAACGGTAAATACACATATTTACCGATAGGAAGCACATATATTTGTTCAGTCACGCATATTCTAACGGAAATGCACATATTTACCGATAGAAAAATACATATATTTGTTCAGTCATGCATATTCTAACGGTAAATACACATATTTACCGATAGGAAACACATATATTTGTTTAGTCATGCATATTCTAACGGTAAATGTACATATTTACCGATAGAAAAATACATATATTTGTTCAGTCATGCATATTCTAACGGTAAATACACATATTTACCGATAGGAAGCACATATATTTGTTTAGTCATGCATATTCTAACGGTAAATGCACATATTTACCGATAGAAAAATACATATATTTGCTTAGTAATGTATATTCTCTAACGGTATGTGTGTGTTTTTACCGATAGAATATGTGAGCGGCAAATTACCTAAGTTAGTCTGACGGTTATTTCATGTATTTACCGTTAGAAAAATGTCCATTATAAGGAAAACCCCAGTCGACCATTGCGGAGCTGCTCTTTAATTTGTTCTGTTGCACTCTGTGTCCCTCTGTTTGTGACGAAAGTTCCAGCTACACTGCTAGGGTGATCAGCGCAGGCTGGAGGGAAGTTGATTGCGCCCCTCTCTTTAAGGTATGCTTAATCGTCGACACCTATCTCTCTCTCCCTCTAGATCTCCCTTCCTCTCTACTTGCAAGCTAGCTGTATTGTGTAGTTCCAAGTTTGTAGCTCTAAGCTTGGGAGCTTGGTAGCTGGAAATGCGTCATGTTTTAGGAGCTAACTAGCTTGTATTGTGTAGTTAGCTAGGTTAATTAGTGTTAATTTCGTCAGGCTAGGGTTCAACACATGTATCTGTTGTAAGAGGCTGTACATGTACATATACATAACTTAATCGGGCAGGTTTCATGCATGGCTTACTCGTTAAATTTTGTTAATTGTAGATGGACAGGAAATATTGGATGTATGGAATAAAACGTACTACTCTTGAATATTTGGATGGTGTGAATGAGTTTATTAAATTTGCTGAGCAACAAAAGGAGAGGAAGGGAGAGAAAAATATGCTCTGTCCTTGTACAGATTGTATGAACTTGAAGAGGTTTAGCAACTCTGATCAAATTAAGAGTCATTTGATTCGTCGTGGTTTTAACGCGCGATACACCCGTTGGATATGGCATGGCGAAGATCTTGAGGAAACAAGCACCACTACTACCAATCAGCACGACTCGGATGTGGATTGCAATAATATCGATGATCATCCCAATTTTGGTAATGTTAATTCCGATGTGCACGTAGATGATGATGATGACAATCTAGATGAGATGTTACGTGATGTAGAGGAAGATTACAACGAAAATGACTTCTGTGAATTTGAGAAACTGATTGCTGACTCTGAGAAGCCTCTGTTCCCTGGATGTGCAACATTTACAAAACTGTCTTCTGTGCTGAGATTATATAACTTGAAGGCAGGAAACGGTTGGAGTGATAAGAGTTTCACGGCACTATTAGATCTTCTAGCGGACATGCTTCCAGAGGGAAATGAGTTGCCAAGATCTACTTACCAAGCCAAAAAACTGTTGTGTCCGTTGGGAATGGAAATCGAAAGAATACACGCATGCCCAAATGATTGTGTGTTGTACCGTAACGAGTACTCCAGTTTGCATGTTTGTCCAAGATGCGGCGCATCGAGGTATACGCGTAGGGACCGGATTGACAGTGAACGTCACGAGGTAAGGAAAGGGCCCCCGGCAAAAACTGTGTGGTACTTGCCTGTGATACCTAGATTGAAGCGGCTGTTTGCAAATCCGAAAGTCGCGAAGCACTTGCGTTGGCATGCTGAAGCCCGGAAACAAGACGGAAAACTGAGACACCCAGCTGATTCTATTCAATGGAGAAACATCAACAGAACATTTGCTGAGTTCGGCGGTGAACTTAGGAATGTAAGGTTCGGGCTGAGTACAGATGGTATGAACCCACATGGTAATATGAGCAGCCGGCACAGCACTTGGCCGGTTCTTTTATGCATCTACAATCTTCCTCCTTGGTTATGCATGAAGCGCAAGTACATCATGATGGCGTTACTAATCTCAGGACCCAGACAACCCGGAAATGATATTGACGTGTTTCTAGCACCTTTAATCGAGGACTTACAGAAATTGTGGAGCGAGGGTGTGCAGGTGTGGGATGCATACAAGAAAGAGAATTTCATCTTGCGGGCCCTGATATTTTGCACCATAAATGATTTTCCTGCCTACGGCAATTTGTCGGGGTATAGTACGAAAGGAGCCAAGGCTTGCCCTATTTGCCTAGATGAAACTGAGAGCATCTGGCTGCGAAACTGCCGGAAAACAGTGTACATGGGTCACCGCAGGTTTCTTCCGGTGCATCACACGTACCGTAAGAAGAGGAAATCATTTAACGGGAAGCCTGAGAAGGGATCAGCTCCAGTGTTTCTGACCGGTAAGGAGATTTACTCACGCGTGAACGACATCACAGTTGAGTTCGGTAAGCATTCTAAACCTCGAGAAAAAAATGTTTGGAAGAAGAGATCGATTCTCTGGGATCTACCGTACTGGGAGCACTTACAAGTTCGACATTGCATTGACGTCATGCATGTAGAGAAAAATGTCTGTGACAGTTTGATTGGTTTGTTGTTGAACATTCCGGGAAAGACAAAGGATGGTGTGAAAGCTCGTCGTGACATGGTGGAAATGGGGATAAGGACTGAGCTTGCACCTTTAGAGAATGGAAAGCGTACATACCTCCCCCCGGCCTGCTACACGTTGTCCAAGAGCGAAAAAACAGAACTCTGTCGGTGCCTGCACGGTGTTAAAGTTCCATGTGGGTACTCCGCGAACTTGAAAAAACTTGTGTCTATGAAGGACCTAAGACTGGTTGGCATGAAGTCCCACGACTGTCATGTCTTGATGTCACAGATGCTTCCCATTGCTATCAGAGGCATTCTCCCAGTTAAAGTCAGAGAGACAATCACAAACCTATGTTATTTCTTCAACGCAATATCTTCCAAGGTAAGTACGTGCACTCGTACTATAAGTTCACTACCTCCATTTGTGGAGCTTAATGAGAAGATTTTTCTGATATGAATATTTGGCGCAACTGTGTCCTCGTAGGTAATTGATCCCGATGGATTGGACGCTTTGCAACGCGACGTGGTTACAACTCTTTGTCAGCTCGAGATGTATTTCCCTCCATCCTTTTTTGATGTTATGGTCCATCTGATTGTTCACCTTATCAGAGAAATTAAGTTTTGTGGACCTGTGTGCCTGCGCTACATGTATCCATTTGAGAGATTTATGGGTGTATTGAAGGGATACGTAAGGACTCGTCGTCGACCCGAGGGGAGTATCATGGAAGGTTATGCCGCCGAGGAGGTGATTGAATTTTGCACAGATTATATGGCCGGGGTTGACCCAATTGGTGTTCCTAGGTCCCGACACGAGGGTAGGCTTGAGGGAATTGGAACGATTGGATTCAAAGCTATCGTCCCCGCTCGTGATGTGTACGCAAAATCACATTTTTGGGTCTTACAACACATGACGGAGGTCGAGCCATACATACACGAGCACAAGGTAATGTTACGGTCACAGAATCCTTCGAAGTCAGACGTTTGGGTAAGCAGAGAACATAACAGGAAATTTGCTGAGTGGATCCAAGAAAGAGTCACGCGAGCTGCCGAGGGCTCCGTAAGTGAAACTGTGACATGGTTGGCTAGAGGCCCAAGATTCACTGTAGGGACTTGGCAGGGGTACGACATCAATGGGTATTCATTTTACACAAGAGCTCAAGACGCCAAGAGTAGCACGCAATGTAGCGGAGTGACACTGTTTGCTATTTCCGAGGATGCCAGGTCAGTAAGGGCGCTGAACTCATATTACGGTGTTATTGACGAAATATGGGAGCTCGATTACGGATTACTTAAGATTCCCCTGTTTCGATGCCAATGGGTCGAAATCCCTCGAGGTGTTCAAGTTGACAGTTACGGGTTTACTCTCGTCAATCTTGGTAGAGTCGGACACCAAGACGATCCATTCATACTTGCAAAGCAAGCCACACAGGTATTCTACATCGTTGACCCGGCCAATCCAAACTTGCATGTTGTCCTCCACAGCAAGAGACGTATTGTTGGGGTCGAAGATGTTGTCGACGAAGAGGAGTATAACCAATTCGATGAAATACCTCCATTTTTAGAGGACATTCAATCTATCCGTACTGAAGATATCGACGAAACAACGTATCTGCGAGATGACCACGAAGAAGGATTATGGGTTGAGAACCATTGATGATTAATTTCTATTTCAGGGATAAATGCCAAGCAAACAGCCCACAAGTTCTGCAGCAAGGTGAGGAACTTATCATTAATACATCAGGCAGTACATTTTTCTTTAGAATTTAATGATAAGCTAGTTCACAGCATTAATACATCTCAATTTTACTCCACAGCATGAGTTCTAACATGTACAGTACCTTTATCCTGTAAATATTTAATTCTTCCCTTCAAATAGCACTTGCAAAAATCTCATCGCAGCCTCTTCAAAAATCCCTTTTTTCTGACGGTATTTTGTTATTTATACCGATAGAGAAGGACATCTTCTCTCAGGCACTTCAAAACGTTTTCTATCGGTATTGTTCTATTTTACCGTTAGAATAAATTCATTTGTCTCACGGTATTTGTTGTCTGACGGTTTTTTCCTGTTTTTACCGATAGAAGAATACTCTACCGCTTCGAATTCTCAACCGTGTCGCCATGCGTCGCCTTGGAAACTCTATAAGTACCTCGCCATGCGTCGCGGTATTTTGTTGTTTTTCTAATTCTCGAACGGTTGGACTCCTCATCTTCTCTTTCACAATGGCAACCTCCATGGGATCGTCATCCACGGCCTCCCCGGTAAGAACTCTAAATCTCCTCGGTTTACCCCTGTATTGTTAATCCATGTTCAGTTCATTCTTGACCTGTTGATTTGCACAGGGAATGGTAGCCGTGGAAGACACTGCCAAAGTGAAGGCTGACCTGAGGGCCCTCCAGGAGGAGCACAAGCTCCTTACAGACAAGCACACTCAGCTACGGCTTGACCTTGACGATCTCTTCCAGCGCATTAAGCGCATGAAGACGGATGGTGACAATGCTAGGGCGAGGACGAGGCGTCTTCGCGAGGAGAAGAAAGCCGCGGATATGACCATCGCTGGCTGCGGTTTGACTATGAAGGATACCATAGCGAAGCTGACGGAGGTCGCAGGCCTTCTTGACGCGGTAGTAGTTGATCCTAGGGACAACTTGTCGCTAGAGGAGTCCTGCGTCCTGGCTGCAAGTCTAACTGACTCTATTCTACATGCAGCCAGGGCTAAGACCACCCCTTGACCTAGCATTTTGGGTTTTATTTTTTATGTAAGTGATAAAACAACAATGAATGAACAATTTCTTTTTATGTCAATTTTCCAATTTTCCGGCTATCTTCCCTCTTTCTTTAACATTCTGCAGCTTTCAACCACGGTCTGTTTGATGTTAAATTGTGTACCTTTTCATAACTCTGACGGTATTTTGTTGTTTTTACCGATAGAAAAAGGGCACACAAATCTCAAGCACTTAATCAAAAAAATTTTCTGGGGAAAATTGGGCTCACGGGATTTTTTTGTTTATACCAATAGAAAAGGGCACCTTTTCATTACTCTCATGGTATTTTGTTGTTTTTACCGATAGAAAAATGGCACCCAATCTCAAGCACTTTAAAAAAATTTTCTGTGGAAAATTGGTCTCACGGGATTTTATTGTTTATACCGATAGAAAAATGCAATCACTAATTCGAATATTTTTCCGGGAAATTTACTTTTTCTATCGGTATTATTTTGTTGTTTCGATAGAAAATTACATAAGTCTATCGGTATCATTTTGTTATACCGATAGAAAAGTTCCTCCGCTACTTTATTTCTCGTACACGGCCCTTTAGTTTCCCTCCACTCGAACAGTTCCACCTTAGAGCACTGCGTCTCTTTGAGAGCGAAGAAAACCCCAACCTCCGCCGTGAGCACTCACTTCCTCTCTCCCACACGACGATCGCCGGCTGGACACTGGTTCGTCACTGCCACCGGTTCTTATTTTCGTCCTTCGCCCGCCGCTGCTGCGTTCTACACCGCCTCTGCATCACCAGAACTGATCGCCGCCGTAAATACCCTAATTCGTCGTTCTATTTCCAGCATCTTCTTTATTTGATCCTAGTGTTTTGCACGTACTAATTCTTGGAGTTTTGCAATTACACTAGGGTTCCCTATTGTGTTGGCTTATGTACATTCCGCAGGCAATGTTGATTTTAATTAGGGTTTACATAATATGTTCCAGTGCTGTAATGAACCTGTTTTGAGATTTTAACTTCTCTATACTGCTGTATGTGTGATCAATTGTATCCAACTGCCATGTAATGCAGATTATATGTTGGAGGTGTTCTTACACATATTCTATCGGCAGCTCATGTGTTTACCGATAGAAAATTTTCTGCACAAGTAGTAAAACTTAATTTGGATCTGGAAGGACATGAGCCATGCAATGTACTAGTTTGGTTGGGAATTTTTACTCACTTCGTATGAATATATGGCAATGTGGATGGGTCTTCGATGTATATGTTTCAAATGCCTATATACATGACTTTTCCCAACCTAATAGCTGTGAAGTCCTGATGACTCACATACAGGCTAGGCTAAAGATTATGCACAGTAGCACTTAGATGCTTGTGTGCATATTTACGTGTGAAATAATAATGCTGGCCCATGAATATTAATTAGTGTAGCAAATCATCGAGAATGTTATGTGATGACAGTGAATGGTGGCTTGTCAACAAAATTCCATATGTAGAGAACATTGTTATGTTCTATCGGTATCTCACGTGTTTGCCGATAGAAAAATTGTCTTGTGTGGAGGTAATTGTTATGGTCTATCGGCAGCTCATGTGTTTACCGATAGAAAATATTTCTGAAGAGTTCAGTAAGTAATTTATGCATGTCTTTCTTTTTGTATTATTTTCCCTTTTGCCGCCCTAGTTAGTCTCCAGTCCTGGGCTGAGTTATGGAAGTCCAAGGCGAATTAATTGCCATATATATGGTTTGTTGAAGGTTTTGTAGGGGAAGACATGTCGTCGTCTTCATCGGATGGTACTAGTGGTTCGACTAGGGCCAACCCCATCGTAACTACTGAAGATGGGGCTGTTACATCCCAGCGCAAGAGGGTGGGGCGAGGCGCGACGACGTTGGGGCGTTTGGCCAAACGCACTGATCTTTCTTGTGAGTTCAACCAATTTGGGAGGCCGATTGGAAAGAATGCTGGGAGGTACGCGGCCTACGTTGGGCTGTTGGCGAAAGAAAGGGTGAAGATCACCGTCCAGAGCTGGAAGGACGTGACGGCGGACGAGAGGGATAGGTTGTGGGCGGAAGTGAAGGTTAAATGAACTGAAATCGCTGAACTCTTTCGTAATCACGTTCTCTTGGCTTATACTAAAGTTTAACTAACTCGTGATTAATTGTATGCATTTTTCGGAAACAGGCTAAGTGGAACATCCCCGACGATACACCTAGGACTGCCTGCTTGAAGGACATGAACGGAACATGGAAAACCTTTAAGAGCTGGCTCGTCAGTAACTTCCTAGCTGCGGGGAAATCTCCTTGCGAGAAGTACCCCTTCATATCGGAGGAGGTATGGGAGGAATTCACCAAGCAGAAGGGGACTGAGGAGTTCAAGGCCCTTAGCGAGAAGAATAGGGCGATCCAGAAGAGGAACGACCACCCGCATCGGCTCGGATCCCGGGGCTATGCGGGGAAGGAGGAACAGTGGAAGAAGGAAGACGAACAAAATCCTGTCATGGACACCCCTGAGTTGCCGCTCTCCGAGATCAGGGATGAGAGGTGCAAGCGATGGTGGAGGGGGAGGGGGTCCGTGTCGTCCACGGGGTCTGTGCAGTTCGCAACCCCTGGGGACGCCGATGTTGTGAGGCGAATGGTAAGTTGGCTAACCTCGTAAACTGTGTGCGCACAAGTGTATATAAGGCAATTTGTCTCACAAGGTACCTTCAAATGTAACAGATCTCTTTTGAGAAGGACGCAGCGGAGGGATTGTTTACCCCGCAGAGGGAGAACGACATCCTCACCCGAGCTCTAGGAAATAAGGAGCATCCCGGGCGGACACGGGCCGTGGGAGCCATTGTGTCGTGGAAGGCCGGTTTCGTAGATCCGGCTCCACCGAGGAAGAAGGCCCGCACCTGGAAGGAAAAGGAAGCTGACCTCTCCGATAAGATACGGGCTGAGGTACGGGAGGAGATACGGGCGGAGATGCGGGCTGAGATACGGGCTGAGGTACAGTCTGAGGTGCAGACCGAGGTCGCACAAATGAGGGAAGAGTTTGCACGGTTGAGAGAAACATTGCTGGCCAAGAGTTTAGATGCGGATCCCCAGGACGACGGTACCCCGCGGGGTCGGATAAGCAGTTGCGCTTCGAAGGTACTCGCGGATCCAGTGGATCTACTTGAGGTACTGCAAGCCTTCATCTGTGCACTTAAGTTGATGCCACTCCCATTCTGTTAGAGTTGTTTCGCTAACCTATTTTAATTGTTACAAATTTGCAGGGGCCGGAGGGCTGCATCCTACAGAATCACGTAGGCGCCGGGCAGGAAGTGGTTGGACACGGCTTCGTATATCCGTCTGGGCCGGATGTCCGGGTCCACTGTGTACCTCTGCGGTTGGGTTTCGCAAAGGTACAGGTGGACATGGCCATGCCGGGCTACAACGATTCTCCGTTGCCAGTCCCAACAGAGGAACTGCAGACACTTGCCGAGGCAGTGGGCTCCTACGTACAGTGGCCCAAGAAGTGTCTTGTAATACAACCGGTAAATCCTACACATTTTAGATTACATCCTACTCAGTACACTCAACTTGCATAATCTAACATACGTGCTCATTAATTGAAGTGGCCTGCCGCGGGGCTACCAGGGGACTGCGCCCCCAGCTCAGGGCATGAGGGCCGATCTCGTGCGAACCTGGACACATCAAAGACGGCCTCGACCCCACCCAGCGCATCCACGCCTCCACCTCAGAAGAAAGCCGCCATCACCTCGCCCTTGCCTTCGAAGGTACGCGCTCAGTCCCCGGCAAAAGGCAAGGGCGGCAAAGGCAAGGGCAAAGGGCGACAGGGACTGCCGCGGACGTTCACGAACACGCTCCCACTCCTGTCGGAGGCATCTTTGCGGAAATTGGATCGATCAACCAGAGACCTCCACGACTGGTACCTACATCGAGCTCGGCGCAGCCTGAACTTCTTAGTTCCCTACAGGCCTGGGCAGTTCCACCGTGAGCCCGGGACTATATCCGTGGCACACGAGGATCTGTTCGACCTCTACAACTGGCGGGAGCTCGATATGTCCATCATACGGACTGGAGTCCTGTGAGTTTGCTGATGCTATGTATTGCTGTTTTCTAACTCTGTTTGCTAACTCTGCATTAATGTTGCAGTTCATTTGAATACTGAGTAACTTTCTGTGAAATTAATATTAATCTCGTCCTTCGCATGCAGGTGCATGTACAGGCTAGCATCGGAGGCTGCGTGTGACAAGGTGGGTTTCCTCGACCCAGAGAAAATAAGCCTCACGATGCTAGAGCAGGACGCCGCGCACGCTGAGCAGTACATATCCAGCGCGCTGATGGCGCAGCAGGACAGGGACTTCATTCTGGTGCCGTACCACCAAAGGTTAGTGCATTTCGTACTAATTTAACTCAATCTTGTATGTTACACCTGAGATGTACTTTGAGCTAGCGGTCCTCTTTTACGTACAATGCAGGGGCCACTGGATCCTCATCGTGATCTGTCCGCCGAGGAACGAGGTGTACTACCTCGATTCGATGCGTGACAGATTATCGATGGAATATGTGCTCAAGGGGAATATGGGGGCGTAAGTAACTTATATGTTTGATTTAAATTTTGACCTCACTAGCTAATGATAATACATTAACCGGCAATACTAACTGAAATGCAGGGCTTTTGATAAATATGTGTCCGCTGGAGGGAGGCATGCCGCACCGCAGGGCTCCCTACTAGCTTGGAAAGAATATGAGGTACTCACGAGACTTTTTGTTTATGCTTAATTAGTTTATGGAAACAATATATAGCTAACATGTATTCGCATATGCAATTATCTCTGTGCCATCAGCAGCCGCAATCGTGGGAATGCGGGTTTTATGTGCTGCGCTACATGTACGACCTAGTGCAGACAAACTTTTCCCGATTCCCCCAGGTAAGCATCGATAGCTAACTCAAATTTCAAAAATGGGTGTCACGTTCTAAATTAGGATCGAAGTTAGTTACTCAGTATGCACACATGCTTGCAGATCGCCATGTCGAAAGACCAATATGAAAATGCAAAGATTATATATCTTCGACAAATCTGGGCACAATATGTCATGGAGGAAGTAGCACCCAACCATCCAGCATGACAATTTTCTCCTTTTGGTGTACTCTGCATAGACTGTTCATATACATGTGAATAAATATATATATGTGAATAAATGTCCACATTGGATTGCAATCTGTATTTGTCCATACATATGTGAATAAATGTGAATATATTCTGCCTAATGTGTGAATTTGTTCTGTGAATTTACCTTGCATCTGTACTGTATTGTGTATCCAATCTATACTGTATTGCATCTGTACTGTATATGTGAATGTACTGTATTGTGATGCAAATAAAGTACTGTATATGTGATTGCTCTATCGGTAAATTCATCAACAACCGAGAGACTACTGTCCTTTTTTCTATCGGTACAATCAAAATTAACCGTTAGAAGAGTTTGACCTTTCCTGCCGGTGAACTCATACATATCCGATAGAGTACTAAGCTTTTTTCTGTCGGTAATCTTGTAGTTAACCGTTAGAATAGTGGTACTTTTCAATCGCTATTGACGAGTTTTCTATCGGTAAACTTGTAATATGCCGATAGAATAGTGTGAGTTTTCCTGTCGGTAAACTTATAATTAGCCGTTAGAATAGTGGTACTTTTCAATCCGCTAGCGACGAGTTTTCTATCGGTATACTCCTAATATGCCGATAGAGTACTAAGCTTTTTTCTGTCGGTAATCTTGTAGTTAACCGTTAGAATAGTGGTACTTTTCAATCCGCTAGCGACGAGTTTTCTATCGGTACACTCCTAATATGCCGATAGAGTACTAAGCTTTTTTCTGTCGGTAATCTTGTAGTTAACCGTTAGAATAGTGGTACTTTTCGAACTGCTGGACGTAAGAATACGACGGGTTTTCTATCGGTAGATTCATAATATGCCGATAGAATAGTGAACTTCTTCTGTCGGTTATTTACCGATAGAAAATGTCCAGTCTTGTTCTATCGTGTCTATCTCTATCGGTACAAAAACCGATAGTAGAAGGGTTTTTTTTACCGATAGAAGACTGCATTTCTGTACTAGTGTTTGGCTATGTAATATTGGCCATGTTGGCCTGATACTTGTTTAATGATATTACTATGCTTGTGTGGTATGGAGCTCATGTGTCATCCTGCTGTGTGTAACCTACCTGGGCGGTTACCAAGGTGATCCTCAAATGGGGGTCTCACAGCGAATGGTATCAGAGCATGAAGCTTGACCGTAGGTCGTGACCCTTACTAGAATGGGCGTCCCTAAAGTAGAGAATCGCTAGATTATTTGGTAAAAATCTAATTGTGAAAAACCTAATTTGTTTAAAGAAAAGCATAATGAGTATTATTTGAAAATTTTCAAAACCGTTTTCCTACTTTTAAGAGTTCCGTGTCTCATCATCGCAGATGGCCCCTGGTAAGAAGCTGATTCACGGAGACGAGTTGGGATCATGGGCATTGATGCTTTGGATGATGCTACAATTTCTGGGAGCAAGAGACAACCAGCGACCCGTATACTACGTCCGTCGAGAAGAAGTCGATGGTAGACCTTTTGGTTTCCGTGCCTCGGTGATTGTGTACGAGATTCCAGAGATCGGGAGAGGATCAACAAGAAAGGAAGCCCGTAGAGAAGAAGAAGAAGATGCTATCCAAGACGCTGCTCGTCGTGCCATAGGTACCATCCGCCAGCTGTACGATGACTTTCTTATAGGTTCTCCTTTCTGTTTTGTACCCTACCAAGTTCCCGGATCGGATCGTCGAACTGTTCATCCCTCCAACAACCAGAGAGACGCCATCCTGACCAAAACCAGAGATGTAGTCCAAGTCTTGGAGTCAAGCTACACTCGGTTGCTGCGTGAGCATGACAATGCTTGGGATGACCGTCACTATCTCGAAGGAGCGCTTGCAAAGGTTCGCTCAGAACTCCAAGAGAAGGAGAAACAGATTCAGGAGTTGGCTGAACCTAGCAGAGCTCGAGAAGTCGAAGACGAAGGATCGGTGAACAAGAGGAACCGCTTGAAGATAAGACTCACAGCCCGCAAGAGTGTGGGAAGACCTAGGGATTACCTGGGTTATTTCATGCCTGCTTCGCGTGGCATTGTCATCAACACCCCTGCACCAGAGTATCCTACTCTCGCGAAAGGGAAGGAAGTTCCTGAAGGCAAAGGAAAAGAGATTGCTACATGCGACACCAATGATTCATCCGAGGAAGAAGAGGACAATGACATGCAATGGGACCCTATGGATGCCGACGAAGATCAAGAGGAGGAAGACCCTGAAGAGGTGGAACCTTGCAGTTCTTCCAAGACCGACAGGAGATCGTAGTTTTCTCTTCAGCTTGACCCTTCTGCTCTAGCCCTTGTAACCGTTAGTCTTTAGCTCTTGTTGTAGTAGCTGCTTTGTTCGTATTGTTTGTTGGTAACTCCAAAGCTGTAAAGGTGAAAACCTTGTATCTTTAGAAAATCTTTGAAAATGGCAATTGCACGTTCCAATCCAATCTCTTGGATTGATCTTTTCTTTCAGCTTGCGTTCAATCTGTGCTCTCTTGAATTAGTAGTCTTGTCTCAATTATCTTGTCAGAACAGAATGGTGAACACCAGAGGTAGAATCCAAGGTTCAGAAGAAGTCCCAAGAAACACATCAACGAGAAGGACTAGAGATGACTCAGATCAGCCAAATTCATCGACCTCAGTACCGCAAGGAGGAAATCTGACGGAAATATTAATATGGATGGAGCAAAACAGACAGAGATCTGCAGAGGTACAGAGTCAAATTCTGGAACAGTTGATGCAAAACTCCGCAACACGACGCGAGGAAGGTTCGAACATTGGAACAAGACTGACAGACTTCCAGAAGACACGTCCTCCAACTTTCTCCTGCACTGAAGACCCAATTGTGGCAGACGATTGGTTAAGAGAAATTGAAAGGAAATTGGACACTGTCAGGTGTAATGATGAAGAGAAGCTGCTATATGGACCCCATCAGCTCACAGGATCGGCTGCAGCATGGTGGGAGAATTACAAAACGGTACACCCTAATCAGAATTCAATTACCTGGAATGAATTCAAGGAACAGTTCCGTAGATACCATGTCCCCAAAGGAGCTATCCAAGCCAAACGCAGAGAATTCCTGAATCTAAGGCAAGGAGGAAGGACGGTGAAGCAGTATTTGCATGAGTTCATCAAATTGGCCAGATATGCACCAGAAGACATCATGACAGAAGAGCGGAAGATCGACAGATTCTGCGAAGGCCTACAAAACTCATATCAGTATCACCTGTCAACACACGAGTTCACGGACTTCCAAGTCCTTGTGAATCGAGTGCTTAAAATGGAGGAGAAAAGAGGCGTAGTAGAAGAGGACCGCAAGAGGAAAAGTGTAGCATATCCATTTCAAGGAAATTCTAGCCAAGGAAGACCAGCGCCATATACCAGAGCCGCTTTCAGACCACCCGCACCACCAAGACCCCAGAGGACTTCATCGCCAACAACTCTAACGTGTCCCGGATGCAAAGGGAGTCACCTCTATAGAGACTGTACACTGAAGAATGCAGAATGCTTCCATTGTGGCAGAAGAGGACACCATAGAGAGACTTGTCCATTTCGGCATTTACCTCCCAATGTTGCTAAAGCTCAGGCAGCCAAATCCCCTGCACCTGCACGAACTATTGCCAGAGGAGCACCACAAGCCAAAGGAGGAAGATTCCAAACCAACAGAGGGAGAGGAACACCAACCACCGGAGGAAGACTCAACTTCGTGACTGCTACAGAAGCAGGAGAGGCAACTGACGTCGTGATCGGTAGACTCTTGATCTCCTCTCAGATTTCAGTTGTTCTATTTGATCCCGGTGCAACTCATTCATTCATGTCAAAAGATTGCTTGTTGAGTAATAACTTGCCTATGGTTGCTTTAGAGCATCCTATCATCATTCAGTCACCTGGTGCTAGGATGATTGTTAATTCTATCTGTAGAAATGTTGCCTTCTGTATCGGCAATCTAGAATTCCTGGCAGACATGCTAGTTCTAAACCTTCAAGGATTAGATGTCATTCTCGGAATGGATTGGCTGGCCAAGCATAAGGGATTGATGGACTGTGAGAAGAAAACAATCACCCTGACAAATGCCAGTGGAAAGCAAATTACATTCCATGCAGACAGAACTCCAATCTGCGACCACCTGTAGAGATTGAACTGCATCGAAGAAGTGAAGCTCGAAGAGGTACCGATTGTCAATGAGTACCCGGAAGTCTTTCCAGAAGAACTTCCCGGATTGCCACCAAATAGGGATATAGAGTTCACTATTGAACTGAAACCCGGATCTGCGCCGTATGCTAGAAAGTTGTTTCGGATGACAGGCCATGAGCAAGAGGAATTGAAGAAGCAGATAGCTGAATTGGAAGAAAAAGGATTCATCAGATCCAGCTCATCACCATGGGGAGCCCCAGTGCTCTTTGTTAAGAAGAAAGATGGTAGTATGCGACTTTGCATAGACTACCGCAAGCTAAACGACATGACCATCAAGAACAAATACCCCTTACCAAGGATAGATGACCTTTTTGACCAGCTCAGAGAAGCAAAAGTGTTCTCAAGAATAGACCTGAGATCGGGATACCACCAGTTAAGGATCCGAGAGCAGGACATTCCTAAGACTGCTTTCGTGACCAGATATGGGTTGCATGAGTTCACAGTGATGCCCTTTGGATTAACTAATGCACCCGCGGTATTCATGAATCTAATGAATAAGATCCTCATGGAATTCCTGGATAAGTACATCATTGTATTTGTGGATGATATCCTTGTCTACTCTAAGTCAGAGGAGGAACACGTACATCACCTGAGGATAGTGCTACAGAAACTGGCAGACCACCAGCTATATGCCAAGTTTAGCAAATGTGCTTTTTGGCTGAAGAAGATCTCTTTCTTAGGACATATCATCTCAGGAGAAGGAATATTTATGGACCCGTTGAAGATTCAAGCTGTTACTGATTGGAAACAACCTGAAACCGCAACAGAAGTTAGAAGTTTCTTGGGATTAGCGGGATATTATCGAAGATTCGTAGAAGGATTCTCGAAGATCACCAAACCGCTGACCCAGCTACTGAAGAAGAATGCCCCTTTTAATTGGACCGAGGAGTGCGAAAGAAGTTTTGAGGAATTGAAGAAAAGACTGACAACTGCACCAATCCTGATACTGCCGGACGTCAAGAAGGATTTTCAAGTCTTCTGTGACGCCTCCAAACAAGGATTAGGATGTGTATTGATGCAAGAAAGGAAAGTGATAGCTTATGCTTCTAGACAGCTACGACCTCATGAGGAGAACTATCCAACACATGATTTAGAGTTAGCTGCTGTCGTACATGCACTAAAGATATGGAGACACTACCTACTAGGAAGTAAGTGCGAAATTTATACGGATCATAAGAGCCTGAAGTATATCTTCACGCAACAGGAGTTGAATATGAGGCAGAGAAGATGGCTAGAACTGATCAAAGATTATGATCTAGAGATCCACTATCACCCGGGAAAAGCCAACGTAGTAGCTGATGCTTTAAGCAGGAAGTCTCGTTATAACCAGATAACACAGCTAGAAGTGCCGACACAACTGATCAAGGATTTCGAAAAGTTGCAATTGGAATTAGTGGACCAAGGAACCATCGCTACACTAAAGATGGAATGTGAATTGAAGGATAAGATCAGACAAGCTCAAGCAATGGACCCAGATCTTCAAGAGATGAAGGAGGACATGAAGAGCAAAGATACAACCAACCTTCGAGAAGATGAACAGGGAATTCTATGGTACGATGACCGTATCTGCATTCCAAATGACAATGAGATCAAAATCCTGATCATGCAAGAGGCTCATCAGACCCCATATTCCATACACCCAGGCAGCACCAAAATGTACAAGGACTTGAAGAAAAATTTTTGGTGGAAAGGAATGAAGAGAGAGATCGCCAAGTTTGTCGCAACTTGTGACACATGCCAAAGAGTGAAGGCAGAACATCAAAAGCCTGCGGGACCGCTACAACCTCTACAAATCCCAGAGTGGAAGTGGGATGAAATCGGAATGGATTTTATTGTGGGACTACCAAGGACGAGAAAAGGATTCGATTCTATATGGGTCATAGTTGATAGATTAACAAAAGTAGCACATTTTCTCCCAGTGAAGACCCTATATACAGCTAAGGATTTAGCAGAGCTGTATCTCAACAGAATAGTCATCCTACACGGAGTGCCGAAGGCTATCGTTTCCGATAGAGGAGCCCAGTTCGTTTCAAGATTTTGGCAAGAGTTGCAGAAAGCCCTGGGCACAAAGTTAAAATTCAGTACCGCTTACCACCCTCAAACTGGAGGTCAGACTGAAAGGGTAAACCAAATTTTGGAAGATATGTTGAGGGCTTGTGTTTTGGACTATGGAGACTCTTGGGAGTTATTTCTAACGTACGCAGAATTCACATACAACAATAGTTTCCAAGCAAGCCTGCAAATGGCACCATATGAAGCCCTATATGGAAGAAGATGCCGCACGCCTCTGTATTGGACAGAAATTGGTCAAAAACAACATCTAAGACCCCAGTTAGTAGAAGAAGCCACAGCCCATGTCAGGATCATACAAGAAAAACTGAAAACAGCCCAATCTAGACAGAAAAGCTATGCAGACAACCGTAGAAGAGAGCTATCTTTTGAAGAGGGCGATTATGTGTATCTCAAGGTTATGCCATACAAAGGAGTTCGAAGATTCCAGATGAAGGGAAAGTTAAAACCTAGATATGTGGGACCATATCGAATTCTGGAAAAGCGAGGTGAAATGGCATACAAATTGGAATTGCCACCAGAACTGAGCGGAATTCATGACGTATTTCATGTATCTCAGCTGAAGAAATGCTTGAGAAAACCAACAGAACAGATATCTCCTACAGAGAATGAGATTCAACCAGACTTATCTTGTCAAGAGTACCCTGTTAGAATTCTGGAAACCAGAGAGAAAGTGCTGAAGTCAAGAACCCTCCGATTCTGCAGAGTCCAGTGGAACAATCACTCAGAGGAGGAGTCAACTTGGGAAAAAGAAGAAGATCTCCGACGAGAATTTCCTTTCCTATTCTCTGACCTGCCCTAATCTCGAGGACGAGATTGTTTCTAAGGTGGGTAGATTTGTAACACCCCTGTTTTTGCTAAACCCTAAAATAGCCAAAATCCACATCTGGACCCCAAACCCTAATCTGCTTCAGCCATTCCCTTCTAAATGTTGTTCAGAACATTTTTCCCTTCGGGACCATCTCCAAAATCTCACCCTAAAGCTGAGTTTCAAGCCTTGCTATTTTTTAAAAACCCTAATTACCCTAATTACCCTAAACTGTTTTCCCCAATTTTGTCGAAACCCTTCAGATCTTGCCCGATCTTACCAAACTTTGGTCAGATAAGTTCTAATAATCTTTTGCGACTTAGCTGCGAAATCAGATTTCAGATCGGATCCTCAGATCTCCAAATTTGCAAACAGGCCCAAGTCCTATTCAAATTATCCTCACAGAACAGCCCCTGGAACAAGTTTTAGAAATTTCAAATCGGCCCAAACATTCTTTTCAGGCCCTTTCGACCAGCCCTGGTCGTTGCCACGACCAGTGCACGAGCCCGTTGCAGCGCCGTGGATTTCTCGCCGTGCTTGCTCGCCGCCGGCCACCGTTTCTGTCACCTGTGCCCGTGAGTTGCTGTGCCACCCCGTGCGCACGTGCCAGCAGTGCATCGCCTCGCCCAGCGGATAAACGGCCGCGCTCCCGAGCCTCGTTTTCGCGCGCGCTCCCGTTGCCGTGGCAATTGCATGTGTGTACGTGTCGTTGCCGGAGCTACGCTGTCGCCTCCACATCTGCGCCGTCCCGGACGAAGTCCCAAGGCAACTGGCAAAGCTGCAGCACCGCCTGAAGCGCGATCACGTCGCCGTCGCCGTCGTTGCGCCTGCGCCCGACAAACTTCTCCCCGGCGCAAGCAACCGTTGTCGCGTTCACCCTCGCAAGCTCCGTCCCCGTGCCTATTTAAACCCCCTCAACGCTGTGAAGAAGCACAAGCTCAGGACTTAGCCAAATTCCCAGTTAATTTCTCACCGCCGTCGAGTTTGCTTTCTTCTCCGGCGAGCAACCTCTGGAGCTCACGATGCCAGCCTAATCTACTGCACCATTCTTCAAACCAAAGCCACCAGTGAGTTCCCCTCTTCCACCTGTTCGTGTCATAGCACCCAATTGCACCCCGGCGAACCCTAACGCCGGTGATCACCGGAAAAGCTCAAAACCCCTGTTCCTGCAATGCTACCTGATTTAAACCAAATTAGCCGTAGTACCAGTAGAAGAAATTGATCAGCATACTCTTTGTAGCAGGCCTACCAATCTGGTTTTCAAAATCGAGCTAAGATCATAGCTCTCCCCAAATCGCGCGCCACCAGTGAACTGGCTCTCGTCGCCAGGCCACGCCGGCGATCCTCCGGCCAAATTAACCTCCCCAGTAGCTTTGTTGTACCCTAGAGATCATTCCCAAGCTTGGAATTGAGCTCATTCGCCCTGAATCGAAAACCCCCTTTGTCCAGTGTCGTCTTCTCCAGCGCCGGTCGCCGGAATTTGTTCCCGGCCGATCCAGCACCTGAAACCTTGTCCCTTAGATAGATTCCAGTACCCTGAGCAATATTGTCCACTAGCTCGACACCTGGATCTGCCTAGATTGTGAGTTATGCCTATGCCAAGATTACTGTCCAGTAGCCCAGTTCATGTCCAGGCCACCGTAGTTCATCGCCGGATTTGGCCACCCTCCGGCCACTTTCAGCCCTTGTGCCTGTTGAGTATATTGTTCCTGTTAGTAATGCCTACCTCCCAGACAAAGTGGTGCATCATTTGGAGCCCTAGATCAAAAGTTAAGCCATGCCCTAGTTTCTGGCCATGTCCAGCACTATGTCAGTGCATGTCAGCCACTGGCATTAGCCTTGTTTGACCCCTTCTGGTTGAGCAATTGAAATGCCACCTTGTCCCTTAGATTCCTGGAGTTGAGATCTACAATTTTCTCTACTGTCACTTCTCCAGAAAACCATCCTAAGACTAGTTTCCAGTTATGTCAAAGCCTTGAACTGAATGTCGACCCTTCGACGTTCAATCCTTTTTAGCCGTTTCTTCGACCAGAGCCCTTGCGACCTTACCCTAACCTTTTCCCCTGCATACATGACTTATTTACTTAATACTTCCTATAGAAACTATTTTCAGTATGCTTATGTGGTATGTGTTTGTGTGTTGCCTGATTGCCGCAGAGTCAGAAGCTGAAGGAGCGGAAGAAGTCTTTGAAGATCCGTCTGAGTTTTTAGACCCCACATTGCAAGGCAAGCCTCATTCCTTTGATCATGTCTCACCCAATATTTTCATATGAAGTATATTCACTGTTTCTTACTATGCATGCTTAATTGAAATACAAGTTATGTTTGAATGACATGAGTAGATATTACCTAATGGATCATGAAACCCTTTTTGTTATTGAACCTTCGTGTATATATGCTCTTGTCACCCTAGGACTCATATATTGAATATCCACATTAAACTTGAAATGGTCAAATGCATGAGAAGTTATAATGAAAACCGTTTTGACAAGAAAAATGATAAACGGGATCAGTAGTGAGGATTGGATTGTATGGAGAGGGTGCGGTGCGCACCAGGGAATGTGAATGTTCCTCACTAGTGGTTCATAAGGACAAGAACCTTGTGCTGTGTCTCTATACGAATTGTGAACGTACCAACCACTTGCCTGGTATGGGACAGGCACAACTTAGTAGCTTTTTGGTATTAGCAGTTCCCTGCATGGTTTGACGATCTGGTTTCTCGCGTGGAAACTGGAAGGCCAAGGTTCGGCCATGAGTGATGTGAGCCAGAAAAATGATGAGAGAAAAGGCGTAAATGGAGGAAGGCGCCCTAGACCTGATTAAGCCGTGAGCGGCTGTAATCTTAAATGGTCGTATGTCTCGCGTGGACATAGACCAAGGCTATGTGTCCTGATGGAACATAGACCAGAGAGGCTAGGAAGTAAGGCAGTGGGGAAGACCCACAACGGTACTTGAGACTTAATTGTCTATTTACCGGGCAGGGATACTGTTAATACTGAACTGTAAAGCGTTGTGTGATCTCGGCCTTGTCACATGTGTATAAGTCACATGAAGCTGATCCGACTTGAAAGCCGAGTGAACCAGTGGATTTAAAAAAAAGGTACACCTTTGCAAAGTGTAAAAGAAGTATCCGATACTCTGTACTCCCAGGTTCAGGAGTCTTTTCGCAGTGGATGTTATCCATGGGTTATAGCACATGTAATGTTTTGGAATGTTTTCATAATGCGGTTAACAAAGTAGTGACTCATGGGAGACCACTACATCTAATGTTTTATTGAAAACCTGTTTAATGTTTAAAGTATCGTTTTCATGATAAAGTTCTGTTTTAACAAACAAATGACTTGGAAATCTATATATCTCTATCCATATGAAACCAAAACCCCGGAATCATATATTTCACTCTCATATAAGTACAATTGCATTAATCCCCGGAATGAGTGTTGCTGAGCACCAAGTGCTCACCCTTGCATTTCATATCCAACTGTAGAAGAGGGATTCGAGGATCCCGATTCCTTCAGTTATGAGTTCCCGGCAGAAGATGGAAGTGCCCCGGACGAGCCCACGTTCTAGAAGGATTGCGCACCAAGTCAAGTCAGATGTGGGAGGAGCCACTTCAACCCCGCTGCGGATGGAAATCAAGCTTTTTTATCGTTGCTTTGTGCTTTATGCTGTGTGTTCGGTACTTAGATACCGACTCTGGTTCTGATAAACTTGTTATTTTCTTAGCAACTCTACTTAGCGCCATTTTTGGTGCTTTGGCTATGTAATATTGGCCATGTTGGCCTGATACTTGTTTAATGATATTACTATGCTTGTGTGGTATGGAGCTCATGTGTCATCCTGCTGTGTGTAACCTACCTGGGCGGTTACCAAGGTGATCCTCAAATGGGGGTCTCACATCTGCCCAGATCAAGAGTTATGCTCTTGCCAAGTTCCTGTCCAGAACCATGCCTGTGCCATGTCGCCACCGTAGTTCATCGCCGCCGTTCATCGCCGTTTGGCCATCTTTTGCCCTGAAACCACCGCCAATATGTTCCTGGCATCCACGCCTACCTCCTAGACATAGTTGGCGAAGAGTTTGAGGCCCAGAACCAGATTTACCCCTCTACCCTAGTTTTTGAGAGTGTTAGTACAGTGTCAATGCATGTCAGTCACTGACATTGGCCTTGTTTAACCCTTTCTTTTTGAGCAATTGAAATGCCACGTTGTCCACTAAGCTCCTGGAGCAATGTTCTACAATATTCTCTACTGTCACATCTCCAGAAAACATACCTAGAGCCAACTTAGGGCTATGTCTAGCCGTAGACCGAATGTCAGCCTTTCGACATTCAAGTCCTTTTGAGCCCATCTCTTCAATCAACACCCAAGTGACCTTGTCCAAATCTTTCCCCTGCATGCATGATATATTCACTTATTATTTTCTAGTGCAACTATTTATGTGTGCTTATATAGTGTGTATGTATTATTTGTATCCACCGTGGAACCAGAGGTTGAAGGAGCGGAAGAGATCTTCGAAGAATCATCTGAGCAACTAGACCCATCACTACAAGGCAAGTCTCAAACCCTTGATCATGTCTAGCCTAATATTTTGAAATGAAGTATGTTAGCTGTTTTCAAGTATATGCATGCCTTATATTCAAATGAGAACTATATTCAAATAAAGTGGTAGATATGACCTAAATAATTGTAAAGCCCCTTTTGTCATTGAATATCCATGCACCCTTGTCACCTGAGAATATCATGCTTAGGCTATACTATGCTCAAGATTATATGTTAAATGTTAAATGGTCACATGTGAGAAAAGCATATTCAAAACCCCTTTTTGTGTGAAAGAAAATGTGATTGGAATCGATACTGAGGATGGTTTGATTGGATAGTGCTATGTGCGCACTGGGAATGTGAAAGACTCCTCACTAAAGATTCATAAGAACTAGAACCTTGTGTTGTACTTCCATGCGGCATGAAAAACGTACCAACCACTTGCCCGGTATGGGACGAGTGCAACATAGTAGCTTTCTCAGTATTAGCTTTTCCCTGCAATGGTTGTCGGTTCATTTTCTCGCGAGAAACTGGTGGGCCACTGAGGGCCATGAGTGATGTGAGATCAAAAAAATGATGAGAGGATAAGGTGTAAGAAGGAAGACGCCCTGTGGGACCCTCATTTGAGGAATCCGGTGGCAACCACCCAGGTGGATTGCACTCAGAAAGGTACATCCCAAGCTCACAACAACAGGATTTACTTTAAACAAATAGATAAAACAAGTACAAGATCACGAGGACCACTATTACATTATCATAAAGCCAAGAATGGCATTAATTAAAGTTGATACAAAAGTAGAGAGTTTTTCAAAATCAAGAATCAAAAACAATAACACGAAAGCAACAACAAGGGTCTTCATTTCCTTCTGCAGCGGTTCGGCTAAGGCCTTCACCACATCGGAGTCAACTTAGCGCATGACCCTCCTAGAAGCTCAAATCGTCTGGAAAAGTTCCTTCCTCTTCTCGGTGCTCAAGGCTAAAGGGATCGGGATCCTCGAATCCTTTCTTCTGAATTTGTGTGAAAAGGCAAGGGTGAGCATGTTTTTACACAATGCTCAGCAAGTCCCATTATGAGAATGCAGATATATAGATGAAGGGTTTTCAAGGAAAGGGGTCCTAGTTTTATATAGGAGTAGAATAGATTTTCACTCTTATTTTGGAAAAAGGGTTTTTGTTTTCAAAAGTGAGACTTTTAAAATCCAAAGCTAGGCTTTCAGAAATTGTTATGTGTGGCGGTCTTCCATGAGTCACCACTTTACTCAGATTTTGTGAAAAACTTTCCAAAAGCTACTTGTGCTGCATCGACGTGGATAGAATCCACTGCGCGCAGACTCCATAACCTAGGAGCTCAGAGTATCCGATACTTTCTAAACTTTGCAAAGGTGTACCACCTCAATCCACCGATCACTCAGCTTTCAAGTCAGGCCAGCTCCACTTGACTTTTACGCATGTGACAAGGCTGAAGTGACACAACAGTTTACTGTCCTAGCATTAACAATTCCCTGCCCGGTAAATAGACAGTTAAGTCTCAAGTACCATTGTGGGTCCTCCCCACTGCCTTACTTCCTAGCCTGGGTCTATGTTCTCGCAAGACACATAGCCTCTCTTGATTACAGCCGCGCACGACTTAATATGGCATAGGGCGTCTTCCTTCTTTCCACCTTTTCCTCTCATGATTTTTCTGAACTCACATCACTCAGGGCCCTCAACGGCCCACCAGTTCTCGCAAGAAACCGGATCAACAACCATTGCAGGGAAAAGCTAATACTAAAAAAAGCTACTAAGTTGCGCCCATCCCATTACCGAGCAAGTGGTTGGTACGTTTTCATGCCGCATGGAAGTACAACACAAGGTTCTAGTCCTTATGAATCTTTTGTGAGGAGTCTTTCACATTCCCAGTGCGCACACAGCACCATCCAATCAAACCATCCTCACTATTGATTCCAATCACATTTTTTTTCACAAAAAGGGTTTTGAATATGCTTTTCTCACATATGACCATTCGACATTTAACATATAATCTCGAGCATAGCATAGCCTAAGCATGATATTCTAGGGTGACAAGGGTGCAGGGATATTCAATGTCAAAAGGGGCTTTACAGTTATTTAGGTTATATCTAATCATTTCATTGAAACATAACTCTTATTTGAATCTAAGGCATCCATATACTTGAAAACAGTTAACATATTTCCTTTCAAAATATTAGGCTAGACATAATCAAGGGATTGAGACTTGCCTTGCAATGTTGGGTGTAGTTACTTAGACGATTCTTCGAAGATTTCTTCCGCTCCTTCAATCTCTGGTTCTACGACGGATACAGATAATACACACATACACTATACAAGTATACAGAAGATAGTCTTTATGGGAAATGATACGTAAAATATATCATGCATGCAGGGGAAAGGTTTGGACATAGTCACTTGGATGTTGATTGAAGAGATGGGCTCAAAAGGAGTTGAATGTCGAAAGGCTGACATTCGCTCCACGGCAAGACATAGCCTTAAATTGGTCTTAGGTAGGTTTTCTGGAGAAGTGGCAGTAGAGAAAGATGTAGAGTACAACTCCAAGAATCTGATGGACAAGGTGGAATTTCAATTGCTCAAGTAAAACAGGTCTAAATCACTCAATGCCACTAGTGGACATGTACTGACATAGTGCTGGACATGGCCAGAAACTAGGGCATGGCATAACTTTTAACTCAGGGCTCCAATTGATATACCACTTTGTCTGGGGCTTAGGCCTTGATAACAGGAACAAAACACTCAACAGGATCAAGGGCAGAAAGTGGCTGGAGGGTGGCCAAATCATGCGAGTAAACATGGTGGTCTGGACATGAACTGAGCTACTGGACAGTGATCTTGGCATTGGAATATCTCTCTATTCAGGTCGATTCAGAAGTCAAGCTAGTAGACAATATTGCTCAGGGTACTGGGATCTACCTAAGGGGCAAATTGACCGGGGCTAGATCTGCCGGAGAAGAACTCCGGCAACCGGCGCTGGAGAAGACGACACTGGAGATTGGGGGTTTTCGATTTAAAGAGTTTGAACTCGATTCATTGCTCAGGGAGTGAGAGGGTGAGGTGAGGGGACTATTGGTGAACCCAATTTGGTCGGGGGATGGCCGGAGTGGCTCGGCGGCGAGAACCAGTTCACTGGTGGCGCGCAAATTGGGGAAGCCACAATCTTGGCTCAATTTTGAAATCCAAACTCGTAGGCTTGCTAAAGGGAGTGTGCTGAACAATTTTCATCACTGGCACGAGGGCTGATTTGGATTGAATCGGGCAGCATTGAGGAAACAGGAGATTTGGGCTTTTCCGGTGATCGCCGGCGTTGGGGTTCGCCGGGGGCTAATTAGATGCTATGACCAAGAGAGGGAGTTGAGAGTAACTCACTGGTGGCCTTGGTTTGGAGAGAGGAGCTATGGGCGAAGCTGGCTACGGTGGCCTCAAAAGCAGCTCGCCCGAGAAGAAGGTCTTCACGGCGGCGCTAGGAAAATCGGTTGCTCTCTGGTGCTAGAAGCTGGAGCTTGCAGCTACGGGTGGTGCGATGAAATGCTGCGGTTGAGGGGGAGCTTATATAGGCGACGGGCTGAGCTCTCGGGAGTTGAGGCAAATCCAACACATGCGCGTGACTGACACCGGAGGCAGAATCGAGATGGTGTTGGGACGCGGCAACGACTGTGCCAGGCGAGGGGAATCACGGCAAATCCAGCTGGAGTAGGGCAATGGTATCACTGGCTTCGGCATGGCTGCAACGTGGCGCTGCTTTGCTACTGCTGGAGCACGCGCGCGCGGGGGAGAATCACGGCATAGGCGCGGGTGAGGTGCTCCACGGTGGCGGCACGGTTGCGCACAGGTGGTGCTACGTGGCGGTAGTGGTGGCAGCGCGGGAATCTTTGCCGGCGGCGAGTTCTGCGGCGAGGCAAAGCGGCGGGGCACTGGTCGAACGATGCTGGGGCTCTGGTCGTGGTCGAAAATGGCACAGGGGCCTGGTTGCGAGGCTTGGACTGAACTGCAAGGGATTTGGACCAATCTGTAAGGAATTTAGTTCGGGAAGATGGGCCTATTTGCAAATCTGGAGATCTAAAGGGCTGACCTTAGTTCTGGTTTTGCGGATGAGTACTACTAAATCTCTTGGACTCATCCAGCAGGAAAAATGGTAAGATCCGATAAGATCTGGTAGGTTTGACAAAAATCGAAAATAGAGTAATTAGGGTAAACAGGGTAATTAGGGTTTGAAACTTTGGCAAGGCTGAAACTAAGGTTTTGGTTGAGCTTTTGGAATTCTTCTAGAAGGGAAAAATATTCAGAATAGTGAATGGGGATATTCACTGAATCAGATCAAAATTTGGAGATGGTCTGAGACTTTTAGTCTTTTTGGGCTTCTGACAAATCTGAAATTAAAAAGTGGTCTGAAAGGTGGAGTTTAACTGCCAACTTTTTAAATTAAGGTAGTGGCATACCTGAGATCATAATTCTGAGATAAGGATCAAAAATGGGGTTGAGACATCCGAGAATCCAATGCAGATACGCTGACTGGCAAGCTAAAGAGATAGCAAAATTTGGGATGTTACACGCCCTACGCCTGGATTAAGTCGTGCGCGGCTGTAATCAAAAGAGGCTATGTGTCTTGCGAGAACATAGACCAAGGCTAGGAAGTAAGGCAGTGGGGAGAACCCACAACGGTAATGAGGACTGGAATGTCTATTTACCGGGCAGGGAATTGTTAATGCTAGGATTGTAAACTGTTGTGTGATCTTGGCTTTGTCATATGCGTAAAAGTCGCATGGAGAGGTACCGACTTGAAAGCTGAGTGATCGGTGGATTAAGGTGGTACACCTTTGCAAAGTTATAAAAAGTATCGGATACACTGAGCTCCCAGGTCATGGAGTCTGTGCGCGGTGGATTCTATCCACGTTGATGCAGCACAAGTAGCTTTTGGAAAGTTTTTCACAAAATCTGAGTAAAGTGGTGACTCACGGGAGACCGCCACACACATCTTCTGAAAATCTAGCTTAGGATTTTAAAAGCCTCGCTTTTGAAAACAAAAACCTTTTCTTCAAAAGTAAGAGTGAAAATCTAATCTATGAGCCAAAGAGCCATTCTTTGAGAACTTTACCCCTCATCTATATATATCTGCATCTTACCTTGGGACTTGTTGAGCACCATGTGGACAACGTGCTCACCCTTGCTTTTGTAAACAAAATTTAGAAGAAGGATTCATTGATCCCGAGTCCTACGGTCTTGAACCTAAGATGGAATAAGAAGAAACTGCTCCAGAAGATCCAGCTTGTTAGAGGGTCACTTACCAAGTGGAGTCCGATGTGGAGGAGGCCCGTGCATCACCGCTACAGTTGAAGATGAAGACACATGAAGTCCTTTTGCTTGCTGTCGTTGTTTTATTTTGTGCCGACCTTTGTGTCGAAGAAAACTCCTTAATTTTGTATCAACATTAAAGTGCGTCATTTTGGCACTATGTTATTGTAATGTTGGTCCCTGTGATCAGCACTTGTTTTAATTACTTGCATTTTTAATGCATCTTGTTGTTGTGAGTTGCAATGTACCATTTCTGAGTACAACCCACCTGGGCGGTTGCCACCGGATTCCTCAAATGAAGGTCCCACATTATCCCCGGGGAAATGGGGTAGCCCTTTACCTGGACTTAGTCCCATGGAGATTTCCCCCAACACTCTATGTGTTCCATCCGACAGTGCTCATCATCCCTTCCCAGAGGGAGACCCTGAAAGGCCTCACAACTCACAAATTCTGCATAATTTCGACTAAGGACCTTGACGAGGATTGTCACCCGAGACACTTCTAATAAGCTTTTGGTTCAAGACAGGTTCGAACCAGACATGTATCTGGCAATGTGAACTCAAGCTATTCTGAGGGGCATCGCCATGAGGTCGCAAGCTTTACGCGATCAGGTCGCGGGCTTCGTGCGATCGGGCCGACAGCTTTGCGCGGTCAGAAGTTCGTATGCTATACGCGAAATGAATATCCGGGATGTTGCGCGGTCAGCCCACATTCCGCGGTCAGAACATTCTCGACCTGGGTGCTTGGAGTTCATTCGGTTATCCATATAACAGGATATTCCAAGCATCCCGAGGATTCCTCCACGTTGAAGACCAACCGTCAGAGGTTAATATATGCGGTTATTTATGATTAACACGTGTTAATAACCTCTGTGGAAGTTAACAGCAGTTCTCCAGAAACTGCATCCAACCGTTTGATGCAGTTTTCTTCATATGGCACCCTTTCGACCAGTATAAAAGGGTGGCATAGAGGTCTGAGAAGGGGGGGATCCAATCCATTTGGAAGAAGAAGACTCCTAATACAAGTGAGACATAACACATCTCAACTACGAAAAACAGCCAAGTCTACGGTCCAAATTAGATAGTTTCTACAAGCCTCCCTGGCTTTACTCTGTATGTTTATACAGGAAAAATCCTTCGCCTGTGAAGGAGTTTTTCTGCTATTTCTGTAACCTTTTATCACCTATAGTGAAATCCTAACAGGACGTACGGCTATTACTCCCACCATTGAGGGCCCAAACCTGTATAAATCTCTCTGTGCTCCTGTTCACCATTGTTCTACATACCTTCCCGGAGGGTCGTCTTGAAAGGTCTCACCATTACAAATTTTGCATAAGTTCGGCTGAGGACTCCGAGTCCGAATCGTCGACAGCTGGCGCCCGCCGTGGGGCCTTTCTCAAGGCGTCCTAATTGAAATCCGGAGGTTCGCTGAAACATGGCTGGAGCATATGATTCCGAGAACGATTTCGATCTCGAGGATTATGCCCATATACCAATGCCTTCTCCAAGCGATCCTGTTCTGATGGAGGAGGTCGAAGGCCAGAATCTTCCACAGGTTGAATCGTCTCTCCAGGTCATGTCAATCGACCAGGGAGCAACTGGCACAAGGTCAGAACCCACGGAGGTTCTTAATGTGCTAGGCGATGAATCTGGCCCGTCATACGACCCCGCTGAGGGAAAATATGATGATGACCCGGAAATTAGCCCAAGAAGGTTCGACCCTGATAACCTTCACCGTCTCTTTGATTTTGAGTCCGACTCAGAACAAACTGAGATGTTTTCCCCATCGGCAACCTCTCTCCCTAGGCAGTTTGCTGCGCTGTCGGAAGAAACTCCTGATCAACAGGCTGCCAGGGAAGAACAAGATCGCAAACAGAAGGAGGATCAAGATCTCGAGCAACAGAACAACGAATTGCGTAGAACTGCCCTAGAGGCTCTTCAAGATGCGCAGGCTCGTTACAATGCTGCTCCAAGTTCTTCTCGACGGTCGCGTGGTCAAAAACATGACCAGACCACTTCTTTGCCACCGGAGCGTTTCCCAGTGGACGAAGAAACAATAACACCTGGTGCCCCTAGAAGAAGTACCCATGGTCGATTGCGATCCATCGCGGAAGTCATGCGGAACTTTCCTCCTACGGTCACGGATGCGCAGAAATCTACCTTTTTTAGGATCCTGGCGGAGAGACTGGATGAGGTCGCGTCCGAGGCGACCCCAACGGCCTCCTCCCGCTCGGTAACGCATTCCCGTGAGCGAGATGGTCCTCATTCTGGTTCCGGCCAGCGGAGTTACCCGCCGCCCGTACCATCCCGACAGGACAAATACCGGCGAATGCAGGATTCTCGTAGTAGGGATTGAGTTCCCGTTCACTCTCGTTTGGGACCACGAGTAACCTCGCCATTGCGTGAGGTGGCTCGAGACCCAACCGAGAGTCACAGGGTGATTCACGGTCCTTACGTTGGTTGTAAAGCCTTTTCGCCTGGCCTACGAGCAGTTGTTTGGCCCGATAAGTTTCGACCAGGGGCCATTGAGAGGTTTGATGGAACTCAGAACCCATCCGAGTTCCTTCAGATTTATATTACTGCCATCCAAGCGGCAGGAGGAGATGACAAAGTCATGGCCAACTACCTGCCTACAGTCCTCGCAGGACCGGCTAGAACCTGGCTGTTTAATCAGCCTGAAGGTTCCATCTACAATTGGGAAATGCTATGCGATGCCATCCTCAGCAATTTCCAAAATTGTTACCAAAAGCCGGGTAAGGAGGACGATCTGCATCGGCTGCGGCAAACTTCAACCGAAACACTTCGGCAGTTTGTCAAGAGGTTTGTCGGGGTGAGGAATACCATCCCGAACATATCTGATGGCTCCGTAATCAGGGCATTTAAGCATGCCGTTCGATACCGGAGATTCACCGAAGACTTGCTTATCCACCCTCCTCGATCAGTGGCCGATCTGTTCGACATGGCCGATCGATATTCCGACACAGCCGAAGCGGTCGAATGGAACCGAATGGTCGACAAGGGGGACCTACCACCCCAACTAGGCTTCAAGGACGCCAGGAAAGAAGATTCAAGCAAGAAGCCGGAATCTTCACCGGGTGGGAAGTCAAAGAAGTCGAAGAGGAACCGCTCTGGACAGTACCGCGAGGTCGCAGTTGCAGAAAAGCCACCTTCGACCAAAGGTAATAAGTCTTCATTTAAAAGTAAAACTACCTTTGGTGGTCAGGATTCCGACCAGCCAGAAAAATCAACTAATCCGCAGGAAGGCAAGAAGTGGTGTCCACTCCACAACTCCGCAGGCCACGACCTCAAAAACTGCAGGAGTTGGTTGAAACAATTGGACGATTTCTACCAAGGAGTTGGGCCGATGCCAACCTTACCGCCTAAAGAGCAGGCGTGCGGGGTTAGAGACGTCCACAGAGACGAAGAAATGGCTTACCAGGTACCTCAAAATCATGTTAATGTCATTTTCGGGGGTTCTTCCTCTTTCGTTTCCAAAAGGCAGTTTAAAGCCTTCTACCGAGAGGTTAACCAAACGGAGACATCCCTTGGTGAACCTCAATACCCCCGTTAGTCGGATATGCCTTTGACGTTCGATTGCGCTGACTGTCCTGTGGGGCTAACCCGACCATTGAGGCTACCTCTGGTCATTACCCCAATCATCAGTAACGCGAGAGTCGAAAGGGTCCTGATTGACGGGGGAAGTTTCCTTGATCTTTTATTGGTCAAGGCACTCAACGTGATGCAAATTCCTCGTTCGAAGATCAAGCCCATAATCCATCCGTTTTATGGGATAATCCCAGGCCCCTCCATGATGCCATTGGGACAAGTGGTCCTCCCAGTCACTCTGGGAGAACCAGACAACTTCTGGACAGAATTGGTTACTTTTGATGTAAGCAATTGTGACTCAGCTTATAATGCAATCTTTGGCAGGCCGACTCTTGCTAAGTTCATGATGGCAACGCACTATGCTTATCAGTGCGGGAAATTGCCTGGCCCCAAAGGTGTCATCTCGGTCCGAGGCAGTCGCAACGTGGCACTCACGTGCGACCAGCTATCTTTGGAGATGGTCGATCAACTTCCGCTCCGGGACACTCAGGTCGCCACCGTCGCCGCCAATGCGATCAAGGCTGCTCCTCGACTGGATGAAAAAATCAAACAAGTTCGTTTGTACCCAGATGATCCATCCAAGACAATTCGGGTCGGATCAGCTTTGGATGACAAATAGGAACTCGACCTTGTTGCTTTCCTCCGGGCTAATGCAGACGTGTTTGCGTGGAAACCGTCCGACATGCTCGGTGTCCCAAGGGAAGTAATTGAGCACAGGTTAGCAATTCGACCTGGACAACGACCAATAAAGCAAAAGCTCAGGCGTTTTGCTGCTGAGCCACAGGAAGCCATTCGAGAGTTGGACAAACTCCTACAGGCCGGGTTTATCCGCGAAGTGGATCACCCGGAATGGCTCGCCAATCCGGTCATGGTCCGCAAGTCAAATGGCAAGTGGCGCATGTGCGTCGACTACACTAGCCTCAACGCTGCCTGTCCGAAGGATGACTTTCCCCTTCCCCGCATCGACCAGCTGGTCGACTCGACTGCGGGTTGCGAACTGATGAGTTTTCTGGACGCTTACTCAGGATATCATCAAATTAGCATGGCAGAAGATGATGAAGAGAAGACTGCCTTCATCACCCCGTTCGGCACATACTGCTACGTCAGAATGCCGTTCGGTCTCAAGAACGCAGGTTCCACGTACCAGCGCTTGATGCAAAGGACCTTTCTTTCCCAGATAGGACGTAACCTCGTAGCATATGTAGACGATTTGGTTGTAAAAAGTACCAAGAGATTGTCTCATTTGGACGATCTCGCTGAAACCTTTTGTAATTTGAATCGCTTTGGAATAAAATTAAACCCAGAGAAATGTTCTTTCGGGGTTTCTTCAGGAAAACTTCTCAGTTTTCTTGTGTGTTCCAGGGGCATTGAAGTTAATCCTGAGAAAATCAGGGCTATTGAACAAATGAGGTCGCCCTCAACCATGAAGGATGTTCAACGCCTGGCTGGTCACATGGCGGCTTTAAGTCGATTTATATCATGACTAGGCGAAAGGGGATTGCCTTTCTTCAAAGCCTTGCGGAAGCATCATAATTTTACATGGTCAGATGAGGCCGAAAAAGCATTTCAGGATGTAAAAACGTATCTATCCAGTCCGCCAGTATTGGTGTCTCCCGACAAAGGAGAACCACTGCTTCTTTACCTGGCGGCCACACCACATGCGGTCAGCGCTGTTCTGATCGCAAATAGGGAAGGAATACATAGACCCGTCTACTATGTGAGCGAGGTACTTCATGGTCCTAAGGAGATACTTTACGCGCTACTGATGGCTTCCCGTAAGCTACGACATTACTTTCAAGCGCACAAGATCACAGTACCCTCCTCTTTTCCTTTGGGGGATATTGTCCGAAACCCAGAGAAATCTGGTCGAATCGCCAAATAGGCGGTCGAACTCAGTGCCTTCGAGATCCATTTCACGCCCCGCACGGCGGTTAAGTCTCGGGTTTTGGCCGACTTTGTGGTCGAATGGACCAACCCTGAGCCACCCGCGCGGTTGGCAGAGGAACTGGAGTGCCCCGATTATTGGACAATTTACTTTGACGGCTCCCGTAGTTTTCAGCACTCGGGGGCTGGAGTAGTCTTAGTTACGCCCCAGGGCGAACAGCTTAAGTATGTCATTCAACTACACTTTGTTGCGACTAACAATGCAGCAGAGTATGAAGGTCTTCTTGCAGGGCTCCGGGCAGCAAAATTCCTCGGAGTCCGTTGATTAGTGGTGAGGGGAGACTCACAGCTGGTCGTAAACCAGGTAAACAAGGAGTACAGCACCTCCGATGAGACAATGGCTCATTACCTGGGGGAAGTGAGGAGATTGGAAAAACACTTCAGTCATTTCGAAGTCCAATACATCCCGCGAAAGGACAATATTCTCGCAGACCAATTATCCAAAATTGGGTCCTCACGCTCATCTGCTCCGGCAGGAGTGTTCATTGAACACTTGGACTATCCTTCGATCATGACTTCGGTCGAGGATGATCCGGTAATAGCCTTCGTTACCAACCTCGGTCAGGAACAAGATTGGACACATCCATTGAGGGTCTATCTTGAACATGGGACCCAACCCGAGGACGAAACCGAAAGTGATCGGTTAATTCGAAAAGCGCGTCTGTACAAACTCATAGATGGGATTCTGTACAGGAAGGGTACTCAAGGAGTATTCATGCGTTGTATATCTCAGGAGGAAGGAAAATCCCTCTTGAAAGAAATACATGACGGTGTATGCGGTGCGCACGCGTCATATTAGACACTGGTCGGAAAGGCTTTTCGACAAGGATTCTACTGGCCTTCGGCACTTGATGATGCCAAACATATGGTCAAGACGTGTCCCCAGTGTCAGTTCCACGCAAGACAAGTTCATCAATCTGCCTATGCGTTGCAAACCATTCCTCTCGCATGGCCATTCGCGGTTTGGGGGATGGATATCGTCGGTCCTATGCCACAAGCGGTCAATGGGTACAAGTTTCTTTTCGTAGCCATTGACACATTTACAAAGTGGATTGAGGCCGAACCAGTACGAAACATTACCGCATCAGCCGCACAAAAGTTCTTCCATAAGAACATTGTGGCACGATTTGGTGTTCCAAACCATCTCATCACAGACAATGGTTCTCAGTTCGCCAGCGGTCTTTTCCTGGACTACTGCGATCAGGTTGGGACCAAGGTGTGCTTTGCTTCTGTGGCACATCCACAAAGCAATGGTGCCGTAGAACGAGCCAATGGGCAAATACTGCAAGGCATTAAAAAGCGCGTCTTTGATTGCCTTAAGACCCGCCCGGGGGCTTGGGCAGACGAGCTCTATACCGTTCTATGGGCATTACGGACTACTTCTAGTCGAGCCACCGGTCAGACGCCCTTCCATTTGGTCTATGGGGCCGAGGCTGTATTGCCTATGGAAGTAAGTATTGGTTCTGTTCGGACAGATCAATTCGAATAGGTTAATCAGTCCGAACAACGGGCGCAAGATCTCATCCTCTTAGAAGAACGGCGTAATCGCACCCTGGTTAAATTCGCGGCATACTTGCAGGCTTTACGCAGGTATCACAGTAAAAAGGTGCGACCACGTGATCTCAACGTGGGCGACTTGGTTTTACGAAAAATTCAAGACCAGTCTAATCGCAACAAATTCTCCCCAAAATGGGAAGGTCCTTATACTGTTGTCTCAGTGCCGCGAACAGGATCGGCGTGATTAGCTATAGAGGATGGTCGGATTTTGTCCAATACTTGGAACATCGATCAACTTCGCAAGTTTTACGTGTAAGTATTCCAATCCCTTTTTTCCTGTTCAATTAGCATCTTTTCATAAAATAAAATATGTTTTGCTTTCATACAATGAGTTTTTCTCTTTAAACCCGTATCATATGCATTCGACCTGGGCTGACTGCCGGCGGTCAGATCATTACAACAATCTAATCGGATTCGCTGGTCGATCTCATGACCACTTCCAGATAAGTCACTCCTAAATAAGCCGTTTCTCAGCGCATACGGGGCTATCTGGCAAGTCCTTGGTCATCTGAGTGGCTACCAGTTCGCAATAAGATTAGACGTTACATTGATCTTGATCGTTGGTTTAAAACGTACACCCTTGGTTGTTACGCTTATGTTGTCTCCTCTGCTTATAACACTAAGGCTTCAGTATTCATAAGCAGAGTCGGGGGCTAGGGGGGATGTGCTTATAGTATGAAACTCATAATATAAAATTGCAAAATATGTACTTTCTATCAAAAATGGTTTTTTACATACATTGCATTATACACAATTGTTTAGATACAACAATAAGGATAATTCGATCCCCAGCTCAGTCAGGAGTCTATCTACGAAGGGCTTGACCTCCTCCATGATGGCATCGAGCAGCTCTTCACTCTCGATCTCAACCGGTCCCACCAGTGGATTCAGATCTGCATCTGGGCCATAGTGGAGTCGAATCCGGCTTAGAATAGCAGAAGCGGCTGATCGAACTCTGGTTCTGATCACCTCTTCTCTTCGCTGTGTATCATCAGGGAGATACTCGAGAAGTGACTCTGCTTGAGCAATAACTAGGGCAGCCCAGTCTTCTTGGCTGAGATCGTCTCGGGTGGTTTCGACATCATCAGCCTTCAGAAGGTAAGCCACCGCCTTCAGCTTTTCGAAGACTGAACGGCTCAGCTTCCCAATTGCCCTTGTGGAGGCTTCGATAGAATCCTGGAGGAGTTTATTATCCGCACTGAGCTATTTTATTTGACCTGCTTGCGCTGCAACAAGGGAAAAGGTTACTCGCATATTGCTAAGACAAGTCTTCCTAGCTCAGGAGGTGACTTACCAGCAATTTGTGACCGTAGTTTGTTAGTTTCGATCTCTTGGTTCCTCACCACTGAGAGCGAATGGAGCTTCATTGTGGCCATTTCCTTGTCCTGTAATGCCACCTTCCTGCAATAAAACAGAAGGAATGGTCGTAACCAATTTATACATCTATAAATTGACGAATGATGATCCTTACTTACGCAAGCTGTCTCGTTCTCTTTGTATGGTCACCATGCTCGCCGCCGTGGCACGTGACTGGACCATCATCCGGGATAATTCCTGTGATGCAAAAAAGGAAGTGAAAAGTGTCCTATGTGTAATTCAGGACATCCAGAAAGGGATTCATCATACCTAATTCAGGACATCCAGAAAGGGATTCATCATACCTTCATGAATTTCTGCAGAGAGGCATCTTCCGGACTAATTGGAAGATTTGTTGAAGGCCCGGAAGTGCTTACGGCAGGAACAGTAGGAGGAAGTGCCTGCTGAGTATTGCTTCCAGTCGCCGGCGACTGCGACTGGGTCCTCGTATTTGTTTCTCCCCCCGTGACTCGGACGACTTCCTGGGCCGAGGGGGTGGAGCGCTCCTCACTCGGGGCTCCTGCACCAGCAGAGACTTCAACCCTTCCCGAAGCGGTTGGAGGACTGGGTGCTATTTCTTTCCTTCTGATGGGGGAAAAGAAAAATCAAATCGTAACGATTCGTGACCATCATTTCTGATACAACCAGAATGAAGGTTCTTACCTTAATTGAAATCCCACTAGCTTTTGGGATCTCTGAGAAGGTTCTTCTTGAGCGCGGGGACGAGTATCGTCTGCTCTGATCTTACGCTTAGAAAACAAAGGCCCCCTTCCATGTGTATCTTCCCCTATGAACATTTTTTCAAGGGAAAAATAAAGGCTGACAAGAAGGATCGTTACCTGGGCGGTTGATCCCATTGGCGATGACCCATCCAAGGATCTCGCTGTCTCCTGTGATCCTGTAGCCGGTACCTCATGTGTAACCGCTGCAGGATCTTGAACAATCACCTCCGCTCCTGTCTGCGGAGGAGGAGCATTTTCCTCCCTAGGACTCGTGGTAGTCGCGGGGAGAAGTTCTTCTCCCTGTATAAACATTGACTTGTCAAAATATACAGAAGGAATTGAAGAAAGTATGACCGTAAGGAATCCTTACCGAGGTCATCCTTTCGACTAGGGAAGCGGAGACAATCAACCCTGAAGCCTCGGGGGCTTCAGGAACTGGGAGGTCATCCGCGATCCCAAGATTTTTTGCGGTGGCAGGAGCTGCCACGGCCACCTCTTCGGTAGCAGTGGTCTCTGCGGGGCAGCTTGGAGCATCGCCGAATGGGAGGTCCGCAATCTTCCTCCTCCGAAGGACCAAAGGAACATCATCCTCTTCCTCCTCGCTCCCCTCTCCCTGTACAACGAAGAAGTGATTCCAATCTGCGCCTGGTAAAACAGAAGGGATGTGATATCTTACCACCGTCTTTCTTACGGTAGGAGGAATGCTCCGTGAAGACCCCTCCCCAGGATTTGGCCTGGCCTTCTTGGGGGCAGGACTCTTTGTCCTGGGTCTTTGGGAGACCTTCTTCACGTTCTTCACCGTTGGCTTCCCAAGGGAGCCGACGTTCTCACTCGGGAAAGTCGCCTCGGCGAACCTCCCTAGGAGCTAATTCACATTTCCGATGGAATTGTTTAGCTCTGGACATGCATAAGACCTGAAAAACGGAAGCCAGATAAAGAATGTACCTTTCAGCATTCCTGTTTAAGGTCGTCGCCGGTGTGAATCAGGCTCTGTGGGCGAGGCGATCCCTTAGGGCCCTCTACATCGGCATTGTAGGCCCTAAGGAGGGAGTTGGTCCGCCTTTCAATTTCAGACGAAGGCAGGACTATTCCCAAATTCGAGTCAGAATTTGATCAATTCAAGAATGGCAAAGCTCAGCGCCAAAGAAATAAATATCTTTACTGTAGTCCAAGGTACTGTCCGCCATGGACCTAATCTCCCATGCCGGATGAGCCCTTTCGCGCAGAGGACTCACCCGGTTCTTCACGAAGTCTCGGATAATGTCTCGAGCCGTCAATCCTTGATTGACCAAGTGAAGGATCACCTCGGCATGCTTCGAAAGCTCCAAGTTCATCGCCGGGGGAGCATCTAACTCGCTCAACTTCTCTGGTCGCGAGTTTTCAAACCACAGGCTGCTCTCAGATGGTGGAGAGCAGTAAAACCACCTTTGGTGCCACCCATGCACAGAGTCTCGCAGGGGTGGGGAGGGATACTCCTTCTTATCCCTCAGCCGGAAGTAGATGCATCCGGCGGCGTTGGTACTCTTCGACCACGCCGAGAAGTAGAATCGCCGGAAAAGATCCACGCTGGGATACACTCCGACGAACGCCTCACAGAGATGCTGGAACACCGCAAGGATCAGCATCGCGTTGGGGTGGAGGTTAATCAATTCCCACCCATAGTGCTCAAGGACATCTTTAAGGAACCGACTCTCGGGGAATCGGAACCCGCAGCGCAAGTACTCCTCAAAAACCACCAACTCGCCCTCTTGGACGGTTGGGGTTTCTTGGTCCTTCTCCGCGGGCCGCCAGTTGATGAGCAACCGCGGAGGAAGGATCTCCTCCTTCTCCAACGCCACTAGGCTCTCCTCAGAGTGGTGAATGGATCGGCTCCAGGATGCCATTTTTGGTGGAGAATCAAGGGAAAAGTTGGCGATTTTGGGAAGACGAAGGTTGAAGAAAATGAGGGTTTTGTGCGGCGGGAAAGATGAGGGTTTTTGGTTGTGTGGCTTCTTTGAGAAGACATCTGCTCTTTTTATAGACCCAAGGCAGAGCATTAATGTGAGTAAACGTTTCATTTCAAACGTTACATTGAATGCTTTATTCATTTCCCATAATGGATACTGCCTCTGGCGGACCCGATAAAGTGTTCAGGCATCGGATCTGAAATAAAAAGACTTCTTTGTTTCAGAAACTGAAAGTGCAAAAGGACTGAAAAATTTTCAGTACTTTTCAGAAGACGTTTTTCCTTGTATGCTTTGAACATTTTTTATGGAAATGCTTTGCAACTCAATTTTTAACGTACTGGTATATGCTTAATTGGGTTATGGTTTGATCGAAACCATGTTTTAGACTAAACTTCGATTCTAATCGGAGTGACAGTCTGACCGAGTTCCAACTCTGGTCGCAATTCAGTTTTGACCGCGGCCCTAAAACTGATCGTGGTATCAGGGCAGGTCGCGATGCTTTTGGAAGCATGATTCTGATCGCAGAACTAAAGTTTCCTGTGTATGAGTGGTCGCGAACATAAAGTTTATGGCCATATTTTTGCACAGAAGATGTGAAGAATATTCATGAGAAATAAGAAACTTTTATTTCTTACATTCTTTACATACAAAAGGGATACAGTCGATCAAAACGTCGACTTGCTACGAAAGAAGTTTACAAAATTCCCCAAGGGACATGTCGTTGTCAGTAGGATCTACACTGGCAACCCCCAGGGAACTAGGAACTACCCTAAGTCTATCTACATCGTCCCTAACAACAGACGCACTCTTGTCCCTAATCAAGTCAGAGAGTTCTCGCTGTTGCTGAGCGTGGTCCCTCTCTCGACGGAAATGGTGCGTGTAACGCCCTGAGTTAGGGGTGAAAATTTCCTTTTTCATAAATAGCATGCATGCATGTATCTGTAGTAATAGCCAGATCAGTTTCTATCTCAAGCCCTGAAATCTCCAAAATCTATCCTGTGACCTCAAATGAAGATCGGATTGTTCAGATATGATCTATCAGTTTCTTTGAACTTAAAAGCCTTCAGAACCTAGATCCAATTCTATCCCTAACTCTCAGATTTATCAGCTCCTTCTGTTTTCGAAAACAGAAATACCTTCTATTACTTAAATACCCTAAGTTTCAGAAATACAGATTTAATCCGAATCTTGACCAAGTTCAGACCAGATTATTCCTGGAATATGATCATGGGTATGTCAATACCTTAATATAAAAAGTTAACAGCCATATTTCACCATCTAGACTCTTTTCACAAATCAGTCCAAGAATTATCGCAAAATAGTCCTTATCTGTTATTTGAAAATCCAAAAAGGCTAAAATCTCCAGATTAACTCCAAATTCAGAATTTCTTCGGCAAATCTTCTCAAAATGCTATTTGTCACAAGTTTCTCTTCTGTTCAAATTCCAAAATCTCATCCTAAGTACCAGAATTCAAAACTGAATGAAATTCAGATTTCAATTATCCTAAATTACCCTATTTTCAGTTTGTATCAAAAACTATTCAAACGTATCATATTTTATCAATTATCATTGCCAATTAACCTGTTGAATATAATCTACCAGATTAGTGAAATCAAATTCAACTCTAACCTTCCAAATCTCCAGAATTACAGATTGGTCCAATTGTGAAAATCAAATATTGCAAATCAGCCCAATTTCGACCAGGCTAGCTACTGTGCGCACGACCAGGAACTGCCGTGCTTGTGCGCCGTGATTGCTCATCGCCGGTGAGGCTTCGCCCGCGCTCGTGACCATGCATGCCGGTGCGCACGTGTCCCCACTCCAGCTAGTGCCGTGGCAAGGCCGCTGCTACGTCGACGACCAGTGCTGCTCCCGCGCGCGATCAACGGCTTTTTGTCAGCAACTCCTCGCCACGTCGCTTTGCCGCGCCAGTGTTGTCGCCACCGCTTGCTACAACTTCGCCAGGTCCCGATGAAGCGACATTGTGATCAGCTGAAGACTTGTCGCCGTCGCATCACCGTTCTTCGCTGTGTCTTCGCCGCTGTTGCTCCAGCACGCAACCAGTCAAGTCACCGGCTGCCAATTACTTCGTTGTCTCCTCCTTGCAAGCTTCGCCTGGTCTATTTAAACCCCACTGTGCTCAGCAATTCCCTCATACTTCACCAGAAACCAGCCAAGTTCCAGAATTTGCTGTTTTCGTTTTCTTCTCCGGCGAGCCGTCGAGGAGGCTCACGGTGCCAGCTCACTTCACTGCATCTCCTGCCAAATTGAAGCTAACAGTGAGTACCTCTCATCCTCCTGATTGTACTGTACTATTTAATTGCTCCCCGATGACCCCTAACGCCGGCGATCACCGGAATTGGCTGAAAATCGAAGATTGCCCTGTTCCGGCAATGCAGGCCAAATCAATTTGAATTAACCCTCGAGCCTGTGAAGCAAATTGATCAGTGGGTTATTTCAAGCAAGCCTGTAAGCTTAGAATCCCTAATTAAACATCATTCGAAGCTTTTCCCAAATTCAAGCTCTACCAGAAAACCGGCGATCGTCGCCAGGCTTCTCCGGTGATCCTCCAGTCAATTTGATGTTACCAGAAGCTTCCCTATACCTCCTAGATGCTCTCCAAGCAAAGAATTAAGTTCTCTCGGCCTGTAGCAAAAACCCCCAAATAGCAGTGTTCTTCTCCGGCACAGTTCACCGGAAAAGTGTTCCCGGCCATTTCAGCCCTCGAAACTTTGTCATTTAGATGTGCCTTAGCCTCCTGAGTATTTTTGTCTTCTAGCTCGACACCTAGATCGGCCTAGATTGGAAGTTATAGCCATGCCAAGTTTGTGTCCAGAACTGCTCCAGTGCAGCCAGTTCATCTCTGTTCATCATCAAATTTCTTGCTTTCCAGCCATTTTCAGCCCTAGATCCTATTGAATGATTTATTCCTGTTATCAATGCCTACCTCCCAGACAAAGTGGTGCATCATTTGGAGCTCCAGATCAAAAGTTATGCTAAGCCCTAGTTTTTGACATTGTCAGCTCTATGCCAGAGCTTGTCAGCCAGTGGCATTGACCTTGTTTACCCACTTCTGGTTGTGTAATTTGAAAATCACTTTGTCCACTAAATTTGTAGAGTTGTGATCTACATTTTATTCTACTACCACAAGTTAAAATAACCCCTCTATCATTCATCGACCCTATGTCGATGCTTTGAACCGAATGTCGATCTAAAGACGTTCGCTGTTTTTGAGCGAACCAGTCGCAACCTTGACATCATTCTGATATTTTGAGACATTTGGAACCTTGTAAACCTTTGACAACTAATCTTAACATTGGTTTCCTTAACTTAACCCTAATCAGCCTCTTAACCCAATCATTTCAGAATCATCAAGACTTCATCTTTGCATCATTGCATATAGTATAATAATGTATTGAAAAGATTATGATTATTGGTTGTTTGTTTGATTTGAGAGCAGATCAAGAGCCCGAGTTCGAGGACTTCACTGTGGATCCGACGTCGACTGCTGTATTTTACGACGCGGAAGGCAAGTCACATCCTTGGTCATCTTGAACCTATATTTTAAATGTTGCTATAATATAACCTTGAATATAGGCAATATTGCATGTGAAAGATTGAGAATGGTTGATTTATGAATTGGCAGTACTAGACTGGTTATCGGTGAAATGTGAAATAAACAAGTTTTGAGCCATGAACTATTATATGTATTTATATACTTATATTCATGAAATAAAACCCCTAGCCGTGACCAGAAAAATGGTATGGATGGCTGTAGCACTGGAGGTGCTAGACTGCAAAGGAATGCAGGCACTGAAGGTGCAGGGTTGTGGATGGTCTGGTCATTGGCATATAAGGACTAGAACCTTGTGTTGTGCGTCTAGTGGCATGAACAACGTGCTAACCGTAAGCCTGGTATGGGACAGGCCTGAACAAGTAATTATGTGGATCGCACATGAAACCCCTGCATGAGATGTGTAGTGATGCACGATAAACACGGAGCGCGGCTCCCACACATATCACTGAAGGTGATCAAGCACGCTGACCCAGTAATGGGAATAAGCAATGGGGTGGAGGTTTGGATACAACCTGCCACAACTGTGCCTCGCTGAGAGCCACAGGGTCGGGGGTGAATTGTAAGTGATACATAACAAAAGTTCTTGTTATTTCCACCTTGCCGCTCACAGTATGAAGTGAGTCAGGGGTCCAATCATTTTGTTATGATAGGAAAGGTTTGAAAGTGGAATATCTTGCGGGTAAATTGGTACCTCTCTGCAGAGTTAAAAATGTATTCGAATACTCCGAGCTCCCGGGTTTTATAGGAGTCTGCTGCGGTGGATTAAATCCACGGGGTGTGACACAAGTACTATTTTCTAAATAAAATATGTTTAAATCAAGATTACCCAAATGACATGTGTTGTCATGATAAGGAGTGCTACCGTGGGCTGTCGTGTGTCGACGTGTCACAGTAGTGCTATAATCTAGTGAACATGAATGATGATGTTATATTATAAAAAGTGCTGCCATGAGATGAGGTATGAAAGAAAAAGATTATTTTACAAATATCCATAATTCTTGACTAGTCTAGGTTCATATCATCACTACTATATGTATCTACTCTTACCTAAGACTTGCTGAGTACGTAAGTGCTCACCCTTGCAACATTCAACTCAATAGATGGAGCCTACCTTGATCAAGATGATGGCACGGAGTACTACGTGGATCCAGAAGGAGGAGAATCAGTTCCGCCAGAACCCTGAAGTGTGTTGTTCTGCCGTCAACTTCTTTTGTGGGAGGGTCACCTATCTTCTGCTGTGTAGTTAAATATTTTGTTAAACCCTGAATGCCTTGCAGGCATTGTAATCCTCTTTATGTAATATTAAGGCCAGCAGGCCACACTGCTTAATATTTTGTAAGTACTCTGTTGCAATGTAATATACTCCTGTGTTTGACTCATCCTGGGAAGTCAAAGGGTTGTGGTTGAGACTAGCTGCAGCGAGCTAGGTCTCTACAGGAGTAGTCGTTGTCCCAGTCTCGGGGCGCGACAAGAAAAGTTGGTATCAGAGCAACATGAGAACTTGACTGTAGGACGACACCTTTAGGAAATTGGCCGTGCCAGGAAAACGTAATTTAATCAGAAAGCTATTTGTTGAAAACTTTATTTTGGTAAAAATAATGAGCTTTGTGGCTCTTGAAAAACCTTCATTTCAAAATTTTATTTGGACTTTCTAAAATTCGGTAAGATTGTGAGAGTGCGTTCTGTTGTTTCAGAGTGTCTTAGAGGTTGGTGTAGACAGAGCTAGTGGATGCTCTTGATAGCTTTGTGATTCGCTGTTGCTTTTGCAATGGTTAATTTGTGTATTATGGCTAGTAGCCTAAGTATTTTATGCATAAAAGTAGTTGCATTAATTTCTGCATTGCTGTCTTAGTTGGCCTTAGTTAGTTAGATCCGTCTAAACTTTTTCAGAGCCACCATGGTTGACACCAGAAGGAGATCTCAAAGTGGAAGAGAAGATATAGATCAGACTCCGCAGGAAGAAGAAACTATGACAAGAGACCCTTTGTTTCAGCAAGGATCTCAGAGTTCTAATCCACCTCAGAATGAACAACCCAGTCTTCAGGAAATTCTGTTGTCAATGGAGAAAAGTCGACAGGAAGCTCAGATAGCTCATACCCAGTTGTTAGCCCAGATAGTTCAGAAACTGCCTACTGGAACAACAGAAGGAACTACTTCTGCTGTAGGAGCAAGATTAACAGATTTCCAAAAGACCCGTCCACCAACATTCTCTAGTGCGACCGATCCCATGGTTGCCGATGATTGGTTACGGGATATCGAGAGGAAACTAGACACGGTCCGATGCAGCGAACGAGAGAAAGTTTTGTTTGGATCTCATCAGTTATCAGGAGCTGCAGCTGCCTGGTGGATGAATTACCAGGAAGCTCATCCTGATAAAGATAATATTTCTTGGAGGGAATTTAAGGATCAATTTCGGAAATTTCATATACCTACTGGTGTTATGGCAGCTAAGCGACGGGAATTTCGGAATTTAACTCAAGGAAGTAAGTCAGTTACTGAGTATCTACACCAATTTACTCATTTGGCTCGATACGCACCTGGAGATGTGGATACTGAAGAGAAGAAGATAGAGCGCTTCACAGAAGGACTTCAACACTATTTACAGTATCAAATTGCTTCTCATGAACTTACAGAATTTCAAACCCTAGTGAACAGAGCTTTAAAGGTAGAAGAAAAGAAGAATATGGGAGAAGAAAGCCGAAAGAGGAGGATGTTCCAGCAAACAAGACCACAGTCAAATCCAATCAGAGGAAGAGTTCCTATCACTCCCAATTTCCGACCATCTTATCAGAATCCCAGACCAGCAACGACATTGTGCCCCAACTGCCGAGGAAATCATTCTCAGAAGGATTGCCCTCATCCTCGTGTTGAGTGTTATCATTGTGGACAGCGTGGGCACCGTAAAGAATTCTGTCCTTGGATACAGCTTCCAATGTCCATTGCCAGATCTCAGGCAGGAACACAGCCAGTAGTAACCAAAGCATCACCATCACAGAATTTTAGAGGAAATTCAGCAGGAAGAGGAGGAAATATGGCTAATCGAGGAAGAGGAAGAGGTAGAGCACCAACTGCAACCCAAGGAGGAAGATTAAACTATACTTCAATTCAAGAAGCGGGCAACGCCACCGACATTCTTCTAGGTAGATTTCTGATTAAATCTGCATCTGCCTTAATATTGTTTGATCCCGGTGCTACAAATTCATTCATGTCAAAAGCATTTGCATCTGAAGTTGAAATGCATATAGACCAAGTACCACTAGAGTACTCTATGGTTATACAAACTCCAGGGGCTAGATTATCTGTTTACTCAATCTGCCCAAATGTAATTTTCAATATAGAAGGAGTAGAATTTGAGGCAAATCTACTAGTTCTAGAACTGCAAGGTCTAGACATTATTTTGGGAATGGATTGGTTGTCCCAACATAAAGGTCTAGTAGATTGTGAAGAGAAAACCCTTAGTCTTGTCAGTAACCAAGGGGAGAGAGTTCTATTCCATGCAGAAAGATCAGCAGTCAAGAGACCGCTAAGATCTGTTCAAGCATTGCAAAAATTATGCCTGGAACAAGTGCCTGTAGTGCAACAATATTCTGATGTGTTTCCAGAAGAACTTCCGGGAATGCCACCTGACAGAGAAATAGAATTCAGTATTGAACTTAAACCAGGAGCAGCACCTATAGCAAAACGTCCCTATAGGATGCCAGTTACAGATTTGGAGGAGCTCAAGAATCAACTCGAAGACTTGGAAAACAAGGGATTTATCAAACCCAGTGCTTCGCCATGGGGAGCCCCAGTTCTGTTTGTGAGGAAGAAAGACGGAACCCTACGAATGTGTGTAGACTACCGAGCTTTGAATGAAGTCACTATTAAAAACAAGTATCCATTACCAAGAATTGATGACTTGTTCGATCAGCTTCGAGGAGCCAAAGTATTTTCCAAGATAGATTTGAAATCTGGATATCATCAGCTGAAGATCAAGAAAGAAGATATACCGAAGACTGCTTTCACTACCAGATATGGTTTATATGAGTTTACAGTAGTACCTTTTGGCTTGACCAATGCTCCGGCAGCATTCATGAATGTCATGAACAGTACATTTATGGATTTTCTTGACAAGTTTGTCATAGTATTCATAGATGACATTCTGATATATTCCAAGAGTATGGAAGAACATGAGCAACATTTACACCTAGTCTTGGAAAGGCTACGAGAGAGGCAATTTTATGCCAAGTTTGATAAATGTGAATTTTGGATGTCAAGAATTTCATTTCTTGGACATGTATTGACAGCGGAAGGAATTTCAGTGGACTCAGCTAAAATCTCTGCAATCAAGGAGTGGAAGCAACCTACCTCGGTTACAGAGATTAGAAGTTTCTTGGGATTAGCAGGGTATTATAGGAGATTCATTGAAGGATTTTCCCAAATTGCCAAACCTCTTACAAACCTGCTAAAGAAGGATGTTGCATTTGAATGGACCATCAAGTGTGAAGAAAGTTTTCAGAAGCTGAAGCAGAAATTGACAACAACACCAGTCCTCACCCTACCAGACAGCAAAGAAGATTTTGTAGTTTACTGTGATGCTTCAAAGCAAGGAATAGGCTGTGTGTTAATGCAACAAGGTCAAGTAGTGGCTTATGCTTCACGCCAATGGAGACCACATGAGAAAAATTATCCGACCCATGATTTGGAGTTAGCAGCAGTAGTGCATGCTTTAAAGATATGGCGGCATTATCTCATTGGGCGTAAGTGTGAGATCTTTACAGATCATAAAAGCCTTAAGTATATTTTCACACAGACAGAGCTCAACATGCGTCAACGCCGATGGCTGGAATTGATCAAAGATTATGATCTTAGTATTCAGTACCATCCAGGGAAAGCTAATGTAGTGGCTGATGCCCTAAGCAGAAAAATTTACAACCTACAAGGAATGGTTACGTTGAAGAACCCTTACTTACAACAAGAGTTGCAAAATCATCAAGTGGAAATAGTACCGCAGGGAACGGTAGCTACTTTAACAATAAGATCTCAACTTGAAGAACAGATAGGAAAAGCCCAGAAGGAAGATGAAGAAATTTGTAAGATCAAGAGTCGAATCAAGTTAGGAAAGGCTCAAGGCTTTATTGAAGATAACCAAGGGATTGTATGGTATCGAGAAAGAATCTGTGTACCTCAAAACGCAGATCTTAAGGAAATAATTCTCCATGAAGCACATAAAACTCCATACTCAATACACCCTGGTAACACAAAGATGTATCAAGATTTGAAGACCAGATTTTGGTGGGATAATATGAAGAGGGAGATTGCAGAGTACATTGCAAACTGTGATACATGCCAACGAGTTAAAGCAGAACACCAGAAAATAGCAGGAAAGCTACAACCTCTACCAATACCATTATGGAAATGGGAAGAAATTGGTATGGATTTTATTACAGGATTACCTAAAACTCAAGGAGGATATGATTCCATATGGGTTATTGTGGACAGACTTACTAAAGTAGCTCATTTCATACCAGTTAAAAAGATTTATGATGGCAGTAAATTAGCAGAGTTATACATGCAAAGAATAGTGGCATTGCATGGTATTCCTAAGAAGATAGTCTCAGATCGTGGAACACAGTTTACCTCCAAATTTTGGAATAGACTGCATGAAACCCTAGGAACCCAATTGGATTTCAGTACTGCATATCATCCACAGACGGGAGGACAGACAGAAAGAGTTAATCAAATCCTAGAGGATCTTCTAAGAGCTTGTATACTAGATTATGGAACATCATGGGACAAATGTTTACCATTTGCAGAATTTACATATAATAACAGTTATCAAGCTAGTATACAGATGGCACCATTTGAAGCTTTATATGGACGTAAGTGCAGAACTCCATTGCATTGGAATGAGCCAGGAGAACGAAAAGTTATAGGACCAGAGATAGTAGAAGAAGCAGAAACTCATGTCAGACTCATCAGAGAAAGGTTGAAAACAGCACAATCACGACAAAAGAGTTATGCAGATAAACGACGAAGAGAATTATCATTTGAACCAGGAGATTTTGTGTATCTCAAGGTCACACCATTCAAGAGATTACAAAGATTCCAAGTGAAAGGAAAGTTATCTCCAAGATACATTGGACCATTTAAGATAATCAAGAGAAAGGGAGAAGTATCATATAAATTGGAATTACCTGAGGGATTAGCAGGAGTGCATGATGTGTTTCATGTCTCTCAGCTCCGGAAATGTTTGAAGGAACCAACTGGCCAGATAGATGTACAAGATGTGCCATTACAGAAGAATCTCACTTATCTTGAGCACCCAATCAGAATCCTAGCCACTGATGAACGTCAGCTCCGAAGGAAGAAAATCAAATTGTGTAAAGTTCAATGGAAGAATCATTCAGAGCAAGAGGCTACTTGGGAGAAGGAAGAAGATTTTAAGCAAACCTATCCTTATCTTTTCCTGTCTTAGGTAAATCTCGGAGCGAGATTTCTTTAAGGAGGGTAGATCTGTAACGCCCTGAGTTAGGGGTGAAAATTTCCTTTTTCATAAATAGCATGCATGCATGTATCTGTAGTAATAGCCAGATCAGTTTCTATCTCAAGCCCTGAAATCTCCAAAATCTATCCTGTGACCTCAAATGAAGATCAGATTGTTCAGATATGATCTATCAGTTTCTTTGAACTTAAAAGCCTTCAGAACCTAGATCCAATTCTATCCCTAACTCTCAGATTTATTAGCTCCTTCTGTTTTCGAAAACAGAAATACCTTCTATTACTTAAATACCCTAAGTTTCAGAAATACAGATTTAATCCGAATCTTGACCAAGTTCAGACCAGATTATTCCTGGAATATGATCATGGGTATGTCAATACCTTAATATAAAAAGTTAACAGCCATATTTCACCATCTAGACTCTTTTCACAAATCAGTCCAAGAATTATCGCAAAATAGTCCTTATCTGTTATTTGAAAATCCAAAAAGGCAAAAATCTCCAGATTAACTCCAAATTCAGAATTTCTTCGGCAAATCTTCTCAAAATGCTATTTGTCACAAGTTTCTCTTCTGTTCAAATTCCAAAATCTCATCCTAAGTACCAGAATTCAAAACCGAATGAAATTCAGATTTCAATTATCCTAAATTACCCTATTTTCAGTTTGTATCAAAAACTATTCAAACGTATCATATTTTATCAATTATCATTGCCAATTAACCTGTTGAATATAATCTACCAGATTAGTGAAATCAAATTCAACTCTAACCTTCCAAATCTCCAGAATTACAGATTGGTCCAATTGTGAAAATCAAATATTGCAAATCAGCCCAATTTCGACCAGGCTAGCTACTGTGCGCACGACCAGGAACTGCCGTGCTTGTGCGCCGTGATTGCTCATCGCCGGTGAGGCTTCGCCCGCGCTCGTGACCATGCATGCCGGTGCGCACGTGTCCCCACTCCAGCTAGTGCCGTGGCAAGGCCGCTGCTACGTCGACGACCAGTGCTGCTCCCGCGCGCGATCAACGGCTTTTTGTCAGCAACTCCTCGCCACGTCGCTTTGCCGCGCCAGTGTTGTCGCCACCGCTTGCTACAACTTCGCCAGGTCCCGATGAAGCGACATTGTGATCAGCTGAAGACTTGTCGCCGTCGCATCACCGTTCTTCGCTGTGTCTTCGCCGCTGTTGCTCCAGCACGCAACCAGTCAAGTCACCGGCTGCCAATTACTTCGTTGTCTCCTCCTTGCAAGCTTCGCCTGGTCTATTTAAACCCCACTGTGCTCAGCAATTCCCTCATACTTCACCAGAAACCAGCCAAGTTCCAGAATTTGCTGTTTTCGTTTTCTTCTCCGGCGAGCCGTCGAGGAGGCTCACGGTGCCAGCTCACTTCACTGCATCTCCTGCCAAATTGAAGCTAACAGTGAGTACCTCTCATCCTCCTGATTGTACTGTACTATTTAATTGCTCCCCGATGACCCCTAACGCCGGCGATCACCGGAATTGGCTGAAAATCGAAGATTGCCCTGTTCCGGCAATGCAGGCCAAATCAATTTGAATTAACCCTCGAGCCTGTGAAGCAAATTGATCAGTGGGTTATTTCAAGCAAGCCTGTAAGCTTAGAATCCCTAATTAAACATCATTCGAAGCTTTTCCCAAATTCAAGCTCTACCAGAAAACCGGCGATCGTCGCCAGGCTTCTCCGGTGATCCTCCAGTCAATTTGATGTTACCAGAAGCTTCCCTATACCTCCTAGATGCTCTCCAAGCAAAGAATTAAGTTCTCTCGGCCTGTAGCAAAAACCCCCAAATAGCAGTGTTCTTCTCCGGCACAGTTCACCGGAAAAGTGTTCCCGGCCATTTCAGCCCTCGAAACTTTGTCATTTAGATGTGCCTTAGCCTCCTGAGTATTTTTGTCTTCTAGCTTGACACCTAGATCGGCCTAGATTGGAAGTTATAGCCATGCCAAGTTTGTGTCCAGAACTGCTCCAGTGCAGCCAGTTCATCTCTGTTCATCATCAAATTTCTTGCTTTCCAGCCATTTTCAGCCCTAGATCCTATTGAATGATTTATTCCTGTTATCAATGCCTACCTCCCAGACAAAGTGGTGCATCATTTGGAGCTCCAGATCAAAAGTTATGCTAAGCCCTAGTTTTTGACATTGTCAGCTCTATGCCAGAGCTTGTCAGCCAGTGGCATTGACCTTGTTTACCCACTTCTGGTTGTGTAATTTGAAAATCACTTTGTCCACTAAATTTGTAGAGTTGTGATCTACATTTTATTCTACTACCACAAGTTAAAATAACCCCTCTATCATTCATCGACCCTATGTCGATGCTTTGAACCGAATGTCGATCTAAAGACGTTCGCTGTTTTTGAGCGAACCAGTCGCAACCTTGACATCATTCTGATATTTTGAGACATTTGGAACCTTGTAAACCTTTGACAACTAATCTTAACATTGGTTTCCTTAACTTAACCCTAATCAGCCTCTTAACCCAATCATTTCAGAATCATCAAGACTTCATCTTTGCATCATTGCATATAGTATAATAATGTATTGAAAAGATTATGATTATTGGTTGTTTGTTTGATTTGAGAGCAGATCAAGAGCCCGAGTTCGAGGACTTCACTGTGGATCCGACGTCGACTGCTGTATTTTACGACGCGGAAGGCAAGTCACATCCTTGGTCATCTTGAACCTATATTTTAAATGTTGCTATAATATAACCTTGAATATAGGCAATATTGCATGTGAAAGATTGAGAATGGTTGATTTATGAATTGGCAGTACTAGACTGGTTATCGGTGAAATGTAAAATAAACAAGTTTTGAGCCATGAACTATTATATGTATTTATATACTTATATTCATGAAATAAAACCCCTAGCCGTGACCAGAAAAATGGTATGGATGGCTGTAGCACTGGAGGTGCTAGACTGCAAAGGAATGCAGGCACTGAAGGTGCAGGGTTGTGGATGGTCTGGTCATTGGCATATAAGGACTAGAACCTTGTGTTGTGCGTCTAGTGGCATGAACAACGTGCTAACCGTAAGCCTGGTATGGGACAGGCCTGAACAAGTAATTATGTGGATCGCACATGAAACCCCTGCATGAGATGTGTAGTGATGCACGATAAACACGGAGCGCGGCTCCCACACATATCACTGAAGGTGATCAAGCACGCTGACCCAGTAATGGGAATAAGCAATGGGGTGGAGGTTTGGATACAACCTGCCACAACTGTGCCTCGCTGAGAGCCACAGGGTCGGGGGTGAATTGTAAGTGATACATAACAAAAGTTCTTGTTATTTCCACCTTGCCGCTCACAGTATGAAGTGAGTCAGGGGTCCAATCATTTTGTTATGATAGGAAAGGTTTGAAAGTGGAATATCTTGCGGGTAAATTGGTACCTCTCTGCAGAGTTAAAAATGTATTCGAATACTCCGAGCTCCCGGGTTTTATAGGAGTCTGCTGCGGTGGATTAAATCCACGGGGTGTGACACAAGTACTATTTTCTAAATAAAATATGTTTAAATCAAGATTACCCAAATGACATGTGTTGTCATGATAAGGAGTGCTACCGTGGGCTGTCGTGTGTCGACGTGTCACAGTAGTGCTATAATCTAGTGAACATGAATGATGATGTTATATTATAAAAAGTGCTGCCATGAGATGAGGTATGAAAGAAAAAGATTATTTTACAAATATCCATAATTCTTGACTAGTCTAGGTTCATATCATCACTACTATATGTATCTACTCTTACCTAAGACTTGCTGAGTACGTAAGTGCTCACCCTTGCAACATTCAACTCAATAGATGGAGCCTACCTTGATCAAGATGATGGCACGGAGTACTACGTGGATCCAGAAGGAGGAGAATCAGTTCCGCCAGAACCCTGAAGTGTGTTGTTCTGCCGTCAACTTCTTTTGTGGGAGGGTCACCTATCTTCTGCTGTGTAGTTAAATATTTTGTTAAACCCTGAATGCCTTGCAGGCATTGTAATCCTCTTTATGTAATATTAAGGCCAGCAGGCCACACTGCTTAATATTTTGTAAGTACTCTGTTGCAATGTAATATACTCCTGTCTTTGACTCATCCTGGGAAGTCAAAGGGTTGTGGTTGAGACTAGCTGCAGCGAGCTAGGTCTCTACAGGAGTAGTCGTTGTCCCAGTCTCGGGGCGCAACAGTGCGCCTCTTCCCGGGACCGATCAAGACATTCTGCTAGACGCAGAATCTTCGAGGCCATCTCCTCAGTCTTCTTCTCCAGGGCATCCTTCTCCTCCAGAAGAGTCTGTCAGGAAGGAAGAGATGGAGCAGCAGAAGGCTGATCGCTGGAGCCTCCAACCTCCTGCATTTTGCAAAAGTTAGTCGTACTAACTATAATTATCAGCAAAAGGGGAGAAGAATTGTTACCTGTCCCAGTGCATAACCCGTTGATATACCCATCTTGGGAGGAGGATCATCAGATGGTGGAGGTGCAACCTTCCCATCAGAAGATTGCTTCGCCAACCCAATATGGCAATCATCTGATCGAGGGATAGTCACCGCTTGCCGACCAGAATGTCGATCACCCAAAAGGATGGGAGAATTGGAGGGAAAAGGAGAGAGTTGAGAAGAATTCCTCTCCAAGGTTAAAGGCCTAACTTGCCGAGATGCATGAACGGGGAGAGTCAAAGGAACTGAAGGAAGAAAGAGACTTGCTACATTCTTCACCTTTGTTCCACTGGAAGATCCTTCGTCAACCTTGGGTTTCTTCCTTAAGGGAGACAGGTCTTCAATCATTTGAGGCCCTTGTTCGACAACTTCCTCTTCATCACTCTCAATTTCGATGATGTCGTGATCTGCCATCAGGAGGAGTATGTGAGAAGGAAGAAGGCAAGGTGACAAGAAAAGGACTTAGGCGTGGGGAGAAATTGTGAAGTTTTACAAATCCAGGAGCCTGGTATTATATAACCGCCAAGGTGACGGTTTGCATTCCAGACGCCTCGGGTTTCGTCAAAGCATTTACAATTTTTACCTCGAGATAAAAACAGTTCTACATAATGTCAGAACCCGTCTTGGGAAACCAACCGTTTTTCACTTAGTGCGCCACTAAGTGGAAAAATTGAAGAGTCGGGTTAAAAATCCAATGCATGGTCTTAAAATTCGAAATAAACACGTCTCTTCGTTTTCTTCGAATTTGGGGGCTAGCTGACGAGGATTGTCACCCGAGTCACTTCTAATAAACTTTTGGTTCAAGACAGGTTCGAATCAGACATGTATCTGGCAATGTGAACTCAAGCTATTCTGAGGGGCATCGCCATGAGGTCGCAAGCTTTACGCGATCAGGTCGCGGGCTTCGTGCGATCGGACCGACAGCTTTGCGCGGTCAGAAGTTCGTATGCTATACGCGAACTGAATATCCGGGATGTTGCGCGGTCAGCCCACATTCTGCGGTCAGAACATTCTCGACCTGGGTGCTTGGAGTTCATTCGGTTATCCATATAACAGGATATTCCAAGCATCCCGAGGATTCCTCCACGTTGAAGACCAACCGTCAGAGGTTAATATATGCGGTTATTTATGATTAACACGTGTTAATAACCTCCGTGGAAGTTAACAGCAGTTCTCCAGAAACTGCATCCAACCGTTTGATGCAGTTTTCTTCATATGGCACCCTTTCGACCAGTATAAAAGGGTGGCATAGAGGTCTGAGAAGGGGGGGATCCAATCCATTTGGAAGAAGAGTCCTAACACAAGTGAGACATAACACATCTCAACTACGAAAAACAGCCAAGTCTACGGTCCAAATTAGATAGTTTCTACAAGCCTCCCTGGCTTTACTCTGTATGTTTATACAGGAAAAATCCTTCGCTAATGAAGGAGTTTTTCTGCTATTTCTGTAACCTTTTATCACCTATAGTGAAATCCTAACAGGACGTAGGGCTATTACTCCCACCATCGAGGGCCCGAACCTGTATAAATCTCTCTGTGCTCCTGTTCACCATTGTTCTACATACCTTCCCGGAGGGTCGTCTTGAAAGGTCTCACCATTACAAATTTTGCATAAGTTCGGCTGAGGACTCCGAGTCCGAATCGTCGACAGACCCCGAGTCCGAATCGTCGACGCTAGCGCCCACTGTGGGGCCTTTCTCAAGGCGTTCTTATTTTTATCTGGAGGTTCGGTGAGCCATGTCTGGAGCATATGATTCCGAGAACGACTTCGAACTTGAGGATTATGCCTACATCCAGATGCCTTCACCTAGTGATCCTGTTCCAATAGACGAAACTGGAGGCGAAGACGTCCCAGAGGTCGACTCAACCACTCAGGTCATGCCTATCGACCAGGAGACAACCGATGCAGAACTGGAGCCTAATGTGGTTTCTACGGCGTTAGAGGTTGAATCCGATCCATCGCACGACCCTGCTGAGGGTAAGGGCCATGTTGACCAGGAATTTAGCCCGGGGAGGTTCGATCCTGATAACCTCCGCCGTCTCTTTGATTTCGGGTTTGACTCGGAACAAACAGAGATGTTCTCTCCATCGGCGACCTCATTCCCTAGGCAATTTGCTACCTTATCGGAAGAAGCTCACGATCACCGGGCTGCTAGGGAAGAATAGGACGGCAAACAGAAGGAGGATCAAGATCGTGAGCAACAAGATAACGAACTTCGCTGAACAGCCCTAGAGGCTCTTCAAAATGCGCAAGCTCGTTATGACGCTGCCCCTAGTTCCTCCCGTCGATCGCGTGGTCGCAGACGCGACCAAACACCATCTTTACCCCTGGAACATTTACCGGCGAACGAGGAGACGGTGACACCTGGCGCGCCTAGGAGGAGCACGCATGGCCGGCTTCGATCCATCGCATAGGTCCTGCGTAATTTTCCTCCTACGGTCACAAATGCGTAGAAACCCACTTTCGCCAGGATCTTGGCGGAAAGGTTAGACGAGGTCACATCTGAGGTGACCCCAACAGCCTCTTCCCCGTCGGCAACATGTTCCCATCACCAAGAATACTCTAAATCTGGTTCTGGTAGACAGAATCGTCCACCACCAGTGCCATCTCGGCATGACAAAGCCAGACGGGCGGGGAATTCTCGTGATGGGGAACAAATTCATGTCCACTCTCGCCTGGGACCACGTGAGGTCACCCGAGATCAGGTCGAGAGTCGCAGATCCATCCATGGTCCTTATGTTGGTTGTAAAGCTTTCTCGCCCAGCCTTCGTGCGGTCGTTTGGCCAAACAAGTTTAAACTAGGAGCCATTGAAAGATTTGACGGAACTCAGAACCCATTCGAGTTCCTTCAAATTTACATCACTGCTATTCAGGCAGCAGGTGGCGATGACCGGGTCATGGCCAACTATTTGCCTACAGTCCTCGAGCGACTGGCAAGAACCTGGTTGTTCAACCAACCAGAGGGTTCAATCTATAATTGGAAAATGTTGTGCGATACCCTCCTTAACAATTTCCAAAATTGTTATTAAAAGCCGGGAAAAGAGGACGACCTTCATCGACTACGACAAACATCGACCGAAACTTTTTGTTAGTTTGTCAAGAGATTTATCGGGGTGATAAATACCATCCCAAACATATCTGATAATTCCGTTATCAGGGCGTTTAAACACGCCGTTTGATATTGAAGGTTCATGGAGGATTTGCTCATCCACCCTCCTCGATCAGTAGCCGATCTTTTCGATATGGTTGATCGATATTCCGACGCGGCCGAGGCAGTTGAGTGGAATCGGATGGTCGATAAAGGTAACTTAACGCCTCAACCAAGTCTCAAGGAGGTGAAGAGGGAGGATTCGAACAAGAAGCCAGAATCTTCATCAGGCAGGAAGTCAAAAAAATCGAAAAGGAGTCGATCTGGACAGTACCGAGAGGTCGCGGTCACAGAGAAACCTCCACCGACCAAAGGTAACAAACCTTCGTTTAAAAATAAAACTGCTTCTGGTGGTCGCAGGGCCGACCAGCCAGAGAAGTCGACTAACCAGCAGGAAGGCAAGAGATGGTGTCCACTCCACAACTCCGCAGGTCACGACCTCAAGAATTGCCAGAGTTGGTTGAAGCAGTTGGATGACTTCTACCAGGGGATCGGACCTATGCCGACCTTGCCACCAGAAGAACAGACTTGTGGGTTAAGAGACGCCAGCGGGGACGAAGAGATGTCCTACCATGTACCTTGTAATCATGTAAATGTTATTTTCAGAGGTTCCTCCTCGTTTGTTTCTAAACGGCAATTTAAAGCTTTTTATCGAGAGGTGAACCAAACAGAGACTCCCCTTGGTGAACCTCAATACCCCTATGGGATGGATACTCCTTTGATGTTTGATCGCTCTGATTGCCCTGTGGGGCTTACTCGACCATTGAGGCTACCTTTGGTCATAACCCCAATTATCAGTAATGCGAGAGTCAAAAGGGTCCTGATCGACGGAGGTAGTTCCTTGGACATTTTATTGGTCAAGGCACTGGACGAGATGCAAATTCCTCGTTCAAAAATCAAACTCATAATTCATCCATTTTATGGGATAATTCCTAGTCCCTCTATGATGCCATTGGGACAGGTGGTGCTCCCGGTCATGCTAGGTGAACCAGATAACTTCCGAACAGAATTAATTACTTTTCATGTAATTGATTGTGATTCGGCTTATAACGCAATCTTTGGCAGGCCAACTCTTGCTAAGTTCATGATGGCTACGCACTATGCTTACCAGTGCGGCAAGTTGCCTACCCCAAAGGGCGTTATTTCGGTCCGAGGCAGTCACAACGTGGCATTGACATGTGATCGGTTATCCCTGGAGATGGTGGATCAGCTTCCCCTCCGAGAAGCCCAGATCGCCACAATGCCTACTGATACGATCAAAGCTGCTCCTCGACCAGAAGAAATGTTAAAATTGGTTCCATTGTACCCAGATGATCGGTCCAAGACAATTTGGGTTGGATCAGGCCTGGATGACAAATAGGAACTCGAGCTCGTTAGTTTGCTCCGAGCTAACACAAATGTGTTTGCGTGGAAACCATCCAACATGCCCGGGGTCCAAAGGGAGGTTATTTAGCACAGGTTAGCAATTCGACCTGGACAGCGACCAATAAAACAGAAGCTCAGGAGTTTTGCTATTGTTCGGCAGGAAGCCATCCGAGTGGAGTTAGATAAATTCCAAAAGGCTGGATTTATTCGACAAGTCGATCATCCGGAATGGCTTGCAAATCCGGTCATGGTCCGCAAGTCAAATGGCAAGTGGCGTATGTGTGTCAACTACACCAATATAAATAGTGCTTGTCCGAAGGATGACTTTCCCCTTCCCCCCATCGATCAGCTGGTCGATTCTACTACGGGTTGCGAACTGATGAGTTTCCTGGACGCTTACTCAGGATATCATAAAATTAGCATGGCGGAAGAAGATGAAGAGAAGATTTCCTTCATCACACCATTCGGCACTTACTGCTACGTCAGAATGCCGTTTGGTCTCAAGAAAGCTGGTTCCACGTACCTCCGCTTGATGCAAAAGACCTTTCTTTCCCAGATGGGGCGTAATCTTGAAGCTTATGTAGAAGACCTGGTTGTAAAAAGTTTAAAATGTTCGTCTCATTTAAATGATCTCGCTGAAACCTTCTGTAATTTGAATCGATATGGAATAAAGTTAAACCCAGAGAAATGTTCTTTCGGGGTTTCATCTGGAAAACTTCTTGGTTTTCTTGTTTGTTCCAGAGGAATAGAGGTTAATCCTGAAAAGATCAGCGCTATTGAACAAATGAGGTCTCCCTCGACCATCAAAGGTGTTCAGCGCCTAGCAGGTCGCATGGCGGCATTGAGCCGGTTCATATCGCGACTAGGCGAGAAGGGACTACCTTTCTTCAAAGCTCTGCGCAAACACCACAATTTTACTTGGTCTGATGAGGCCGAGAAAGCATTCATGAGGTCAAAGCATGCTTGTCCAGTCCGCCAGTCTTGGTTTCTCCCAATAAGGAGGAGCCATTGCTCCTTTACTTGGTGGCCACACCTTACGCAGTCAGCGCTGTCTTGATCGCAGACAGAGAAGGTGTGCACAAACCCTTCTACTACGTGAGCGAAGTACTTCATGGTCCTAAGGAGCGATACCCTGAGGTCCAGAAGATACTTTACGCACTACTGATGGCTTCCCGTAAGCTACAACATTACTTCCAAGCACATAAGATCACAGTACCCTCATCTTTTCCTTTGGGGGACATTGTCCGGAATCCGAAAAAATCTGGTCGGATCGCCAAATGGGACGTCGAACTCGGAGCATTCGACATCCATTTCACGACCCACACCGCGGTCAAGTCTCAGATCCTAGCCGATTTCGTGGTCGAATGGCCTAATCCTGAACCACCCGTGCAGGTGTCCGAAGATTTGGAATGCCCAGATCACTGGACAATGTATTTTGATGGCTCATGCAATTTTAAACACTCAGGGGCTGGAATGGTCTTAGTCATGCCTCAGGGCGACCAACTGAAGTATGTCATTCAATTACACTTTGTTGCGACCAACAACACAGCAGAGTATGAAGGTCTTATTGCAGGGCTCCGGGCAGCAAAATTCCTCGGAGTCCGTCGATTAATGGTGAGGGGAGACTCACAGCTGGTCGTAAACGAGGTAAACAGGGAGTACAGAACCTCCAATGGGACAATGGCTCATTACCTGGGGGAAGTGAGGAGATTGGAAAAACACTTCAGTCATTTCGAAGCCCATTACATCCCGCGAAAGGACAACATTCTCGCAGACCAATTATCCAAAATTGGATCCTCACGTACATCCGCTCCGGCAAGAGTGTTCGTCAAACACTTGGAACATCCCTCGATCATGACTACGGTCGCGAATGATCCAGTAATAGTCTGCGTTACCAACCTCGAACAGGAACGAGATTGGACCCATCCATTGAGGGTCTATCTCAAACATGGGACCTTGCCCGAGGACAAAACTGAGAGCAATCGGTTAGTTCGAAAAGCGCGTCTATACAAACTTATAGATGGAGTTTTGTATAGAAAAGGTACTCAAGGAGTATTCATGCGTTGTGTGTCCCAAGAGGAAGGTAAATCCCTCTTGAAAGAGATTCATGACGGTGTATGCGGTGCGCACGCGTCATTCCGAACACTGGTCGGGAAGGTTTTCCGACAAGGATTTTACTGGCCTTCGACACTTGATGATGCCAAGAATTTGGTCAAGACATGTCCTCGGTGTCAATTTCATGTGAGACTGGTCCATCAGCCTGCCTATGCTCTACAAACTATCCCTCTATCATGGCCCTTCGCGGTTTGGGGGATGAATATTGTTGGTCCTATGCCACAAGCGGTCAATGGATACAAGTTCTTGTTCATAGCTATTGACACGTTTACAAAGTGGATTGAGGCCGAACTAGTACGCAATATTACTGCGGCTGCTGCACAAAAGTTCTTTCATATGAACATCGTGACTCGATTCGGTGTTCCTGTCGTGGTATTACGAATACCTCAGTATGTTTTGTGGACGATCCTAGCGAACAAAATACGACGCAGGCTAACCGGATGACCGGTCCTCCCCCGTCGGACAAACACAACAAGTGATACGAGGGTTTATACAGGTTCGGGCCTCAGTGGAGGCCCTAGTCCTGTCGGCGTGCTCCCAACCGGAGTTGGCTAGGGGAGCTCTCTCGGGGGAGAGATGGCTCCAGAGCACACCTGTGAGATTCTCTATTCCAAGCAATAATGAAAACTTGTCCTTTACATGAGGTGTTACAAGGGCTTATATAGCCCCAAAAGACGCAAAAAGACTAAACTACCCCGCCTGCTACCGTTGGATTGAGGGGTAGCAACGTCCTTCCCCCGGTCCGGCACCTCGGATGCTTGACAGGTGTCCGCCGATTCCCAAGGCGCTTCTCGCATGACCCTCACATGACCTGGCACCGGAGACTCCTGTCTCCAAAAGGGCGGCAACGCCCGGGACAAGCCACTGGGGGCCGTGTCCCCGGGCAAAAGGCGGCGCCCGGGACAGGCACCGGGGGCCTTGTTCCCGGGCACATGGCGGCGCCCGGGACAGGCACCGGGGGCCTTGTCCCCGGGCAAATGGCGGCACCCGGGATAGGCACCGGGGGCCTCGTACCCAGGCCAATGGCGACGCCCGGGACAGGCACCGGGGGCCTCGTACCCAGGCCAATGGCGGCGCCAGGGACAAGCACCGGGGGCCTTGTCCCCGGGCGAATGGCGACGCCCGGGACAGGCACCAGGAGCATTGTCCCCTAGCCAAAGGCGGAGCGCGGGACAGGCACTGAGGTCCTCGTCCCCGGGCCAATGGCGGCACCCGGGACAGTCACTGGGGGCCTCGTCCCCGGGCCAATGGTGACGCCTGGGACAGGCACCGTGGGCCTCGTCTCAGGGCAAGTGGCGGCGCCCGGGACAGGCACAAGGGGCCTCGTCCGCGGGCAATTGGCGGCGCCCGGGACAGGCACCGGGGGCCTTGTCCCCCGTCATATCGTGGCGCTCGGGACAGGCACCAGGGGACTTGTCCCTGGGCAAAGAGCGGTGCTCGGGACAGGCACCCGGGCCCTTATCCCCGGGCAAAGGGCGGCACCCGAGACAGGCACCAGGGGCCTTGTTCCCGGGCAAAGGGCGGCACCCAGGACAGGCACCAGGGGCCTTGTCCCCGGGCAAAGGGCGTAGCCCCTTACCTGGACTTAGTCTCACGGCGGCCGGGACTGGCACCGTGGGCCTTGTCCCCGGGCAAATGCTGTCGCCCGGGACAGGCACCGGGGAACTCATCCCCGGGCTAATGGCGTCGCCCGGGATAGGCACCAGGGGCCTTGTCCCCGGGCGAATGGCGACGCCCGGGATAGGCACCAGGGTCCTCGTCCCCAAGCCAAAAGCGGCACCCGGGACAGGTGTAACATCCCAAATTTTGCCATCTCTTTAGCTTGTCAGCCGGTATATGTTCATTGGATTCTTGGATGTCTCAACCCCATTTTGATCTTTATCTCAGAATTATGATCTCAGGTGTGCCATCACCTTAATTTAAAAAGTTGGCAACCAAACTCCGCCTTTCAGACCATTTTCGCTTTTTAGTCCAAAAGCATTGCGGATTAGTCCTTTTTAGATTTGTCAGAAGCTCAAAAAGACCAAAAGTCTCAGACCATGTCCAAACTTTGATCTGATTCAGTGAATATCTCCCATTCACTATTCTAGACATTTTTCTCTTCAGGAAGAATTCCAAAAACTGAACCGAAACCCTAGTTTCAGCCTCGCCAAAGTTTCAAACCCTAATTACCCTGTTTACCCTAATTACCCTGTTTTCGATTTTTGTCAAAACCACCAGATCTTGTTGGATTTCACCATTTTTCCTGCTGGATGAGTCCAAATGAATTAGTAGCACTCACCTGCAAAACCAGATCTCAGATCAGCCCTTTATATCTGCAGATTTGCAAATAGGCCCAAAGATCCCGAAAGAAAACCTTGCAGATTAGTCCAAATCCTTGCAGGACAGTCCCTGGTGAAGGTTTACGAAATTGCAAATCAGCCCTAGCTCTCCAAGCCCCTGGTCGTTGCTCTCAACCAGAGCACCAGGTTGCACGACCAGAGCCTCGCCACCTCGCCTCGCCGCAGGACTCGCCGCCGACGAAGTCTCGCCCGCAGCCACCGTCACCGCCACGTAGAGCCACCTGTGCGCAACCGTGCCGCCACCGTGGAGCAACCTCAGCGCGCCTTGCCGTGATTCTCCCGCGCACGCGTACTCCAGCAGCAGCAAAGCAACGCCACGTTGCAGCCATGCCGAAGCCAATGATGTCGTCGCCCTGCTCCAGCCGATTTCGTGTGATTCTTCTTCAATGGCTCAGTCCTTGCCGCGTCCCGACGTCGTCTCGAAGCTTTCTCCGGTGTCAGCCACAAATCCTGCCCGATATGCTTCAACTCCCGAGCTCAGCGCATCGCCTATATAAGCTCCCTCCCTTGCCCAGAATCACTTCGCACCACCCCGTAGCTTCATTGCTTCAACCATAGCACCAGAGAGTAGCAGCTTCCTCAGCGCCGCCGTGAACGGTTTCTTCCCCGGCGAGCCACCTCAGGAGCTCATGATGCCAGCTTCGCCCGAAGCTCCTCTCTTCAATCTAAGACTACCAGTCAGTTCCTCTCGTTCCCCTCTCTGTATCATAGCGTTTAATTGGCCCCCGGTGAAACCTAACGCCGGCGATCGCCGGAATGTCCCAAATCCCCTGTTTCTTTAATACTGCTCGATTCGATCCGAATTAAACCTCGTGCCAGTGGTGAAAGATGTTCAGTGCAACCCTTTGAGCGAGCCTACGAACTTGGATTTTGAAATTGAGCTGAGATTGTAGCTTTCCCGTAGATTGCGCGCCACCAGCAAACCGGCTCACGCTGCCAAGCTTCTCCGGCCATCCTCCGGTGGATTTAACCCCACCAGTAGCCTTCACACCTCGCCCTCTCACTCCCTGAGCAAAGAATTGAGCTCAAAGTCTTTAAATAGAAAACCCCCAATCTCCAGTGTCGTCTTCTCCAGCGCCGGTCGCCGGAATTTCTCCCCGGCCGATCTAGCCCCACACACCTTGTCCCTTAGATAGCCTCTAGTACCCTGAGCAATATTGTCTACTAGCTCGATCCCTGAATCGACCTGGATCAGAAGTTATTTCAATGCCAAGATCACTGTCCAGTAACTCAGGCCATCGTGTTTACTCGCTTGATTTGGCCACCCTCCGGCCACTTTCTGCCCTTAAGCCTATTGAGAGTTTTGTTCCTGTTGCTAAGGCCTAACCACCAGACAAAGTGGTTCATCAATTGAAGCCCTGGATCAAAAGTTATGCCATGCCCTAGCTCCCAGCCATGTCCAGCACTATGTCAGTGCATGTCCAGCTGTGGCATTAGATGGTTTATACCTGTTACACTTGAGCAATTGAAATGCCACCTTGTCCATTAGATTCCTGGAGTTGTTTTCTACAACTTTCTCTACTGCCACTTTTCCAGAAAACATGCCTAAGACCAACTTATGGCTATCCGTGGACCGAATGTCAGCCTTTCGACATTCAACTCCTTTTAGCCCATCTCTTCTATTAGTACCTAAGTGACTTTGTCCAAATCTCTCCCCTGCATGCATGATATATTTTATGTATCATCTCCCATAAAGACTATCTTTTGTATGCTTATGTAGTGTATGTGTGTATTATCTGTATCCGCCGTGGAACCAGTCATTGAAGGAGCGGAAGAAATCTTCGAAGAATTACCCAAGTAACTAGACCCAACATTGCAAGGCAAGTTTCAAACCCTTGATCATATCCCACCTACTATTTTGAAATGAAGTATGTTTTAACTGTTTTCAAGTATATGCATGCCTTAGATTCAAATAAGAATTATGTTTCAATAAAATGACTAGATATGACCTAAATGATTGTAAAGCCCCTTTTGACATTAAATATCCCTGCACCCTTGTTACCTTAGATTATCATGCTTAGGCTATGCTATGCTCGATGATTATATGATAAATGTTGAATGGTCACATATGAGAAAAGCATGTTCAAAACCCCTTTTTGTGAAAGAAAATGTGATTGGAATCGATAGTGAGGATGGTTTGATTGGATGGTGCTGTGTGCGCACTGGGAATGTGAAAGACTCCTCACTAAAGATTCATAAGGACTAGAACCTTGTGTTGTGCTTCTATGCGGCATGAAAAACGTACCAACCACCTGCCTGTTTATGGGACGGGCGCAACTTAGTAGCTTTCTTTAGTGTTAGCTTTTCCCTGCAATGGTTGTTGGTCCAGTTTCTTGCGAGAACTGGTGGGCCGCAGAAGGCCATGAGTGATGTGAGATCAGAAAAATCATGAGAGGAAAAGGTGGAAAGAAGGAAGACGCCCTATGCCAGATTAAGTCGTGCGCGACTGTAATCAAGAGAGGCTATGTGTCTTGCGAGAACATAGGCCCAGGCTAGGAAGTAAGGCAGTGGGGAGGACCCACAACGGTACTTGAGACTTAACTGTCTATTTACCGAGCAGGGAAATAGTTAATACTAGGACTGTAAACTGTTGTGTCACTTCAGCCTTGTCACATGCGTAAAAGTCGCATGGAGTTGGCCTGACTTGAAAGCTGAGTGATTGGTGGATTAAGGTGGTACACCTTTGCAAAGTTTAAAAAGTATCGGATACTCTGAGCTCCCAGGTTATGGAGTCTGCGCGCTGTGGATTCTATTCACGTCGATGCAGCACAAGTAGCTTTTGGAAAGTTTTTCACAAAATTTGAGTAAAGTGGTGACTCATGAAAGACCGCCACACACAACATTTCAGAAAATCTAGCTTAGGATTTTAAAAGCCCTGCTTTTGAAAACAAAGGTTTTCTCTTCAAAATGAGAGTGAAAATCTACTCTATATATAAAACCAAGACCCCTTTTCTTGAAAACCCCTCATCTATGTATCTGCATTCTCATAACGGGACTTGCTGAGCATTGTGGAAAATATGCTCACCCTTGCCTTTACAAACAAATTCAGAAGAAAAGATTCAAGGATCCCGATCCCTTTAGCCTTGAGCACCGAGAAGAGGAAGGAACCTGTCCAGACGATTTGAGCTTCTAGGAGGGTCATGCGCCAAGTTGAGTTCGATGTGGTAAAGGCCCGAGCCGAACCGCTGCAGAAGGAAATGAAGACCTCTATTACTGCTTTCGTGTTATTGTTTTTGATTCTTGATTTATGAAAAACCCTCTACTTTGTATCAACTTTAATTAATGCCATTCTTGGCTTTATGATAATGTAATAGTGGTCCTCGTGACCTTGTACTCACTCTATCTATTTGGCTTATTGATTAAAGTGAATCCTGTTGTTGTGAGCTTGTGATGTACCTTTCTGTGTGCAATCCACCTGGGCGGTTGCCATTGGAATCCTCAAATGAGGGTCCCACAACAGGCACCGTGGGCCTCGTCCCCGGGCCAATGGCGGCGCCCGGGACAGGCACAGGGGGCCCCGTCTCCGGGCAAGTGGCGGCGGCCAGGACAGGCACTGGGGGCGTTGTCCCCGGGCACATGGTGGCACCCGGGACAGGCACTGGGGGCCTTATCCCTGGGCGCATGGCGGCGCCCGGGACAGACACCGGGGCCCTTGTCCCTGGGGAAAGGGCAGCATCCGGGACAGGCACTTGGGGCCTTGTCCCCGGGCAAAGGGCGTAGCCCCTTGCCTAGACTTAGTCTCGCGGAGATTACCCCCAACAGCAGCCCCCCATTGCCTCCGGGGACGATGCTCCTGTCCCCGGAGGGGATGGTTTATGTTACCGGGAAAATCTCCGGGACAAGCTACCGGGTGCGTGACGTTTCGATTCCCGTGCCGCGTGTTTATGACCCCGCCGTTGTCTCGATGGGAGTGCGCCGTTCGGCCATAATGGCCGCTAGTAGTTCAAACCGGCGACGCCTCGTTTTGAGCACCCGTCCGTTCGTTTCCAGCGCGCTGTTTGAATTTCAACGGCACGGATGCACAACGAAGGGCCACGTGGCACCCATCGGGGCCGCGCTTGGTGTAACATCCAAATTTTGCCACCTCTTTCGCTTGCCAATCAGCATATCTTCATTGGATTCTCGGATGTCTCAACCCCATTTTTGAACTCTTATCTCAGAATTATGATCTTAGGTGTGCCACTACTTTAATTTAAAAAGTTGGCAGCTAAACTCCACCTTTCAAACCATTTTCGCTTTTTAGTCCAAAGGTATCGCAAATCAGTTCTCTTCTTATTTGTCAAAAGCCCAGAAAGACTAAAAGTCTCAGACCACCTCCAAATTCTGATCTGATTCAGTGAATATCTCCCCTTTACTTTTCTGAGCATTTTTCCCTTCTGGAAGAATTCCAAAAGCTCAACCGAGACCCTAGTTTCAGCCTCGCCAAAGTTTCAAACACTAATTACCCTGTTTTCGATTTTTGTCAAAACCACCAAATCTTATCGGATTTTACCATTTTTCTTGCTAGATGAGTCCAAGAGATTTAGTTACACTCATCTGCAAAACCAGATCTCATATCAGCCCTCCAGATCCCCAGATTTGCAAATAGGCCCAAGTTCTCGAACCAAATTCCTTCCAGATTAGTCCAAAACCTTCGCGAATCAGTCCAAATCTTGCAACCAGGCCCCTGCGCCATTTTCGACCACGACCAGGATCGTTCGACCGGGCCCCGCCACTTCGCCTCACCGCTGAACTCGCCGCCGATGAAGTTCCCACGCTGCCACCACTACCGTCACGTAGCCACCACCTGTGCGCACCCGTGCCGCCACCGTGGAGCAACCTCAGCCGCGCGTGTGCTCCAGCAGCAGCAAACCAGCGCCACGTTGCAGCCATGCCGAGGCCAGCGATCCCGTCGCCCTGCTCCAGCCGGATTTGGCGTGATCCCCCTACTCTGGCAGAGTCGCTGCCGCATCCCAACGCCTTGCACGCCATCTCGATTCCGCCTCCGGTGCCAGTCACGCGCATCCGTTTGATTCGCATCAACTCCCGAGAGCCCAGCCACTGCCTATATAAGCTCCCCCCCTCGCCTAGCATCACTTCACACCATTCCAGCAGCTGCAAGCTTTAGCTCCTAGCACCAGAAAGCAACCAATTTCCCAACGCCGCCGTGAACACCTTCTTCTCCGGTGACCTGTTTTTGAGGCCACCATCGCCAGAGCAATTCACAGCGTCTCTCTCCAAACCAACGCCACCAGTGAGTTCCCCTCATCCCCCTGTCTGTATCATAGCATTTAATTGGGCCACGGTGAACTCTAGCGCCAGTGATCATCGGAAAAGCCCAGAACCCCTGTTTCCCCAATGCTGCCCAATTCAATCCAAATCAGCCCTTGTGCCTGTGGTAGAAATTGATCAGCACACTCCATTTAGCAAGCCTACGAATCTGGATTCCGAAATTGAGCAAAGATCATAGCTTTCCCCAGTTTGCGCGCCACCAGTGAGTCGACTCTCATCGCCGAGCTTCTCCGGTCATCCTCCGGCCAAATTAACCTTACCAGTAGTTTCCTCACTTCACCCTCTCACTCCCTATGCAAGGAATCAAGTTCAAACCCTCTCTATCGAAAACCCCCAATGTCCAGTGTCATCTTCTCCAGCGCCGGTCGCCGAAATTCTTCACCGGCCGATCTAGCTCCGGAAACCTTGTCCCTTAGATAGATTCTAGTACCCTGAGCAATATTGTCCACTAGCTCGACCTCTGAATTGACCTGGATCAAGAGATATTCCAATGCCAAGATCACTGTCCAGTAGCTCAGTTTATGTCCAGACCACCGTGTCTACTCGCCGGATTTGGCCGCCCTTCGGCCACTTTCTGCCCTTGAGCCTGGTGAGTACTTTGTTTCTGTTATCAGGGCCTAATTCCCAGACAAAGTGGTGCATCAATTGGAGCCCTGGATCAAAAGTTATGCCAAGCCCTAGTTTCTGGCCATGTCTAGCAATATGTCAGTGCATGTCCACCAATGGCATTGGATGATTTATACCTGTTACACTTGAGAAATTGAAATGCCACCTTGTCCACTAGATTCCTGGAGTTGTGCTCTACATGTTTCTCTTCTGCTACTTCTCCAGAAAACCTACCTAAGACCAATTTAGTGCTATGTCTAGCTGTGGACCGAATGTCGGCCATTCGACATTCAACTCCTTTTTAGCCCATCTCTTCAATCAGCACCCAAGTGACTTTGTCCAAACCTTTCCCCTGCATGCATGATATATTTTACGTATCATTTCCCATAAAGACTATCTTCTATATGCTTATATTGTGTGTGTGTGTGTGTGTGTATTATTTGTATCCGCCGTGGAACCAGAGGTTGAAGGAGTGGAAGAGATCTTCGAAGAATTTTCTGAACAACTAGAACCCTCACTACAAGGCAAGTCTCAAACCCTCGATCATGTCTAGCCTAATATTTTGAAATGAAGTATGTTAGCTGTTTTCAAGTATATGCATGCCTTATATTCAAATGAGAACTATATTCAAATAAAGTGGTAGATATGACCTAAATAACTGTAAAGCCCCTTTTGTGATTGAATATCCATGCACCCTTGTCACCCTAGAATATCATGCTTAGGCTATGCTTATACTCCAGATTATATGTTAAATGCTAAATGGTCATGTGAGAAATGTATATTCAAAACCCCTTTTTGTGTGAAAGAAAATGTGATTGGAATCGATAGTGAGGATGGTTTGATTGGATGGTGCTGTGTGCACACTGGGAATGTGAAAGACTCCTCACTAAAGATTCATAAGGACTAGAACCTTGTGTTGTACTTCCTTGCGGCATGAAAAATGTACCAACCACTTGCCCGGTATGGGACAGGCGCAACATAGTAGCTTTCTCAGTATTAGCTTTTCCCTGCAATGGTTGTCGGTCCGGTTTCTCATGAGAAACTAGTGGGCCACTGGGGCCATGAGTGATGTGAGATCAGAAAAATGATGAGAGGATAAGGTGTAAGAAGGAAGACGCCCTACGCCTGGATTAAGTTGTGCGCGGCTGTAACCAAAAGAGGCTATGTGTCTTGCGAGAACATAGACCAAGGCTAGGAAGTAAGGCAGTTGGGACGACCCACAATGGTAATGAGGACTGGAATGTCTATTTACCGGGCAGGGAATTTTCAATGCTAGGACAATAAACTGTTGTGTGATCTCAGCCTTGTCACATGCGTAAAAGTCGTATGGAGCTGATCCGACTTGAAAGCTGAGTGATCGGTGGATTAAGGTGGTACACCTTTGCAAAGTTATAAAAAGTATCGGATACTCTGAGCTCCCATGTCATGGAGTCTGTGCGTGGTGGATTCTATCCACGTCGATGCAGCACAAGTAGCTTTTCGGAAAGTTTTTCATAAAATGAGAATAAAGTGGTGACTCATGGAAGACCGCCACGCATAACATCTTCTGAAAATCTAGCTTAGGATTTTAAAAGCCTCGCTTTTGAAAACAAAAACCTTTTCTTCAAATTAAGAGTGAAAATCTATTCTATTCCTATATATAAAGCCTAGATCCCTTTCCTTGAGAACCCCTCATCTATATACCTGCATTCTCATAACGAGACTTGCTGAGCATCGTGTAAAAACATGCTCACCCTTGCCTTTTGACACAAAATTCAGAAGAAAGGATTCGAGGATCCTGATCCCGTTAGCCTTGAGCACCAAGAAGAGGAAGGAATCTTTCCAGAAGATTTGAGCTTCTAGGAGGGTCATGAGCCAAGTTGAGTCCGATGTGGTGAAGGCCCAAGCCGAACCGCTGCAGAAGGAAATGAAGACCTTTCTTGTTGCTTTTGTGTTATATTTCTTTGTCCGGTACATCGATACTGATTCTTTTTTATTCTTGATTTCGAAAAACTCTCTACATTTGTATCAACTTTAATTAATGCCATTCTTGGCATTATGATAATGTAATAGTGGTCCTCGTGACCTTGTACTTGTTTTATCTATTTGCTTTATTGTTTAAAGTAAATCCTGTTGTTGTGAGCTTGTGATGTACCTTTCTGAGTGCAACTCACCTGGGTGGTTGCCACCGGATTCCTCAAGTGACGGTCCCACCGAAGCTGGTATCAGAGCAAAGGCTCAACTGTAGGTTGTGACCCTTCTATAGACATTGGCGTCCCTAGAACAGAAAATTGTTAGAGTATTTGACTAAAATCTATTTACGAAAACCTAATTTGTCTAAGAAAAGTGTGTTATGTGGTTATTCTTTTTGATTAATTGAAAATTCTTTAAAAATTTTTTCTAACTTTTAAGTGTTTTGCGTTATGTCCCCTTAGATAGTTTTCGTGCTTCCGTGGTTGTCTACGAAATCCCAGAACGTGGAGTTGGACCAGATGGACACAGATGAAGATCAGGAGGACTCAGAAAAGGTAGAGCCTTATGGTTCTTCCAATGCCGACGTGTGATCCTAGACTTTCCCTGGTTTAACCCTTTGTGCCTAACCACAACAGACGTTAGATCTTTTGTGTAGTAGTTGCTTGTCTTGGTGTGTGTTGGTTGCTAAATATTCCTGTAAGCTGTAGAGGCAAAACTAAGTATTTTATGAAAATTTAATTTATGAAAAACATCTTGCACTTTCCAATCCCTGTCTCATGGATTGATCTCAGCTATCCGCTTGTACTCTATCTGTGTTTCCCTCAGAGTCAGCAATCATTTCCTTGACCGCTTGTTAGAGCAGTTTGGTTAACACTAGAGGAAGATCTCATGGAAGAAAACCCGAGGAAGATACCAATAATATGAGGGCTACATCTGGAAACAGAAACTGTACCAACCAAAATCAACCCGGATCATCATCTGTTATGCCGCAAGGAAGAAATGTCAATGATGTACCAATTTGAATGGAGCAAAATAGACAGCAGGCAATGTCGGTGCAGAACCAAATCTTAGGGCACTTTATTCTAATCCAATCCAATCCCCTAGAGCTAGAATGCCAATCAAATCCATCTGTAGAAATATTTCCTTTTGTATCGGCAACCTAGAATTCCTAGCAGATTTGCTAGTTCTGAATCTTCAAGAGTTAGACATCATTCTTGGAATAGGTTGGCTAGCAAAACACTAAGGCCAGATAGATTGTGAGAAGAAGACCGTCACTCTAACCAACGCCGAAGGAGAACAAGTCACATTCTGCACAGAAAAGAAAAGCAGAAAAGAAAAGAAAGATCTCCACTAATCAACCGTATGGACAGCTTGAACAATGTTGAAAAGATCAAATTCAAGAAGGTCCCAGTAGTCAACGAGTACCCGGAAGTTTTTCCTAAAGAATTCCCCGGAATGCCACCAGACTGAAATATAGAGTTTGCCATTGAGCTGAAACCTCGATAAGCCCATACAAAAGGAAACTTGCATGTATGACGAACCAAGTGGAAGAATTGGAGGAAAAAGGATTCATCAGAACAAGTTCTTTATCTTGGGGAACCCTAATGCTCTTCACCAAGAAGAAAGATGGTAGTCTGCGACTTTGCATCAACTACAGGAAGTTGAATGATATGATGATAAAAAAAATAAAAAAAAACAAGCACCCTCTGCCAAGGATCGATGATCTCTTTGATCAACTTAGAGGAGCAAAAATATTTTCAAAGATCAACTTGAGATCCGGTTATCATTAACTGAAAATTCAAGAAGTGGATATCCCAAAGACTGCATTCATGACAAGATATGGATTATATGAGTATATAGTGATGTCATCCGGACAAACGAATGCATCGGCAAAGTTCATGAACCTAATGGGAAAAGTTCTCATGGAATATCTAGACAAGTTCATTATTGTGGTTGTGGATGATATTCTCATTTTTTCAAGAACGAAGAAGGGCATGTTCAGCATCTCAGACTAGTGTTAAGGAAGCTAGCAAACCATCAGTTGTACGCCAAGTTTGAAAAGTGTGCCTTCTGGTTGAAGGATATTCCTTTCTTGGGCCACATCATTTCAGGTGAAGGAATATTCATGCATCTGTCAAAGACCCAAGCTGCACCACAATATCAGCCAAATCTATAGTACCCAAGACCCACGATAGCCAAGTACCCGGCTTGTCACAAAAGCCATTATCAGCGTGATTGTCCCCACACTGCTATCATTGTGGACTATTGATCCGTTTGAGACCTAGCCTTGGTTTTCGCACTAGGCTCGCCCAGATTCTAATATGCGGAATAACGGGTTCTTATTCAAAAATACCGAAACCCAAAGTAATTGCACAACTCTTTATTTCAAAGAGGGCTTACACGTCGAACATTAGGCACACTTGCCTACGTCGAAGGAACTATAAGTGTCTAAAACTCAAATAAGTTCTATGACTCTTCGATGATCTAAACTAGAACTATTACAAGGTATTTATAGTCCAATCGTATGAGTACGTATCAGACTTAATAACCTAAACGTATTAGACTCATATAACTAATCCTAAACAGATAAGCTTAGTTATACACATTCGGAACAGGGAACGAATTCCTTTTCCTGGTCGCAGACCAATCCATGGTCGCGGAACATTTCCGAACACAGTTAAGGTCGCGAAGCCGTATACGATCAGGACTTGGTCGCGAATCCGTATGCGATCAGGACTTGGTCACGAATCCGTATGCGATCAGGACTTGGTCGCGAATCCGTATGCGATCAGGATTTGAAGATCCTCCCGAATCATGACTCCCTTGTTGAGAAGGAGCCAACCCTTGTTGCGACCTCTCGATCAAACTGGAGATGTGGAAATTGGGCTTGTCCATGTTCTTTGGTGTACCACTTTGCTGCACGTGCTCGTTGATCTTTCCGACCGATTCGAAAAGTCTCCTTGGTACCACTGTGGGTGGTAGTTACCTTCTTCTCCAGAATCACATCTTCACGTAGAGGTTCATCTCGTTGATAGACCAAGTCTTCAACAGATGGTACTATGATATCTGGCTCATCATCCAGCATTGAAGGCTCAAAGAGTTTGAGGTGCTCAACATTGACAACCGAGTAAATATCCATGTATGGAGGTAACTCAAGCTGACAAGCATTATTACCCACTTTCCGCAAAATCCGAAAAGGACCATAACGAATGGGTTTGAGCTTCTTACATTCACCTTTAAGTCTCTCCTTACTCAAATGTAACCATACCATATCACCTTCTTCAAATTGCGCATCAACTCGGTGCCGATCATGTCGCGCCTTGTACTTGAGTTGAGCTTTCAGCAAGTTCTGTTCAACCTCACGATGGAGTCGTTGAATACCTTCCAGGAACTTCTGTGCTCGATCCTGATCAGATGCTTCCTTGCTGTTCTGTGCTGAGGTAGGGATCACAAACTCCATATCGAATGGACTCTGTGGTAGAAATCCTAAACAGACCTCAAACGGTGATTTTCCAGTCGAACCATGCACTGCTCGATTAAAAGCAAATTGCAGGTACGGTATGCTTTCATCCCAGGTCTTTGGGTGTTTCGAGTTATATCCTCTCAAGAGATGAACGACTGTGCGATTAACCACCTCGGTTTGACCATCAGTTTGCGGATGAAAAGCAGTACTCCTCTTTAGCTTGGTGTTCATCATCGTCCAGAGCGATCGCCAAAAGTGACTAAGGAACCGGGTATCGCGATCAAACACAATAGAAGTCGGCAGTCCGAAGTGTGTCCAAACGTGTTGAAAGAACACTGGTACATCGATACTAATTCTTTTTTATTCTTGATTTCAAAAAACTCTCTACATTTGTATCAACTTTAATTAATGCCATTCTTGGCATTATGATAATGTAATAGTGGTCCTCGTGACCTTGTACTTGTTTTGTCTATTTGCTTTAGTGTTTAAAGTAAATCATGTTGTTGTGAGCTTGTGATGTACCTTTCTGAGTGCAACCCACCTGGGCGGTTGCCACCGGATTCCTCAAATGAGGGTCCCACACTTGGCCCCTATAAATAGGGCCTCGGGGGGCCCGGAGAGCTCATTCCAAACTTCAAACTTCAAAACCTTTAGCGCCCTTAGCTCTCCCGGTAGTCCTCTCCCAGAAGCTCATTCCCGGAAGCTTAGCCTCCGGAACCTCCAAGTCCCGCCCCCCTTTTTCCAAAGCCTAAGCCACCGGAAAAAATAGATGGGGCCCAAGGGCCATGCCAATGATGCGGACGTGCCTCCGGAGGAAGTCACTGTGGACTTTCTCTGGGCCTCTGAGTTCACAACCAGGGACCTGGAGTCCCTGGTTGATTGGGGAGTTGTCACGGATGGGGATGTCCGAATCCCCGCAAAGAAGGATGGAGCCCCCCGCCCCAGGCCCGGAGAAGTAGTGGCCTTCGAGGCTTTCCTCGAGGCGGGGCTTGGCTCCCGGTGCATCCATTGCTCCAGGAGTTTTTGAAGGAGTATGGGGTGGCACTGAACCACCGCACGCCGAACGCGGTCGTCCGGATGGGCCTGTTCATCTGGCTCTTCGAGACGGCCACCAAACGGAAGCCCACGCTCCGGTTGTTCCGGTACTTCTACGAGCCGGCGGCGAGGAGCTCCCACCTGGACAAGGGAGGGCCAAAGTCCCCCTTTGGCTCGGTGATGATTCAGCTGCTGCCGTCCCGGGTAGCGGAGTACCCGGTGGCAGCCTCTTGGGACCACTGGGGGGATTGGATCTGGAGGTGGTTCTACCTCCACGTCCAGGACAATGAGGTGGTGTATTCCACCGAGGCCCCCACCTACAGCCGGTCGTCCGCCCCAAGCCCCCGGTGTGGACGGAGGAGGAGCTGAAAGTCCTCAGCAATGTCGTTGGCTCCCGGGGCGTCCGCTCTATGTGGGACACCGCCAAGGAGCTGACCCTTCTAAAGATCTCCCCCTTCTCGCATGGGAGGAGGGGGATCGGGATGTGCCCGGCCCAGCGGCCCCCGCAAGAGCTGGTGACCCAATGTAAGTTCCCGGTTACCTTCCTTGTTTCCTTCGTAAATTTTTCTAACTCTTACATTTTGTAGTTCGGCCGTATCCAGCCGCCCGGGAGAAGGCGGAGAACCTCCTCGGGAGGTACTACGCCGACGAGCATGAGCGCATCGTGCGCGTCATTGGGGAGGGCCCTCCCTGAAACCTGGTGGCCGAGGCCTTCGGGCAAAGGCTATCAACAAGAAAGCCCCTCCCCACTCCCGGTTCCCACATGAGGGGAAGGGAAACTGTCGGGGGCTCTGAGCCGAAGAAGGCCAAGACTCAGAAAGCCCCCGGTCCATCGACGACGCCGGCCTCCACGCCTGTGAAGGCTCGGGACGCCACCCCCGGGTTAGGGCGCGCGCAGGCGCTGGCCCGGAAGGAAACAACACCTCGTCCCCAGGAGAGCCCCACCGAGGGTCGGGGGCAGGGACCAGCCATCAATGGGGGGGGGCCCGATTCGGCGGACTACGCCCCCTCGCCTCCTTCGGCGATTGGTCTCCCGGCGGCCCCGGCGCTACCGGAGCCTGGGAGGCCAGAGGTCCGGTTTGCGAAGGCCTTGCCCCCGCATGTGGAGTGGCCGGTAGACGACGGGGGAAGTCCCCCGGAGAAGGAGGTCCCGGGGGCCCCACGGCCTGGGAAAGGGAAGGGGCTCTTGATCCCTCCCCAGGGAGGGACCCCCTCTTCGGCAGCCACTTCCTCGGCGGCAAAGACGCCAGCCACCACCACCCCGGTCCACATCACCCCGGTGACTCATGTGCGGGGGCCCGTCGTCGGTCGTGATGGGTACGGCGCCAGGAGGGAGACCCCCCTGCTGTCTACGGGGGAAGTTGACCGATACGCGGAGAGCCTGCAGACCCGGAAGGTCCAGGACTACGTCTCCAGATCCAGGTACTTCCCCCAGCCGGTGGGTGTTTCCCTTCGGCCCCCCCCCCCCCCAACTCAAAGTTTTTCTAACTCTTGAGCTTGTAGGGGGCTGCCATTACCTGGGGGCTCAAGATGCGCTTTGGCCGGGCACTAAAGGAAGCAGAGGAGAGGGCCACCACCTACCAGGAGCAACGGGACGATGCCCTCCGGGAGCTTGCCCGGGTCCGGGCCCAAATCCATGCCTCCGAGACCCCCAACGACCGGCTCCGGAGGGAGGCCAAGGCGAAGGAGGACGCCCTCCGGGAGCTTCAGGGCTCGAGCGTCTGGGTGGTGACGGAGGCGGGCCGCTCCGTTCGCTCAGCCCTCGAGGGGCTTGGCGTGAGCTTAGGCTCTGGGAGCAGCTTCGAGGCGCCCCCGACGACGCTCACGGAGGCTGTGCATTTTCTTAATGCACAAGTCTCTGTGATCCCGGAGGTCGCCGATGCTCGGGCGTGAGGCCGGGTTATCCCCGTGGTGGCGGCCGCGGCCGGGCTCATGGAGCACCGAGGGGTGGGTGCCCGGGTAATCGGGGGCCGAATCCCCCGGAGCTTCCCGGAGTTTTTCGAGCCCTCGCGGCGAGCTGGGGAGTAGCTCCCCGGGGCCTTCTATGACCGGATAATCCGGGCGCGCTTCCCGGCGCCGGCGCCTCCGGGTGCAGATGCAGCGGCTCCGGCGGGGGCCCCCCGGGAGGAGGATGCCGACGAACAAGTATGAGCCTCCCCCCGGGCCTTTAGATAAGGCCTTTTTGTTTTTTTAGGTTTTTGGTCCCGGTAGCTTCTTAGAGAAAGCCCCGGACACTTGTACAAAGATATTTTGATGCAATAGAAATTGAAATTTTTTCTAAGTCTATATGACTGCAATGAACCAGGTTTCCCGAGGGGTTACCCCGGGCGAAGGTCCGGGGGAGACTCCCCGGGGGCGAGGCCTCTGAGCCTTGGCGGGTGCCACCCGGGGGATGCCCAGGCCGCCTTAATTTTGTTGAGTCTTCTCTGGGGGACGAAGCGGGGGCGTTTCCCGGGAGCCGATCCGGTTGCGATGGCATCCGGAGTGGCACCTGGACAACTTCGATAATCATCGCGCTGAACTACCCCCTCTGTGACCGGGGTCCCGAATGGTTCCCCCTCTTCGGATACTTCCGCCGGCGAGCTACGAGTATTGGCCCGAAGGAGTGCTCCGGGAGGCCCGGCATCGTATACGAAGCTTGTAGCGGGACTTGGCCCGGGAGATATCGGAGGGTCTCCGGGATTATTAGATGTACGAACTTTAGGACGTAGACTTTCCAGGTTATACCCCGGGTTGTATCGTATCCGATGTAAAGATGCCCACCGGAGGGGGAAGATGTCCTCCGGTTGAATGATCTTCAATAAAGCTGTGTTTGGTTCGCTTGTGAATAATTTTTTTGATAGAGCTAAGTTGGCTCGTTTATCTTAAGAGGTCTGGATCGGTGTGATTCCCGAGGGCTCCTTATCCCCCCATCCACAGCAGGCCGGAGGCTAGCTCCGCGCGCTATGGGGGTGACAAAGCTCCCGGGACAAAGCCATTAAGAATTTTTCCAAGTTTTCCCAAGGTTGTAAAAATTTCAATTTTTCCGAGAGAGCTCTCCGGTCGCCGTGAAAATGGGGAGCCGGGAACGAGGTCTCCACGAAAAAATTGATTTTTCCCAGAGAACTCTCTAGTCATCGTGAAAATGGGCAGTTGGGAACGAGGTCTCCGGGGAAAATATCATAATTCCGGAATTCCAAAGAATTCTCCCCGAGGAAAACCTACTGGTCACCGTGAAAACGGGGAACCGGGTTTCCGGGAAGCCCAATATCTCCGGGAAATTTTCCGGGAGATAGTCCCCCCGGTCATTGTGGAAACGGAGAGCCGGGAATAAGGTCTCCGGGGAAAAGCATCCAGGAAAATCTGAGATGAAATTTCCGGAGGTAATTTTTCCAGGAGAACCGTCCGGTCGCCGTGAATACGGGGAGGCGGGAATAATATCTCCGAGAAAATATCCAAGAAGTCCGTCTCACTGAGAGGACAATCGACTCCCGGAGGAGGATGCGCCCGATGACGGGGCTGAGTGTTTGTGTAGGGGACTAGTCTCCCAAATTGACACGTTACCGCGGTCCTTGAGGACCGGGTTACCGCTTACACCCTGAGTCCACGAGGGGTGATCGTAAGCCGCCCTACGGGAGTAGGACTCCCATTGTAGGGACTTATTGGGTCATGATAGCCCACTTCCTCACGGAGACCAGAGCAACTCATCCATAGAGTGCTGGGCGCGGAGCTGGCCCTCTACGAAAGCCTCAAGCAAGGCGTCTCGGGGGACGGGGGAAGCCGTCGGGGGGAGACTGTTCTCGACTGAGGCGACCGCGGTCACCGAGACTGACACGGACGTCGAACCACCGAAATTAAGAGGGAAGGTGGGAGGCGGTACCTGGGTCTGGCCGCCTTCGGGCGGAAGTGCCGAGACGGTCGTGTCCCAGACGGGTAGCGCCGGGTCACCGGGACCGGCATCACCGGGAAGGGTACGGGCCCTCGTTCTTGGGGGAGCCATCACATCTCGTCACGAGTCCCCACGGACGGTGCCAACTGTCGTGGTATTACGAATACCCCGGCAGGTTTTGTGGACGATCCTAGCGAAGAAAATACGACGCGGGCTAACCGGATGACCGGTCCTCCCCAGTCGGACAAACACAACAAGTGACACGAGGGTTTATACAGGTTCGGGCCTCAGTGCAGGCCCTAGTCTTGTCGGCGTGCTCCCAACCGGAGTTGGCTAGGGGAGCTCTCTCGGCGGAGAGATGGCTCCGGAGCACACCTGTGAGATTGTCTATTCCAAGCAATAATGAAAACTTGTCCTTTACATGAGGTGTTACAAGGGATTATATAGCCCCAAAAGAAGCAAAAAGACTAAACTACCCCACCTACTACCGCTGGATTGAGGGGTAGCAACGTCCTTCTCCCGGTCCGGCACCTCAGATGCTTGACAGGTGTCTGCCAATTCCTGAGGCGCTTCTCGCGTGACCTGGGACCGGAGACTCCTGTCTCCAGAAGGACGGCAACGCTCGGGACAAGCCACTAGGGGCCGTGTCCAAGGGAAAAATGCGGCGCCTGGGACAGGCATCGGGGGCCTTGTCCCTGAGCACATGGCGGCGCCCGGGACAGGCACCGAGGGCCTCGTCCCGGCGAATGGCGGCGCCCGGGACAGGCACCGGCGGCCTCGTCCCCGGGCCAATGGCGGCGCCCGGGATAGGCACCGGGGGCCTTGTCCCCGGGCGAATGGCGGCGCCAGGGACAGGCACCGAGGGCCTCGTCCCCAGGCCAATGGCGGCGCCCAGGACAGGCACCAGGGGCCTCGTCTCCGAGCAAGTGGCGGCACCCGGGACAAGCACCGGGCGCCTCATCCGCAGGCAAATGGCGGCGCTCGGGACAGGCACCGGGGGCCCCGTCCCCGGGCAAAGGGCGGCGCCCGGGACAGGCACCGGGGGCCTCATCTCTGGGCAAGTGGCGGCGCGCGGGACAGGCACCGGGGTCCTCGTCCCCGGGCAAATGGCGGCGCCCGGGATTGGCACCGGGGACTTGTTCCCGGGCACATGGCGGCGCCCGGGACAGGCACCTAGGGCCTTGTTCCCGGGAAAAGGGCGGCGCCCGGGACAACCACCGGGGGCGTTCTCTCCTGGCCAAATGGCGGCGCCCGGGACAGCCACTAGGGGTGTTGTCCCCGAGCAAATTGTGGGACCCTCATTTGAGGATTCCGGTGGCAACCGCCCAGGTGGATTGCACACAGAAAGGTACATCACAAGCTCACAACAACAGGATTTACTTTAAGCAACAAAGAAAATAGATAAAACAAGTACAAGGTCACGGGGACCACTATTACATTATCATAATGCCAAGGATGGCATTAATTAAAGTTGATACAAAAGTAGAGAGTTTTTCAAGATCAAGAATCAAAAAGAATCGGTATCGAGGTACCCAACACAAAAATAACAACAACAAAGGTCTTCATTTCCTTCTGCAGCGGTTCGGCTCGGGCCTTTTCCGCATCAAACTCAACTTGGCGCATGACCCTCCTAGAAGCTCAAATCGTCTGGAAAAGTTCGTTCCTCTTCTCGGTGCTCAAGGCTAAAGGAATCAGGTTCCTCGAATCCTTTCTTCTGAATTTGTGTGAAAGGCAAGGGTGAGCATATTTTTCCACGATGGTTAGCAAGTCTCATTATGAGAATGCAAGTATATAGATGAGGGGTTTTCAAGGAAAGAGGTCTTGGTTTCATATATATATAGGAATAGAATAGATTTTCACACTTAGTTTGAAGAAAAGGTTTTTGTTTTCAAAAGCGAGACTTTTAAAATCCTAAGCTAGATTTTCAGAAGATGTTATGCGTGGCGGTCTTCCATGAGTCACCACTTTATTCCACTGCGCGCAGACTCCATAACTTGGGAGCTCAGAGTATCCGATACTTTTTAAACTTTGCAAAGGTGTACCACCTTAATCCACCGATCATTCGGCTTTCAAGTCTAATCAGCTCCATGCGACTTTTACCCATGTGACAAGGCTGAGATGACACAACAGTTTACAGTCCTAGTATTAACAATTCCCTGCCCGGTAAATAGACAGTTAAGTCTCAAGTACCGTTGTGGGTCCTCCCCACTGCCTTACTTCCTAGCATGGGTCTATGTTCTCGCAAGACACATAGCCTCTCTTGATTACAGCCGCGCACGACTTAATCTGGCATAGGGTGTCTTCCTTCTTTCTACCTTTTCCTCTCATAATTTTTCTAAACTCACATCACTCATGGCCCTCAGTGGCCCACCAGTTTTCGCAAGAAACCGGATTGACAACCATTACAGGGAAAAGCTAATACTAAAGAAAGCTACTAAGTTGCGCCCGTCCCATAACCGGGCAAGTGATTGGTACGTTTTTCATGCCGCATAGAAGTACAACACAAGGTTCTAGTCGTTATGAATCTTTAGTGAGGAGTCTTTCACATTCCCAGTGCGCACACAGCACCATCCAATCAAACCATCCTCACTATCGATTCCAATCACATTTTCTTTCACAAAAAGGGTTTTGAATATACTTTTCTCACATATGACCATTCAACATTTAACATATAATCTCGAGCATAGCATAGCCTAAGCATGATATTCTAGGGTGACAAGGGTGCAGGGATAATAAATCACAATAGGGGCTTGACAACCATTTAGCTCATATCTAATCACTTTATTTGAATATAGTTCTTATTTGAATATAAGGCATGCATATACTTGAAAACAGTTAACATACTTCATTTCAAAATATTGGGTGAGACATGATCAACGGATTGAGACTTGCCTTGCAATGCTGGGTCTAGTTATTTGGACAAGTTCTTCGAAGATCTCTTTCCGCTCCTTCAATCTCTGGTTCCACGGCGGATATAAATAATACACACATACGCTATATAAGCATACAGAAGATAGTCTTTATGGGAAATGATACGTAAAATATATCATGCATGCAGGGGAAAGGTTTGGACAAAGTCACTTGGGTGCTGATTGAAGAGATGGGCTTAAAAGGAGTTGAATGTCGAAAGGCTGACATTCGGTCCACGGCAAGACATAGCCCTAAATTGGTCTTAGGTAGGTTTTCTGGAGAAGTGGCAGAAGAGAAAGTTGTAGAGGACAATCCCAGGAATCTAATGGACAAGGTGGCATTTCAATTTCTCAAGTGTAACAGGTCTAAATCATTCAATGCCCCTGGTGGACATGCACTAACATAGTGCTGGACATGGCCAGAAACTAGGGCATGGCATAACTTTTGACTCACAGCTCCAATTGATGCACTACTTTGTCTGGGGGTTAGGCGTCGATAACAGGAACAAAACACTCAATAGGTTCAAGGGCAGAAAGTGGCCGGAGTGCGGCCAAATCAGGTGAGTAAACACGGTGGTCTGGACATGAACTGAGTTACTGGACAGTGATCTTGGCATTGGAATATCTCTTGATTCAGGTCGATTCAGAAGTCGAGCTAGTAGATAATATTGCTCGGGTTACTGGGATCTATCTAAGGGACAATGTGATCGGGGCTAGATCGACCGGGGTAGAATTCCGGCGACCGGCGCTGGAGAAGACGACTCCTAAATTGGGCGTGTTGCATTCAAAGAGTTCGAACTTGATTGCTTGCTCAGGGTGAGGTGAGGGAACTATTGGTGAGGTTAATTTGGTCGGGGGATGACCGGAGTGGCTCGGCGGCGAGAGTTGGTTTGCTGGTGGAGCGCAAACTACGGAAAGACTATGATCACTGCTCAATTTCGAAATCCAAATTAGTAGCTTGCTCAAAGGGGTGTGCTGAACAATTTTCATCACTGGCACAAGGGCTGATTTGGATTAAATCGGGCAGCATTGAGGAAACAGGGGATTTGGGCTTTTCCGGTGATCGCCGGCGTTGAGGTTCGCCGGGGGCCAATTAAATGATATGACACGAAGAGGGAGATGAGAGTAAATCACTGGTGGCCTTGGTTTGGAGAGAGGAGCTGCGGTTGAGGCTGGCACCGTGAGCTCCAGAAGTGGCTCGCCGGGGAAGATGGTCTTCACGGCGGCGCTGGGGAATTTGCTGCTCTCTGGTGCTAGGAGCTGAAGCAATGCAGCTGCGGGGTGGTGCGAAGTGATTCAGGGCAAGAGGGGAAGCTTATATAGGCCAAGGGCTGGGCTGTCAGGAGTTGAAGCATATCAAGCGGCATTCGCGGCTGACACCGGAAGCGGGATCACAATGGTGTTGGGATGCGGCAACGACTGTGCCAGGCGAGGGGAATCAAGGCAAATCCGGCTCGGGCAGGGCGACGAGATCACTGGCTTCGGCATGGCTGCAACGTGGCGCTGCTTTGCTGCTGCTGGAGAACGCGTGCGCGCGAGGGAAATTACGGCACAGCGTGGGGAGGTGCTGCACGGTAGCGGCACGGTTGCGCACAGGTGGTGCTACGTGGCGGTGACGGTGGCAGTGCGGGAAACTTCGTCGGCGGCGAGTTCCTGTGGCGAGACGAGGTGGCCAGGTTCTGGTCGCAACGGCTGGAGCTCTGGTCATGGTCGAAAATGGCACAGGGGCCTGGTTGCAAAGTTTGGACTGATTCGCGAAGGTTTGGACTAAACTGCAAGGAATTCTTTCGGGAATTTGGGCCTATTTGCAAATCTTGAGATCTAAAGAGCTGATCTGAGATCTGGTTTTGCAGATGAGTATTACTAAATCTCTTGGACTCATCCAGCAGGAAAAATGGTAAAATCCGATAAGATCTCATGGTTTTGACAAAAATCGAAAACAGGGTATTTAGGGTAAACAGGGTAATTAGGGTTTGAAACTTTGGCGAGGCTCAACTAGGGTTTCGGTTGAGCTTTTGGAATTCTTCCAGAAGGGAAAAATGTTCAGAATAGTAAATGGGAGATGTTCATTGAATCATATCAAAGTTTGGGAATGGTCTGAGACTTTTAGTCTTTTTGGGCTTCTGACAACTCTGAAAAGAACTGATCTGCGATACTTTTGGACTAAAAAGCGAAAATGGTCTGAAAGGCAGAGTTTAGCTGCCAACTTTTTAAATTAAGGTAGTGGTATACCTGAGATCATAATTCTGAGATAAAGATCAAAAATGGGGTTGAGACATCCGAGAATCCAATAAAGATACGCTGACTAGCGAGCTAAAGAGATGGCAAAATTTGGGATGTTACACAAATGGCGGTGCCCGGGACAGGCTTCGGGGCCTCGTTCCCGGGCCAATGACATGGCGGCGCCCGGGACAGGCACCGGGGGCCTTATCCACAGGGACATGGCGGCGCCCGGGACAGGCACCTGGGGCCTTGTCCACAGGGACATGGCGGCGCCCGGGACAGGCACCTGGGGACTTGTCCTCGGGAAAAGGGCGTCGCCTGGGACAGCCACCGGGGGCCTTGTCTCTGGGCCAAATGGCGGCGCCCGGGATAGCCACCGGGGAAATGGCGGCACCCGGGACAGCCTCCGCGGGCCTTGTCCCCGGGTAAAGGGCGGCGCCCAGGACAGGCACCGGGGGCCTCGTCCTCGGGCCAATGGCGACACCTGCGACAGGCACCGGGGGCCTCGTCTCCGGGCAAGTGGCGGCGCCCGGGACAGCCACCGGGGGCCTTCTCCCCAGGCAAAGGGCAGCGTCCGGGACAGGCACCGGCGGGCCTTGTCCCCAGGCAAAGGGCAGCGTCCGGGACAGGCACCGGGGGCCTTGTCCCCAGGCAAAGGGCAGCGTCCGGGACAGGCACCGGGGGGCCTTGTCCCCGGGCAAAGGGCGTAGCCCCTTACCTAGACTTAGTCTCGCGGAGATTTCCCCCAAAAGTTCCAAATCGTCTCATCACCGATAATGGTGCCCAATTCGCTAGTGGTCTCTTTCTAGACTATTATGACACCATTGGAACCAAGGTGTGCTTTGCCTCTGTAGCTCATCCGCAGAGCAATGGTGTCGTCGAACGTGCCAACGGGCAAATATTGCAGGGCATCAAAAAGTGCGTCTTTGATCGCCTTAAGACACGCTTCGGAGCTTGGGTAGACGAGCTCTATACCGTTCTATGGGCACTACGCACTACTTCTAGTCGTGCCACCGGTGAGACACCTTTCCATCTAGTATATGGAGCCGAGGCTATGTTACCTATGGAAATTAGTATTGGTTCTGTCCAAATGGATCAATTCAAACAAGTTGATCAGAACGGACAACGATTACAAGATCTCATCCTCCTAGAGGAAAAACGTGATCGAGCCTTGGTCAAGTCCGCAGTGTATTTGCAAGCCCTGCGCAATAACCACAACAAAAGGGTGCGACCACGTAGCCTTCACGTGGGTGATCTGGTTTTACATAAAATACAAAACCAATCTAATCGCAATAAATTCTCCCCTCAATGGGAAGGTCCCCACACTGTTGTCTCGGTGCCGCGACCAAGATCAGCTCGATTAGCGACGGAGGATGGTCAAATCTTATGCAATACATGGAACATCGATCAACTGCGCAAGTTTTACGTGTAAGTTCCCCAACCCTGTTCCTTTTCAATTAGCATGATGACGAGGATTGACACCCGGGTCACTTCTAATGAACTTTTGGTTCAAGACAGGTTCGAACCAGACATGCATCTGGTGATGCGAACTCAAGCTATTCTGAGGGGCATCACCGTGACGTCGCAAGCTTTACGCGATCAGGTCGCAGCTTTACGCGGTCAGACCGTAAGCCTTGCGCGGTCAGAAGTTCGTAGGCTGTACGCGAACTACACATTCGGGATATTGCGCGGTCAGCTAATATCCCGCGGTCAGAACATCTACCGATCAAGATATTTGAGATCTATTTCGGTTGCCCATACAACAGGATATTCTAAGTATCCCGAAGATTCCTACACGTGGAAAATCAACCGTCAGAAGGTTAACACGTACAGTTATCCATGAATAACACGTGTTTAACCTGCGTGGAGGTTAAGAGCAGTTCCAAAAAACCGCATCCAACCGTCCATGCAACCGTTTGATGCAGTTTCCTCTACATGGCACCCTTTCAAACAATATAAAAGGATGGCATGGAGCATCAAAGAAGAAGGGAAGAAAAACATCTAAGTTAGCCAAGTCTACGGCCCACCTCATATAGCATTTTTAGTAAGCCTTCTTTGGCTTATCCTTGTACACTTTTACAGGGAAAATCCTCGCCTGTGAGGACTTTTCCCTCTATTTTGTAAATCTTTTACCACACTTAGAGAAATCTTAACAGGACGTAGGGCTTTTACTCCCACCATCGAGGGCCCGAACCTGTCTAAACTCTCTGTGCTCCTGTTCACCATTGTTCGGCATACCTTCCCGAAGGGTCATCTTGAAAGGTCTCACAATTACAAATTCTGCATAAGTTCGGCTGAGGACTCCGAGTCTGAATCGTCGACAGCTGGCGCCCACCGTGGGGCCTTTCTCAAGGCGTCCTAATTGAAATTCGGAGGTTCGCCGAAACATGGCTGGAGCATATGATTCCGAGAATGATTTCGATCTCGAGGATTATGCCCATATACCCATGCCTTCTCCAAGCGATCCTGTTCCGATGGAAGAGGTCGAAGGCCAGAATCTTCCACAGGTTGAATCATCTCCCCAAGTCATGTTAATCGACCAGGAGGTAACTGGCACAAGGTCAGAACCCGCAGGGGTTCTTAATGTGCTAGGCGATGAATCCGGCCCGTCATACGATCCCGCTGAGGGAAAATATGATGGTGACCCTGAAGTTAGCCCAGGAAGGTTCGACCCTGATAACCTCCACCGTCTCTTTGATTTCGAGTCCGACTCGGAACAAACCGAGATGTTCTCCCCATCGACGACCTCTCTCCCTAGGCAGTTTGCTGCGTTGTCGGAGGAAACTCCCGATCAACAGGCTGCCAGGGAAGAACAAGATCACAAACAGAAGGAGGAGCAAGATCTCGAGCAACAGAACAACGAACTACGCAGAACTGCCCTAGAGGCTCTTCAAGATGCGCAGGCTCGTTACGATGCTGCCCCGAGTTCTTCTCGACGGTCGCGTGGTCGTAGACGTGACCAGACTCCTTCCTTACCACCGGAGCATTTCCCAGTGGACGAAGAAACAGCAACACCTGGTGCCCCTAGGAGAAGTACCCATGGTCGACTGCGATCTATCGCGGAGGTCATGCGTAATTTTCCTCCTACGGTCACGGATGCGCAGAGACCGGCCTTTTTCAGGATCCTGGCGGAAAGACTGGACGAGGTCGCATCCGAGGTGACCCCAACAGCCTCTTCCCACTCAGTGACACATCCCCGTGAACGAGATGGTCCTCATTTTGGCTCTGCCCGACGGAGTTACCTGCCGCCTATACCGTCCCGACAGGACAAATACCGGCGAATGCAGGACTCTCGTAGTAGGGATCGAGTTCCCGTTCACTCTCGTTTGGGACCCCGAGTAACCTCGCCATTAAGTGAGTTTGCTTGAAACCCGACCGAAAGTCGCAGGACGGTTCATGGTCCTTACGTTGGTTGCAAAGCTTTCTTGCCTGGCCTACGAGCAGTCGTTTGGCCCGATAAGTTTCGACCATGGGTCATTGAGAGGTTTGATGGAACTCAAAACCCATCTGAGTTCCTTCAGATCTATATCACTGCCATCCAAGCAGCAGGAGGCGATGACAAGGTCATGGCCAACTACCTGCCAACAGTCCTCGTAGGACCGGCTAGAACCTGGTTGTTCAATCAGCCTGAGGGTTCTATCTATAATTGGGAAATGCTATGCGATGCCATCCTCAGCAATTTCCAAAACTGTTACCAAAAGCCGGGTAAGGAGGACGACTTGCATAGACTGCGGCAAACGTCGACCGAAACACTTCGGCAGTTTGTCAAGAGGTTTGTCGGGGTGAGAAATACCATCCCGAATATATCTGATGGCTCCGTAATCAGGGCATTTAAGCATGCCATTCGATACCGGAGATTCACTGAAGACTTGCTCATCCACCCTCCTCGATCAGTGGCCGATCTATTCGATATGGCTGATCGATACTCCGATGCAGCCGAGGCAGTCGAATGGAACCGAATGGTTGATAAGGGGGACCTACCGCCCCAACCAGGCTTCAAGGACGCCAAGAAAGAAGATTCGAGCAAAAAGCCGGAGTCTTCACCAGGTGGGAAGTCAAAAAAGTCGAAGAGGAACCGCTCTGGACAGTACCGTGAGGTCGCGGTCGCGGAGAAACCACCTTCGACCAAAGGTAATAAGTCTTCTTTTAAAAGTAAAACTGCTTCTGGTGGCCGGGATTCCGACCAGCCAGAAAAATCAACTAATCCGCAGGAGGGCAAAAGGTGGTGTCCACTCCATAATTCCGCAGGCCACGATCTCAAAAACTGCAGGAGTTGGTTGAAACAGCTGGATGATTTCTACCAAGGAGCTGGGCCAATGCCAACCTTACCGCCCAAAGAGCAGGCGTGCGGGGTTAGAGACGTCGATGGAGATGAAGAAATGGCTTACTAGGTACCTCAAAATCATGTTAATGTCATTTTCGGAGGATCCTCCTCTTTCGTTTCCAAAAGGCAGTTTAAAACCTTTTGCCGAGAGGTTAACCAAATGGAGACATCCCTTGGTGAACCTCAATATCCCCGTTGGTCAGAAATACCTTTGACGTTCGATCACACTGACTGTCCTGTGGGGCTAACTCGACCATTGAGGCTACCTCTGGTTATTACCCCAATCATCAGTAACGCGAGAGTCGGAAGGGTCCTGATTGAAGGGGGAAGTTCCCTTGATCTTTTATTGGTCAAGACACTCGACGAGATGCAAATTCCTCGTTCGAAGATCAAGCCCATAATCCATCCGTTTTATGGGATAATCCCAGGGCCCTCGATGATGCCATTGGGACAAGTGGTCCTCCCGGTCACTCTGGGAGAACCAGATAATTTCCGAACAGAATTGGTTACTTTCGATGTAATCGATTGTGATTCAGCTTATAATGCAATCTTTGGCAAGCCGACTCTTGCTAAGTTCATGATGGCAACGCACTATGCTTATCAGTGCGGGAAATTGCCTGGCCCCAAAGGTGTCATTTCGGTCCGAGGTAGTCGCAACGTGGCGCTCACGTGCGACCGGCTATCTTTGGAGATGGTCGATCAACTTCCCCTCCGGGACGCTCAGGTCGCCACTGTCGTCACCGATGCGATCAGGGCTGCTTCTCGACCAGATGAGAAACTCAAACAAGTTCCCTTGTACCCAGATGACCCATCCAAGACAATTCGGGTTGGGTCAGCCCTGGATGACAAATAGGAACTCGACCTCGTTGCTTTCCTCCGGGCTAACGCAGACGTGTTTGCGTGGAAACCGTCCGACATGCCCGGTGTCCCAAGGGAAGTAATTGAGCACAGGTTAGCAATTCGACCTGGACAACGACCAATAAAGAAAAAGCTCAGGTGTTTTGCCACTGACCGACAGGAAGCCATCCGAGAAGAGTTAGACAAACTTTTACAAGCCGGGTTTATCCGCGCAGTGAATCACCCGGACTGGCTCGCCAATCCGGTCATGGTCCGCAAGTCAAATGGCAAGTGGCGCATGTGCGTCGACTATACTAGCCTCAACAGTGCCTGTCCGAAGGACGACTTTCCCCTTCCCCGCATCGACCAACTGGTTGACTCCACTGCGGGTTGCGAACTGATGAGTTTTCTGGATGCCTACTCAGGATATCATCAAATTAGCATGGCAGAAGACGATGAAGAGAAAACTGCCTTCATCACCCCGTTCGGCACATACTGCTACGTCAGAATGCCGTTCGGTCTCAAGAACGCTGGTTCCACGTACCAGCGCTTGATGCAAAAGACCTTTCTTTTCCAGATAGGGCGTAATCTCGAAGCATATGTAGACGACTTGGTTGTAAAGAGCACCAAAAGATTGTCTCATTTGGACGATCTTGCTGAAACCTTCTGTAACTTGAATCGCTTTGGAATAAAATTGAACCCGGAGAAATGTTCTTTCGGGGTTTCTTCAGGAAAGCTTCTTGGTTTTCTTGTGTGTTCCAGGGGCATTGAGGTTAATCCTGAGAAAATCAGAGCTATTGAACAAATGAGGTCGCCCTCGACCATGAAGGATGTTCAACGCCTGGCTGGCCGCATGGCGGCTTTAAGTCGCTTCATATCGCGATTAGGCGAAAGAGGACTACCTTTCTTTAAAGCCTTGCGGAAACATCATAACTTCACGTGGTCTGACGAGGCCGAAAAAGCGTTTCAGGAGGTAAAAACATATCTTTCCAGTCCGCCAGTATTGGTGTCTCCTGAAAAGGAAGAACCATTACTTTTGTATTTGGCGGCCACCCCACACGCGGTCAGCGCAGTTCTGATCGCGGAAAGGGAAGGAGTACACAGACCCGTCTACTATGTGAGCGAAGTACTTCATGGTCCTAAGGAGCGCTACCCTGAGGTCCAGAAGATACTTTACGCGCTACTGATGGCTTCCCGTAAGCTACGACATTACTTTCAAGCACACAAGATCACAGTACCCTCCTCTTTTCCTTTAGGGGATATTGTCCGAAATCCAGAAAAATCTGGTCGAATCGCCAAATGGGCGGTCGAATTCGGTGCCTTCGAAATCCTTTTCACCCCTTGCACGGCGGTTAAGTCTCAGGTTTTGGCCGACTTTGTGGTCGAATGGACCAACCCTGAGCCACCCGTGCAGTTGGCAAAGGAACTGGAGTGCCCCGATTATTGGACAATGTACTTTGACGGCTCCCGTAGTTTTCAACACTCGGGGGCTGGAGTGGTCTTAGTTACGCCTCAGGGCGAACAGCTTAAGTATGTCATTCAACTACACTTTGTTGCAACCAACAATGCAGCAGAGTATGAAGGTCTTCTTGCAGGGCTCCGGGCAGCAAAATTCCTCGGAGTCCGTCGATTAGTGGTGAGGGGGGACTCACAGCTGGTCGTAAACCAGGTAAACAAGGAGTACAGCACCTCCGATGAGACAATGGCTCATTACCTGGGGGAAGTGAGGAGATTGGAAAAACACTTCAGTCACTTCGAAGTCCAATACATCCCGCGAAAGGACAACATTCTCGCAGACCAATTATCCAAAATTGGATCCTCACGCTCATCCGCTCCGGCAGGAGTGTTCATTGAACACTTGGACCATCCTTCGATCATGACTTCGGTCGAGGATGATCCGGCAATAGCCTTCGTTGCCAACCTCGGTCAGGAACAAGATTGGACTCATCCATTGAGGGTCTATCTTGAACATGGGACCCTACCCGAGGACGAAACCAAAAGCGATCGATTAATTCGAAAGGCGCGTCTGTACAAACTCATAGATGGGATTATGTACAGAAAGGGTACTCAAGGAGTATTCATGCGCTGCATATCTCAGGAGGAAGGAAAATCCCTCCTGAAAGAAATACATGACGGTGTATGCGGTGCACACGCGTCATACCGAACGCTGGTCGGAAAAGTTTTTCGACAGGGATTCTACTGGCCTTCGGCACTCGATGATGCCAAGTTTATGGTCAAGATGTGTCCACAGTGTCAGTTTCATGCAAGACAGGTTCATCAACCTGCTTATGCATTGCAAACTATTCCTCTCGCATGGCCCTTCGCGATCTGGGGAATGGACATCGTCGGTCCTATGCCACAAGCGGTCAATGGATACAAGTTTTTGTTCGTAGCCATTGACATGTTCACAAAGTGGATTGAGGCCGAACCAGTACGAAATATTACTGCATCAGCCGCACAAAAGTTCTTTCACAAGAACATTGTGGCACGATTTGGTGTTCCAAACCGTCTCATCACAGACAACGGTTCTCAGTTCGCTAGCGGTCTCTTCCTAGACTACTGCGATCAGATTGGGACCAAGGTGTGCTTTGCTTCCGTGGCACATCCACAAAGCAATGGTGCCGTAGAACGGGCCAATGGGCAAGTGTTGCAAGGCATCAAAAAACGTGTTTTTGATCGCCTCAAGACCCGCTCGGGGGCTTGGGCAGACGAGCTCTATACTGTTCTATGGGCACTACAGAGTACCTCTAGTCGAGCCACCGGTGAGACACCCTTCCATTTGGTCTATGGGGCCGAGGCTGTGTTGCCTATGGAAGTCAGTATTGGATCTGTTCGCACGAATCAGTTCGAACAGGTCAACCAATCCGAACAGCGATCGCAAGATCTCATCCTCCTGGAAGAACGGCGTGATCGCGCCCTGATCAAGTCCGCGGTATACTTGCAGGCTCTACGCAAGTATCACAGTAAAAAGGTGCGACCACGTGATCTCAACGTGGGCGACTTGGTTTTACGAAAAATTCAAGACCAGTCTAACCGCAATAAATTCTCCCCAAAGTGGGAAGGACCATACACTGTCGTCTCAGTGCCGCGGCCAGGGTCTGCGCGGTTAGCCATGGAGGATGGTCGGATTTTGTCCAATACTTGGAACATCGATCAACTTCGCAAGTTTTACGTGTAAGTATTCCAATCACTCTTTTCCTGTTCAATTAGCATCTTTTCATAAAAAGCATGTCTTATTTTCATACAATGAGTGTTTTTCTTTAAGCCCAAATTATACAAATTCCACCTGGGGGCTGATCGCCGGCGGTTAGGTTATTACAGCATTTTTCAACCGGATTCGCTAGTCGATCTCATGATCACTTCCAGATAAGTCACTCCTAAATAAGCCGTTTCTCAACGCACACGGGACTATCTGGCTAGTCTTCGGTCATTTGGGTGGCTACCAGTTTGCAATAAGGTTAAAATGTTACTTTAATCTTGACCATCGGCTTGAAGCGCATATCCCTGGTCATCATACTTATGTTTTCCCCTCTGCTTAAAATACTAAGGCTTCAGTATTCACAAAACAGAGGCGGGGGCTAGAGGAATATACTTATAGTATGAAACTTATGATGTGAATATGCACTTTCTTTTGAAAAAATAGTTTTACATACATGGCATTGTAATTAAAATTGTTGGGTTACAAAATGTAAGGATCATTCGATCCTCAGCTCAGCCAAGAGTTTGTTAACGAAGGGCTTAACTTCTTCAATAACGGCGTCAAGCAGTTCTTCACTCTCGACCTCAACCGGTCCCACCAGCGCGCTCAGATTCGCATCTGGGCCATGGTGAAGTCAAACCCGACTGAGTACGGCAGAAGCGGTTGATCGGACTCTCGTCCTGATTATCTCTTCACGTCGCCGTAAATCTCCAGGGAGATATTCGAGCAGTGATTCTGCTTGAGTTGTGAGCAGTGATGCCCAATCGCTGACACTTGGGTCGTCCTTCCTCAACTCTACCACGTTGGTATTCAAAAGGCTGGCTATGGCCTTCAGTTTTTCGAAGACCAGTAGGCTCAACTCTTTGACCGCTCGGTCGGTATGGTTGAGCGAGGACTCGAGAATCATCTTGTCCTGGCCGAGCTGTGTAATGCGACCTGCTTGCGCTGTACAGAGAAAAGAGGTTATTAACAAGAAACGGCTTTAAGTCTTCTCAAGTTGAGAATCGACTTACCAGCATTCTCAGACTGAAGTTTATTGATTTCAGTCCGTAGTTTCTTGAACTCTGTAACTGAGTTCAGCCTCATCTTGGCTAATTCTTTTTTCAAGAATGTAACCTCTCTGCAACAAAATCAGGTCAGTCACAATTAAAGCCTACTTATATTAACAGAAGAATGACGATCCTCACTTGCGCAAGCCGTCACGATCTTTTTGAACAGCCGCCATGCTAGCCATTGCAGCATGCGACTGACTCGTCACCCATGACAAGCCCTGTGATACAAAGCAAGAAAGTCAAATATACTCTAAAGGCGGTTCAAGCGCCGAAACAGGGGTGATCATACCTTCATAAACTTATTTAAAGCGGCATCATCCATGCTAGCAGGAATCTTTGCTAGCGCACCGGAAGTGCCTGCGACAGGGATAGTTGGGGGAAGTGCCGGCCGGACGCCACCCCCAGAGGCCACTGGTTGTGACCCGGTCCCTATACTTGTTTCACCTCCCGCGGTCCGGACGACTTCCTGAACCACGGGAGCAGAGCGCTCTTCATTAGAGGCTCCCTCATCAACCCTAGTTTCAACCTCCCCAGTGGCGGTTGAAGGGTTAGGCGCTGTCTTCTTTTGCCTAACAGGAAGAATGGGTCAGGCAACTTTTTTTAAGATTACTGTCAAGTAAGAGCTCTTACCTTATTTGAAATCTCATTCGTTCCTGGGACTTCTGGGAAAATTCCCCTTGCGAAGGAGAGCCGTCTCCGGTTCTCGCCTTCCTTATGGTAAATAAGACAGCACCCCCCTGGAAATGTCAGGTTACAAGCATATTCTTAGGGAACAGGTAAAAACACATAGGTCTTTACCTGGGCCACCGGACTAACTGGTGGGGCTGCATCCGAAGGCCTTAGCGATTCCTGAGTTGCTGGAACCGTCACAGCCAGCCTTTGTTCGTCTACCTCCTCCTCTGCCTGCGGAGGAGGAGGATTTTCCTCCCTGGAATCCCCAGTGGTCCCAGGGAGAAGCTCTCCTCTCTGTATGTACATTAACTTATCAAATGTGCAGAAAGAGCCATAGAGGGAATGATCGAAAAGATTCTTTACCTTAGTCGTCCCTTCGACCAGGGAAGCAGAGATGATTGACCCTGAAACCTCGGGGGCTTCAGGAATTGGAAGGTCACCCGCGACCACAATATCCTCGGTGGTCGCAGGGTCAGCCACGGCCACCTCTTCGGCAGCTGTGGTCTCTGCGGGGCAGCTTGGGGCATCGCTGGATGGAAGATCCGCGATCTTCCTCCTTCGAAGGATCAGAGGAACATCATCCTCTTCCTCCTCGCTCCCCTCTCCCTGTACGACGAAGAAGTGATTCCATGTCGCGCCTGAAAAAGTAGCAGGAATGCGATATCTCACCGCAGTCTTTCTTGCGGGACGAGGAACGCTTCGTGAAGACCCCTCCCCAGGGTTCAGCTTGGTCTTCTTAGGGGCAGGACTCTTTGTCCTGGGTCTCTGAGAGACCTTCTTCACGTTCCTCGCCGTCGGCTTCTTCAGAGAGCCGACATTTTCACTTGGGAATGTCGCATCCGCAAACCTCCCTAGGAGCTATTCTCATTCCAATGGGATTGATTAGTGCTGGACATACATGAGACCTGCAAAACAGAGGCCAAGTGGAAAGTGTACCTTTCGGCGCTCCTGTTTAAGGTCGTCGCCGGCATGAATCAAGCTTTGGGGGCGAGGCGATCCCTTGGGGCCCTCTACCTCGGCGTTGTACGCCCTGAGGAGGTAGTTAGTCCGCCTCTCAATCTCGGCTGAGGGCAGGACTGTTCCCAGATACGAGTTAAATTGATACATTTCAAAAATGACATAAAAGGATTTCAATGTCAGAAATGAATACCGTCGTTATAGTCCAGGGTAGTGTCCGCCATGGACTTGATCTCCCAAGCCGGATGAGCCCTTTCACGCAGGGGGCTCACCCGATTCTTCACAAAGTCTCAGATGACGTCACGTGCCGTCAACCCTTGTTCGACTAAGTGAAGGATCACCTCGGCATGCTTCATGAACTCCGCGTTCATCGCCGGGAGAGTATCCAACTCGCTCGGCTTCTCCGGCCGCGAGTTCTCAAACCACAACCCGCTCTCGGTCGGCGGGGTGCAGTAAAACCATTTCTGGTGCCACCCGTGCACTGAGTCTCGCAGGGGTGGGGAGGGATACTCCTTTTTATCCCTCAGTCGGAAGTAGATGCATCCGGCGGCGTTGGTGCTCTTCGACCACGCCGAAAAGTAGAATCGTCGGAAAAGATCCACGCTGGGATATATTCCGACGAAGGCTTCACAGAGATGCTGGAATACTGCGAGGATCAGCATCGCGTTGGGGTGGAGGTTGATCAGTTCCCACCCGTAATGTTCAAGGAAATCCTTAAGGAACCGACTCTCAGGGAATCGGAACCCGCAACGCAAATACTCCTCAAAAACCACCAACTCGCCTTCTTGGACAGTTGGGGTTTCTTGGTCCTTCTCCGCAGGTCGCCAGTTAATCAGCAGCCGCGGAGAAAGGATCTCCTCCTTCTCTAATGCCATCAAGCTCTCCTCAGAATGGTGAATGGATCTGCTCCAGGACACCATCTTTGGTGTAGAATCAAAGGGGAAGCTGGCGATTTGGGGAAGATGAAGGTTGAAGAAAACGAGGGTTTTGAGCGGCGGGAATAATAAGGGTTTTTAGCTGTGTGGCTTCTTTGAGAAGACATCTGCTCTTTTTATAGACCCAAGGCGACGCATTTATGAGTAAACGGTTCATTTCAAACGTTCCATTGAATGCTTTATTCATTTCCCATAATGGATACTGTCTCTGATGGACCCGATAAAGTACTCAGGCGTCGGATCTGAAACAAAAAGACTTCTTTGTTTTGGAAACTGAAAGCGTAAAAGGACTGAAAAATTTTCAGTACTTTTCAGAGGATGTTTTTCCTTTTTATGCTTTGAACATTTTATTCGAAAAAATCATGTAACCCAATTTTTAACGTACTGAAGTGTTTCTAATTGGGTTATGGTTTTATCGAAATCGTGTTTAGGCTGAAACTTCGATTCTAATCGAAGTGACATCCTGACCGAGTCCCAACTCTGGTCGAACCTTAGTTCTGACCGCGGCTTTGAAACTGATCGCAGAATCAGGGCAGGTCGCGGTGCTTTTTTCTTAAAAGTGATTTTGATCGCAGAACTAAAATTTCCTGTGTATGAATGGTCGCGAACGTAAAGTTCATGGCTATATTTTCGCACAGAAGATGTGGAGAACATTTCATGAGAAATAAAGAACTTTTATTTCTTACATTCTTTACATACAAAAGGGATGCAGTCGATCAAAACATCGACTTGCTCCGAAAGAAGTTTACAAAGTTCCCCAAGGGACATGTTGCTGTCAATCGGATCTACACTGACAACCCCCAGGGAACTAGCAACTACCCTAAGTCTATCTATATCGTCCCTAACAACAGACGCACTATTGTCCCTAATCAAGTCAGAGAGTTCTCGCTGTTGCTGAGCGAAGTCCCTCTCTCGACGGAAATGGTGCGCCTCTTCTCGGGATCGATCAAGACATTCTGCTAAACGCAGAATCTTCGAGGCCATCTCCTCGGTTTTCTTCTCCAGGGCATTCTTCTCTTCCAGAAGGGTCTGTCCGGAAGGAAGAGATGGAGCAGCAGAAGGCTGATCGCTGGGGCCTCCTACCTCCTACATTTTTGCAAAAGTTAGTCATACTAACTAAAATTATCAGCAAAAAAGGGAGAAGAATTGTTACCTGTCCCGGTGCATAACCCGTTGATACACCCATCTTGGGAGGAAGATCATCATTTGGTGGAAGAGCAACCTCCCCAGAAGAAGATTGCTTCGCCAACCCAATATGGCAATCATCTGATCGAGGGATAGTCACCGCTTGCCGACCAGGATGTTGATCACCCAAAAGGATGGGGGAATTGAATGTGAAGGGATCTTTTCTTAAGGATAAAGGCCTAACTTGCCGAGAGGCATGAACGGGGAGGGTCAAAGGAACTAAAGGAAGAAAGAAACTCACTACGTTCTTTACCTTTGTTCCACTGGAAGATCCTTCGTCAACCTTGGGTTTCTTCCTTAAGGGACACAGGACTTCATTCGTTTGAGACCCTTGTTCGACAACTTCCTCTTCATCACTCTCAATCTCGATGATATCGTGATCTGCCATTGGGAGGAGTATGTGAAAAGGAAGAAGGCAGGATAACAAGAAAAAGACTTAGGCGTGAGAGGGAAATTGTAAATCTTTACATGTCCAAGGGTCTGGTATTTATAGCCACTAGGGCGACGGTTCGCCTCCCAGACACCTCGGGTTTCGTTAAGACATTTACAATTTTACCTCGAGATAAAAATATCTCTACGGTGCCATCATTGCCCGTCACGTAATGTCAGAACCCGTCTTGAAAAACCAACCGTTTTCACTTAGTGCGCCACTAAGTGGAGAAGTTAAAGTGCCGGGTTAAAAATCCAATGCACGGTTTTTAAATTCGAAATAAACACGTCTCTTCGTTTTCTTCGAATTTGGGGGCTAGCTGACGAGGATTGACACCCGGGTCACTTCTAATGAACTTTTGGTTCAAGACAGGTTCGAACCAGACATGCATCTGGTGATGCGAACTCAAGCTATTCTGAGGGGCATCACCATGAGGTCGCAAGCTTTACGCGATCAGGTCGCAGCTTTACGCGGTCAGACCGTAAGCCTTGCGCGGTCAGAAGTTCGTAGGCTGTACGCGAACTACACATTCGGGATATTGCGCGGTCAGCTAATATCCCGCGGTCAGAACATCTACCGATCAAGATATTTGAGATCTATTTTGGTTGCCCATACAACAGGATATTCTAAGTATCCCGAAGATTCCTACACGTGGAAAATCAACCGTCAGAAGGTTAACACATACAGTTATCCATGAATAACACGTGTTTAACCTGCGTGGAGGTTAAGAGCAGTTCCAAAAAACCGCATCCAACCGTCCATGCAACCGTTTGATGCAGTTTCCTCTACATGGCACCCTTTCAAACAATATAAAAGGATGGCATGGAGCATCAAAGAAGAAGGGAAGAAAAACATCTAAGTTAGCCAAGTCTACGGCCCACCTCATATAGCATTTTTAGTAAGCCTTCTTTGGCTTATCCTTGTACACTTTTACAGGGAAAATCCTCGCCTGTGAGGACTTTTCCCTCCATTTTGTAAATCTTTTACCACACTTAGTGAAATCTTAACAGGACGTAGGGCTTTTACTCCCACCATCGAGGGCCCGAACCTGTCTAAACTCTCTGTGCTCCTGTTCACCATTGTTCGGCATACCTTCCCGAAGGGTCATCTTGAAAGGTCTCACAATTACAAATTCTGCATAAGTTCGGCTGAGGACTCCGAGTCCGAATCGTCGACACATGATTTAACAAAATCAGTACTTTTAGTTGTTTCATGTGATAATTATTCCTTGTGCCCATATGTTACGAGTCTAACTCGGTAGCTGGTAGCCGATAATTGTAATACTGTAATACCTTGATCGGATTCTGTCGCGCCCCGAAACTGGGACTACGACTACTCCTGTAGAGACCTAGCTCGCTACAGCTAGTCCCATATATGCATAGCATACACATACCCTTGACGTCCCAGGATAAGTCAAGCACAGGAGTATATCACATTGCAACAGAGTAACTTACAAAATAGTTAAGTAGTGTGGCCTGCTGGCCTTGATATTACATAAGAAGATTACAATGCCTTCACGGCATTCATGGTTTAGCAAAATAACATCTACACAGCAGAAGGTAGGTGACCCACCCACAAAGAGAAGCGGACGGCAGAACAACACACATCAGGGAAATGACGGGACTGACGCTCCTCCTTCTGGATCCACAAAGTACTCCATGCCCTCATCTTGATCAAGGTAGGCTCCATCTATTGAGTTGAATGCTGCAAGGGTGAGCACTTACGTACTCAGCAAGTCATAGGTAAGAGTAGATACATATAGTAGTGATGATATGAACCTAGACTAGTCAAGAATTATGGATGTTTGTAAAATAACCTTTTCCTTTCTCATCTCATCTTATGGCAGCACTTTTCATAATATAACATCATCATTCATGTTCACTAGATTATAGCACTACCGCGACACGTCGACACACGACAGCCCACGGCAGCACTCCTTACCATGACAACACATGTCATTTGGGTAATCTTGATTAAACATATTTTATTTAGAAAATAGTACTTGTGTCACACCCCGTGGATTTAATCCACCGCAGCAGACTCCTATAAACCCGGGAGCTCGGAGTATTCGAATACGTTTTTAACTCTGCAGAGAGGTACCAATTTACCCGCAAGATATTCCACTGTCAAGCCTTTCCTATCATAACAAAATGATTGGACCCCTGACTCACTTCATATTGTGAGCGGCAAGGTGGAAATAACAAGAACTTTTGTTATGTATCACTCACAATTCACCCCCGACCCTGTGGATCTCTCGCGAAACACAGTTGTGGCGGGCTATACCCCCACCCCTACTCATTTCCCCATTGCTGGGTCTAATGTCAGATCACCTTCAGTGATAGTGGGAGTCAGCCTCCATATCAATCATCACAACACATCTCATGCAGGGGTTTCATGTGCGACCCACATAAGTACGTACTTGTTCAGGCCTGTCCCATTCCAGGCTTGCGGTTAGCACGTTGTTCATGCCACTAGACGCACAACACAAGATTCTAGTCCTTATATGCCAGTGACCAGACCATCCACAACCCTGCACCTTCAGTGCCTGCATTCCTTTGCAGTCTAGCACCTCCAGTGCTACCGCCATTCCATACCATTTTCTGGTCACGGCTAGGGGTTTCATTTCATGAATATAAGTATATAGATACATATAATAGTTCATGGCTCAAAACTTGTTTATTTCACATTTCACAGATAACCAGTCTAGTACTGCCAATTCATAAATCAACCATTTCCAATCTTTCACGTGCAATATTGCCTATATTCAAGGTTATATTATAGCAACATTTAAAATATAGGTTCAAGATGACCAAGGATATGACTTGCCTTCCACGTCGTAAGAAACAGCAGTTGATGACGGGTCAACAGCGAAGTTCTCAAATTCAGCTTCTGAATCTGTTCGACGACAAACCAAACAATACACACAAATATTACTTATATATTAGAATGATTGAGGATCTATATGCAGATATGCTTAACAAGGATAACTGAACGATACTGGAAATAATTGAGATTGCAAGCTGAACTGAGTTGAGATCTAGGGTTTCAAGGAATTGGCTAAGGATAGGTGTTAGATGCTCTTAGGATCTCAAGGTTACAATAAGAACATCAGTTTTGTGGCTGGTTTGATCAAGAACAGCGAATGTCAGCAGATCGACATTCGGATCTAAGCTCTGGCATAACTTCAGGGAAAGCTAGAGAGCTTATCTCAAGTTATGATAGTAGAAGAAAGTGTAGATCATAACTCTACAAATTCAGTGGACAAAGTGGCTTTCAAAATGCACAATCAGAAGTGGGTAAACAAGGCCATTGCCATTGGCTGGCATGCACTGAGACAGTGTCAAAATTTAGGGTTTAGCGGCAAATAAAATTCAAGGGCTCAAATCAAGTTGTGATAGAAGAAGAAAATGTTGATCACAACCTCAGGAATCTAAGGGACAATGTTATGCTCAAAATGCACATCTGGAAGGGAGTGAAAAGGGCTAATGCCACTGACTGACATAGTCTGGCATTGATCTTGACATGGCCAGAAACTAGGGCTTGGCATAACTTTTGATCTAGAGCTCCAAATGATGCACCACTTTGTCTGGGAGGTAGGCAATGATAACAGGAACAAATCATTCAACAGGATTCAAAGCTGAAGATGGCTGGAAGGTGATGAAATTCAAAGGAGAAGTGTGGTGGCGACACGGCACAGTGAAGCCACTGGACAGAAATCTTGGCATGGCTATAACTTGAATTCTGGGCAGTTTCAAAGATCGAGCTAGAAGACAAATATGTTCAGGAGGTTGAAGCACACCTAAATGACAAAGTGGATGAAACTGAAACGGCCAGGAATAGGTTTCCGGTGAACTGCGCCGGAGAAGAAAACACTGCCATTTGGGGGTTTTCGATTTAGACCGAATGAACTTAATTCCAAGCTCAGGAAGTGAAGGAGAGATAAGAGGAAGCTACCTGCACGATCAATTTGGCCGGAGGATGGCCGGAGAAGCCTGGCGACGATCGCCGGTTTCTGGAGAATCTCAAAATTGGGGAAAGCTTCGATTGAAGCTCAATCGGGAGATCTTGATGCATAGGCTTGCTGGAAATGAGTCACTGATCATCTTCTTCCACAAAATCGAGAGCTAATTCGGGCTGAATTAAGCTACATTGCAGGAACAGGGTAATCGGCAATTCCGGTGATCGCCGGCATTAGAGGACACCGGTGAGCAATTAAATAGTACAGCATGATGAGTGAGATGAGAGGAATTCACTGGTGCTGTTAATTTGGCAAGAGGTGCTGCAGATTGTGCTGGCACCGTGAAGCTCCTCGATGGCTCACCGGAGAAGACGACTGCAGCGAGAGAATTTGCAAAATTGGCTAAGTCCTGGTAATGAGGAGATGATACAAGGCACTGGTGGTTTAAATAGAGCAGTGGGCGTAGCTTGCAAGGTTTAAACAGCATTGAATTTGTGTCAGTTGACATGAGTTGCCGGGCGCAGAAGCAGCAACGCCGAGCGGCGACGCGACTGTGCACTGGTGAGGTGACTACTGATCAAACCATTGCTTCATCGGGACGCAATGCTGTTTGGCGGTGCAAGGCAGTGGCGACAAGGGCTGGCAAAGCACAGCGACGTGGCAAGAAAATGCTGACAACGGTCGCGCACGGGAGCAAGCTGTTCAACGGCGTTGCCACGGCGATGGCTGGGGCCTGGACGCGTGTGCACATGCAGATTCAAGTGAGCACGAGATCAGGCGAGGCAAGGCGTGGCCGGCGGCGAGCAAGCACGGCGCAAATGCACGGCGATCTCTGGTCGTGCACAGCAGCTGCTGTCCTGGTCGAATTTGGGCTTGATTGCAATTTCCAATTCTTGATTTGGACTGAACTGTAATTCTGGAGATTTGGAAGGTTTGATCTGGAATTGATTCTGCTGTTTTGGTATACTTAATTCCATAGATGATTTGGCACAGCTAGAAGATAAAGTTTGAGACATTTGGATGGCTTTTGATATGAACTGAAAACAAAGTAGATTAGGGTAAAATAAGTCCGAAACTTATTGATCTCGAATTCTGGGATTTAGGGTTTGATTTTGAGATACTCATAAAAGAAGAATTTGTATTGAAAAGCATTTGGGAGGTGTTCCCTGAATCAGATTTGAATTTGAAGATGATTTGCAACATTTTTCCTTTTCTGGCTTTTAGAAAATCTGGAAAAAGGACTGATCTGCGATACTCTTGGACTGATTTGCGAAAAAGGTTCAGATGGTAAAATCTGGCTGCCAACTTTTTGGATTAAGGTATTGGCATACCCTTGATCATAATCCAGGAATAATCTGGTCTGAACTTGGCTAAGATTTTAATTAAATCTGAATTTCTGAAACTTAGGGTAAAAGGTAGTAACAGATATTCTGTTTTCGAAAACAGAAAAGAGTTGATAATTCTGGAAGTTAGGGATAGAATTGAATCCGGGTTCTGAAGGCTTTTAGATTTAGGATAACTGATAGATCAAATCTGGAAAGTCAGATCTTGACTTGGGGTCACCTGATAGATTTTGGAGATTTAGGGCTAGAACAGAATAAAGCTGAGGCTGATTTGGCTGATCTAGAAGAGACATATGCATGCATGATTTTTAAGAAAGAACTTTTCACCCCAAAACTCAGGATGTTACAGATTCGCTGGCCGATCTCGTGATCACTTCGAGGCAAGACACCCCTCAATAAGCCGTTTCTCAATGCACACGGGGCTTGCTGGCATGTCCTTGGGCATCAGAGTGGCTGCCGGTTTGCAATAAGGTCGGGTGTTGTATCGAACACGATTATCGGTCTGGTCGGATATTCCTGGTCGTCGTTACACCCATATTTTTCCTGTGCTTATAATACTAAGTCTTCAGTATGCATAATCCCAGGAGGGGGCTAGGGGAATATGGTCACAACATGAAACAAAAAGAAGTGCATTTCTTCCAAAAAATTAAGGCATACATATGCATTGTGTAATTACATCTGTACAGGTACAAGATTTACAATAGTCCAAGCTCTTTTAAGAGATCTTCTACTAGAGGTTTGACTTCCTCCATTATGACCTCAAGCTAGTCTTCACTCTCGACCTCTGCTTCTCCCACCACTGGATTCAGATCAAGATCTGGGCCATGGTGGAGACGAAGCTTGCAGAGGATGGCGGAGGCCACTGATCTCACTCTTGTCTTGATCGCCTCTGTTTGCCGCCTTGTATCTTCAGGAAGATACTCGAGAAGTGACTCCACTTGGGTCGCGACCAGTGTGGTCTAGTCACTGAGGCTGAGGTCGTCCTTTTCGATTTCGACCACATCAGCTCTTAGCAAACCGGCCACCATCTTCAGTTTTTCGAAGATGTCCTGTTGAGCACTGCTGCAGGCTGAGAGTGACGCGTTCAAGTCCTTGTTCTCCCTGCAAACAGACTCAATTTTCAAGCTTTGCAACATGATGGTCGTTTGGAGATCCTTCTTCTCTTGACAAAGCTGGCTTATTTGGTCCTCTCGTGCTGGAATGAGAAACCATCACAAACAGTCCGCATGACAAATTAATTTATCCTGGTCGGAAGTATAATTACAGGAGAGCTGCGACCGCAGTTTTTTGGACTTCGGTCTCCAGGAAAGAGATCTTGGCAACTGCCCTGAACTCCTGTCTTTCCCGATCAACGAGGCTCTTGATCAGAAAGACATTTTCTCTGTGACAGAAGAGACAATTGATAAAATAGGATTGAAATTCGGGCAAATGAAGAAACATCTTCCTCACCGCTGCAGGCGACTCGTTTCCTGTTGCGCGACCTCGATGAGATTTGCTACAGCCATCAACTTGGTTGCCGGATGAGTCAGTTCCTATAACATGGAAGGAGATCAGCTTCAAAGCCTGGATATTCCAATGCAAATGCGAACTTAAAAATCACAAAAGGTGTTCTACATACCTCAACATACTTGCTGAACGAGTCACTTTCTGGTTCAGCCAAATGCTGAGTCTCTAAACTCGCCTTGTCCCCAGTAGGAGCAGCAGATGAGTTTTCCTGCTGAGCCTCCTCCATAGCTGGGGTCGCAGATTCCAATCTCTGCGATTGGACTTCTGCGGCCATCCCATCTACAACAGCACGAAGAACTTCCTCGGCCCTTGGGATGGAACTTTGCTCGCCCGTGACCTCTGTTGCAGAAGAAGCTTCAACACTTGTAGAGGTCACTGGGGGGCTTGGCGCTACATCTCTGCGCCTAGCATAATCAAACAAGAGAGTCATCAGTTAGAATCCCTTCAGTCGTTCACTGCGATACGACCCTGTCTAAACGGGAGAGATTCTTACCTTACTCGAAATCCTACCCATTTCTGGGATTTCGAGGATGGTTCCCCGAGGAAAAGAGGACAGTCATCGTCTGTCCTGGTCTTCCTCTTCTTAAATAGGACCTTGTCCTTTTCTCCCTATGTGCATGCAAATCTATAAGAACACACATGAGGAATGGTGAAAACCCAGGCTGTAAGGGTCCTTACCGGGGTAACTTTTCTGGTCGGTAGGGATGAAGCCATTGGTCCTGAAGTCTCCTAGACCACAAGCGTTGGGACTTCATCCGCAACCATGAGGTTGGTAGTGGTCGCGGTGTCCTGTTCAGTTATTCCCACTCCTGTCAACAGGAGTGGAGTGCTCACTGCCCCAGGACTAGCAGGAGTCACTTCGCAGTGGATAAGGGGGATGTCGTCTTCTTCTTCCTATATGAGCATAACTCAATAGATATGTACAGATGAATGAAAACATTCAGGATTGTGAGAAATCTTACCACAATCTCCCCTTCTATCAGAAGGGGAGGTGTTGCAAGTCCTGAGGCTTCATATGCTTCAGGCACTAGAGTTTCACCCATAATCACAGGATTATCAGTGGTCACGGGGCCCATTGTAGTCATCTCTGTCCTTGCGGTCAGAGACAGGACCTTGTTGGTTTGACGAGCGATCGCCTTCCTCTTGCCGTGAACCAGAGGAATGTCATCCTCCCCATCCTCGCTCCCTTCACCCTGTACGACGAAGAAGTAATTTCTACTCGTACCTGAGGTTACAGGAGGCACTGAATATCTTACCGCAGTCCTCTTTGCGGTAAGGGGTTTCTTCTCTGAAGAAGCCTCTTCCAGAATATTCTTGGACTTCTTGGGAGTAGGTTCCTTCTCCACGCGCTTCGAAGAGGTCCTCTTCACCCTCTTCGCAGCTGGTCTCCCAGAGGGACCAACGTCCTCGCTTGGGTGCGACGCCTCGGCAAACTTTTCCAGAAGCTATGTTGTTCCAAATGTTCTTGTTAATATAAGACAAGCGAATGGTCTACAACAGAGCTTGTTAAGAAAGGCCATACCTTTTGGCGCTCCTGTCTGAGATCGTCGCCGGCATTGATTAGGCTTTGGAGGCGAGGTGATCCCTTGTCTCCCTCCACAGCGGCGCTGTACCCCTTGAGGAGACAATTTGTCTGTTTTTCAATCTCGGACAAAGGCAAAGCTGCGTCGCAAATAAGCATGTTAACAAATACGACATTTTTTTAGTAAAAAATGTATGTTTTGTTGACTAGAAGACATGCCGTTATTATAGTCTATGGTACTATCCACCATAGACTAGATTTCCCAAGCCGGATGAGCCCTTTCACGCAGGGGGCCTATTCGGTTCTTCACAAAGTCGTGTATGATAAATTGCGCAGTCAGTCCTTGTTGGACTAAGTGAAGAATGACTTGGGCCTGCTTCTTCTACTCTGCGCTTAGATCAGGAAGGGAGTCCAACTCGCTGGCCTTCTCTGGTCAGGAGTTTTCGAACCACAGTCCGCTCTCTGACGGAGGGGTGCAGTAGAACCATTTCTGGCATCACCCATGTACAGAGTCCCGGAGGGGCGGGAATGGGTACTCATTCTTCTCCCTTATTCGGAAGTAGATGCACCCGACGGCATTGGCGCTCTTCGACCATGCCGAGAAGTAGAAACATCGGAAGAGCTCCACGCTCGGAAGCACTCCGACGAAGGCTTCACACAGGTGCTGAAAGATCGCCAAGATAAGAACAGCATTTGGGTAGAGATTCACTAACTCCAACCCATAATGCTCCAAGATTCCCTTCAAGAACTGGCTCTCTGGGAATCGAAACCCGCAGCACAGGTATTCCTCAAAGACCACCAACTCGCCCTCTTGGACGATTGGGGTTTCTTGATCTTTCTCCGCGGGTTGCCAGTTGATCAGCAGCCGCGGGTGGAGAATCTCTTCCTTCTCAAGGGCCACTAGGCTTTCTTCGGTATGGTGGACGGATCGGCTCTAGGATGCCATTGCTTTTGAAAGATTGAGAAGAAAGGTGGTGACTTTGGAGGCGATGGAAATGAGGAATGCAAAAGAGGGTTTTGTGCGGCGAGAAACTCTAAGGCAAATGAAGGGTTTCTGGTTGTGTGGCTTCCTCAGGAAGCTACCTTCTCCTTTTATATGCCCGAGGCAACCCTTCATTGAATACTTTATTAATTTCCCATAATGGGTATCTTCTCTCTGGAAACCCGTTATGCACTTCCTACAGTGAATCCGAAATAAAATATATTTTTATAATTTTCGTTTCGAATTCGGGGGCTAGGGTGCACACAAAAACATGAAAATTTTGCAAAAGATTTTTGGAGGAAATGATCCTTCTTGTCTTTTGTAAGCTAATTTTTATGTGTTGATCACAATGCATTTCTGTGATCGCCTCAAGATTTGCATGTTGATCGCAATGCAATTATGTGATCACTGTAGGTAGGTAATCACAAAATGCATGGTTATCATCCGGTCAAGGCATTATGTTTTTATCGCGGCTTCAGTTCTGATCGCGGCTTCAGTTCTGATCGCGGTTTCAGTTCTGATCGCAATAAAAGTGTTGGTCGCGATATAACATATTAATGCTTTATGATCAAAAGACTTGTTACGTCGGATTTACCTGTGTATGTTTGGTCGTGAAGACATTCCTTATAACCATGTTTTCGCACAGAGATTGTGAAGAGTTTTTATTTGGGATTATAAGTCTTGCATAATCCTTCTTAAAAAATGGAGGTATGAAAGGAAAAGGAAATTTTTATTTCTGGCAATCCTTGCCTACAAAAGGGATACAGGCGACCAGAGCAACGACCTGATCCGAGAGGAGTTTACAAAGTTCTCCTAGGGACATATTAGCATCAGTGGGATCAACACTAGCTGCCCCTAGAGAACCAACAACTACTCTAAGCCTATCTACATCATCCCGAATCAGAGAAGCACTACTATTCCTGATCGTATCGGAGAGTTCTCGCTGCTGTCGAGCATAGTCCCTCTCCAAGAGGAATTGGTGCGCCTCTTCACTGGATCTGTCAAAACATTCTGCCAGGTGCAGAGTTTGTTCGAGGGAAAGAGGTTGGATTTCAGCAAGTTGGTCGCTAGGGGCTCCAAAAATTTTCGTCTCCTGCACATACATATGTTAGTTTTACAAGATAAAATGACTGGCAGAAGAGATGGAGATAATTACCAATCCTCGCAAGTGAGAGGATGAAGTATTTCCCCCAGAAAGTAGATCTCTCGAAAAAAGTTGGGAACCATCAGGTCGTGGAAGTGCAACTTTCCTACAAGAAAATCGATCACCCAACAAAAGCTAAGGTCATCTGGTCACGGGAATGCAACCTTCCTACCAGAAAACTGATAACCCATCAAAAGATGGGGATCACTTGATCGCAATGGAGAAAGCTGATCAGAAGAAGGAGAAAACTTCGAAGGATTGTTATGGACCTCCAAAGGTGGAGATGAAGGTTCAACCTGCTGAGTTGCATGGACAGGGAGAACTATATGGGCCAAGGAAGGAGAGCGCAATTATGCGTCCCCAACCTTCGTGCCACTGGAGGATCCCTCGTCAACTTTGGGTTTCTTCACTGGAGGAACCAGCTCTTCGGTTACCTGTGAATTTCCAAAAAGCATTTTGGAAATGATCAGAATATAAGATGGCAACTTGAACCAAAAGTTCCAGAGAAGACCTACCTTCTGGAAGTCCTGGTCGAGTTTGAGTGTCACTTCCACTTCATCACTCTCAATCTCAATGATGTTCTTGGAACCCTGTGTCGACGATTCGGACTCGGAGTCCTCAGCCGAACTTATGCAGAATTTGTAATAGTGAGACCTTTCAAGATGACCCTTCGGGAAGGTATGCTGAACAATGGTGAACAGGAGCACAGAGAATTTAGACAGGTTCGGGCCCTCGATGGTGGGAGTAAAAGCCCTACGTCCTGTTGAGATTTCACTAAGTGTGGTAAAATGTTTACAAATGAAAGGAAAAGTCCTCACAGGCAAGGATTTTTCCTGTAAAAGTGTACAAAGATAAGCTAAAGAAGACTTAAAAATGCTATATGAGGTGTGCCGTAGACTTGGCTAACTTGGATCCCCCCCCTGATTGATGCTTCATGCCATCCTTTTATACTGCTTGAAAGGGTGCTATGTGAAGGAAACTGCATCAATCGGTTGCACGGACGGTTGGATGCAGTTTTTGAAACTGCTCTTAACCTCCACGTAGGTTAAACACGTGTTATTCATGGATAACTGTACGTGTTAACCTCCTGACGGTTGATTCTTGTCGCGCCCCGAAACTGGGACAACGACTACTCCTGTAGAGACCTAGCTCGCTGCAGCTAGTCCCTTATATGCCTAGCATACACATACCCTTGACTTCCCAGGATAAGTCAAGCACAGGAGTATATCATATTGCAACAGAGTCACTTACAAAATATTTAAGCAGTGTGGCCTGCTGGCCTTAATATTACATAAGGAGGTTACAATGCCTTCGCGGCATACAGGTTTAGCAAAAAAACATCTACACAGCAGAAGGTAGGTGACCCACCCACAAAGAGAAGTGGACGGCAGAACAACACACATCAGGGAAATGACGGGACTGACGCTCCTCCTTCTGGATCCACGAAGTACTCCATGCTTTCGTCTTGATTGTAGAACGCTCCATCTACTGAATTGTAAGTTGCAAGAGTGAGCACTTTCGTACTCAGCAAGTCATAGGTAAGAGTAGATACATATAGTAGAGATGATATGAACCTAGACTAGTCAAGAATTATGGATATTTGTAAAATAATCTTTCTCTTTCCTGGCTCAACTCATGGCAGCACCTTTCTATAATATAATATCGTCATTCATGTTCACTAAATTATAGCACTACTGCGACACGTCAACACATGACCGCCCACGGCAGCACTCCTTATCATGACAACACATGTCATTTGGGTAATCTTGATTTAATATATTTTATTTAAAAAAAATAATACTTGTGTCACACCCCGTGGATTTAATCCACCGCAGCAGACTCCTAAAACTCGGGAGCACGAAGTATTCGAATACATTTCTAACTCTGCAGAGAGGTACCAATTTACCCGCAAGATATTCCACTTTCAAGCCCATCCTATCAGAATGATTGGACCCCTGACTCACTTCATACTGTGAGCGGCAAGGTGGAAATAACAGGAACTTTTGTTATGTTTCACTTACAATTCACCCCTGACCCTGCAGTTTTCTTCACACAAACCGCAGTTGTGGCGGGCTATACCCCCACCCAGAAGCCTCTTCCCATTACTGGGTCAACGTGCTTGATCAAATCACATTCAGTGATACGTGGAGGAGCTGAACCCCGTGAGTTAAGTGTATTACTTTCCATCTCATGCAGGGGTTTCATGTACGATTCACATAAGTACTTGTCCAGGCCTGTCCCATACCAGGCTTGCGGTTAGTACGTTTGTTCATGCCACTAGACGCACAACACAAGGTTCTAGTCCTTATATGCCCGTGACCAGACCATCCACAACCCTGCACCTTCAGTGCCTGCACATCCTTTGCAGTCTAGCACCTCCAGTGCTACCACCATTCCATACCATTTCCTGGTCACGGCTAGGGGTTTTATTTCATGAATATAAGTATATAAATATATATAATAGTTCATGGCTCAAACTTGTTTATTTCACATTTCACATATAACCAGTCCAGTACTGCCAATTCATAAATCAACCATTTCCAATCTTTCTCATGCAATATTATCTATATTCAAGGTTATGTTATAGCAACTCTTAAAATATAGGTTCGAGGTGACCAAGAATATGACTTGCCTTCCGCGTCGTAAAATACAGCAGCTGATGTCGGGTCAACAGTGAAGTCCTCGAACTGGGGCTCTTGATCTGCTCTCCAATCAAACAAATAACCAATAATCACAATCTTTTCAATACATTATTATGCTATATGCAATAATGCAAAGATGAAGTCTTGATGATTCTGAAATGATTAGGTTAGAAATTGATTAGGATTAGGTTAGTTGTTGAAGGTTTACAAGGTTCCAAATGTCTCAAAATATCAGAATGGTATCAAGGTTGCGACTGGTTCGCTCAAAAACAGCGAACGTCTTTAGGTCGACATTCGGTTCAAGGCATCGACATAGGGTCGATGGATGATAGAGGGGTTATCTCAACTTGTGGCAGTAGAATAAAATGTAGAGCACAACTCCACAAGTCTAAGGGACAAGGTTATTTCCAGTTTACACAACTGAAAAGAGGTGAAAAGAGCTAATGCCACTGGCTGACATGCTCTGGCATTGATCTTGACATGGCCAGAAACTAGGGCTTGCCATATCTTTTGATCTAAAGCTCCAAATGATGCACCACTTTGTCTGGGAGGTAGGCATTGATAACAGGAACAATTCATTCAACAGGATCCAAGGCTGAAAATGGCTGGAAAATGATGAAAACCAGTGAAGAAGTTGACTGGCCTGGAGTACCTGCAGCACCAACAGTGCAGCAACTAGGGCATAGCCATAACTCCTATTCTAGGCCGAATTAGGGGTCGTGGTAGAAGACAAAGTTGCTCAAAATGGTCCAAAACATCTAGATGGCAAGGTTTCTATGGCTGGATTGGCTGGATTTAGGGAATATTGGCCGGAGAAAAGATTAACTCAAACCTGATTTGGGCATTTTTGATCTAGGGCAAATAAACTTAATTCCTTGCTTGAGGAGGGTCTCTGGGGCATAAGTAAGCTACTGGTGAAGTTAGATTAACTAGAAATGCACCAGAAAAGCTTGAACAGCAAGCTCAGTTCACAAGCAAAGTTCCAATTTGGGGTTTTTCACATTTTAGCAAATCTGTCGATTTTGGTTGCTTAGGGATGTTAAGCAAGGTCTACTGAGCATATTTGATTACTAGTTCGAAGGTTGAATCGATCTGGTTGAGGATTAATTGCTCGCGGGAGCTACTGGAATAAAACTGAAATTGCCGGCGACTGAGGATATTTAGACTAAATTCCAAGCTCGAGAAGCATGAGGGGGATGAGAGAAGCTCACTGGGGGTGTTGGATTGGAGAATGAAACAGTGGAGAAGCTTGGCACCGTGCTCCTCCTTCGCTGCTCGCCGGGGAAGAAGAAGACACAGCAAGTTTGACTGATTGCTGGTGTGCAGGTGTGTAAGATGGTTGCTAGTCCAGGGGGGTTTAAATAGGCGAGGCTGCGGGGGCTCCCAACGTCTACAATCGCACGGGGAGTTGAAGCCGGCTTGAATCGACTGGGAAGTGACCGGTGGCGATGACAGGCGGCGAAGCGACGTCTTCACCGGTCGTGTCAGCTGCGCTGCTGCTCTGGTGGAGGTGAAGGCGAAGTGATGCACCCCCAAGGCATGCGCGCGACGTGGCGCAAAGCTTCTGCAGTGGCTGCAGCAATGGCGTGCGCGCGCGGGCAAAATCGGCGTTGCTGGTGCGGCCGTGGTGGCTCCACGGTGGCGAACGGCGTGCGCACGCGTGGCAGGAACGCAGTGGCAAGGGTGGCGACCACGGGACTTCACCGGCGATGAAGTTCCTGGCGTGGCAGCGCGGTGGTCGCGGTCGTGCACGGCTGCTGGTCGTGTACAGTGCCTCTGGTCGAACCAGGGACCAAAATGTAATGATTCTTATTTGAAATCTGGACTGATTTGTAATTTCTGTCTTAGAGGTGGTTAATTTGAGATTTGATTTCATGGCTGAGTATAACATTTCTATTAGTACTTATCCAGCTCAAATTTGGAGAAAATTTGATAAGGTTTGAGGGATTTCACCTATTTTCGAAAATAGGGTAAAATTAGGGTAAAACAGATCTGGATTTTGTCGATCTCGAATTCTGGTAATTGGGGTGAGATTTTGAAGTCTGGACAGAAGGGAAATATGTATCAAATAGCATTTGGGAGGTGTTCCCTGAAGGAATTCTGAGGTTTGAGTTGATTCGTGAATTTTAGCCTTTTCAGGCTTCCAGGTAAACAGAAAAGGACTTATCCGCAGTAAAATTTGGACTAAACTGCGAAAAGTGTTTAGATGAAACAATCTGGTTCCCAACTTTTTGGAGTAAGTTGAGGGTATACTAGGAACATATTCCAATAGATACATAAGTCTGGATAGGGTTAACCCATGATAACTCAGTTATCTGGAATCTGGGGTACTTAGGGTAAATCTGAATTTCCTGTTTTCGAAAACAGAAAGAGACTTAGATACTGAGAGTTAGGGTCAGAATTTGATCTGGCTCCTGAAGACTTTTATCTTCAGGGTAACTGGTAGGTTAAATCTGGATGGTCAGATCTTGATCTGGATCTAGAGAATAGATTTGGAGATTTTTAGGGTTTGGGAGAGATTAGAGTTCAACTGATCTGGCTACTACTACAGGGATACATGCATGCAGGACTTTTAAGAAAGAAACTTTTCACCCCAAAACTCAGGATGTTACAATTCTCCACGTGTAGGAATCTTCGGGATACTTAGAATATCCTGTCGTATGGGCAACCGAATAGATAGATCCCAGGTATCCTGATCGGCAGATGTTCTGACCGCGGGATTCGGCTGACCACGTAATATCCCGAATGTGTAGTTCGCGTATAGCCCACAAACTTCTGACCGCGCAAGGCTTACGGTCTGACCGCGTAAAGCTGTGACTTGATCGCGTAAAGCTTGCGACCTCGTGGTGATGCCTCTCAGAATAGCTTGAGTTCGCATCTCCAGACACATGTCTGGTTCGAACCTGTCTTGAACCAGAAGTTTATTAGAAGTGACCCGGGTGTCAATCCTCGTCACCCTGATCCGCCATTGAGATGAAAACAGAAGAGAAGGAAAGATAGCTATGGAAAGGACTTAGCCGAGAAAAAGACTTGTGAAGTTTTAGGGCTAAGAGGCTTCGATATTTATAGCCCCCAGGGGTGACGGTTCGTTTTTTGAATGCCTCGATTTCTTAAAACACATTTACAGTTTTATCTCTGGTTAAAAGACAATTCTGTGGCGCTATCATTACCTATCAAAGACAACCCAGAGTCCGTCTCAGGAAAAAACCGCCACACTTAGTGCACCACTAAATGGAGAAGTTGAAGCGTCCGATCACTTGTCCGATGTAAGATTTAAATTTGAAGTAAATATGTTCCTTTGTTTTCTTCAAATTTGGCGGCTAGCTGACGAGGATTGTTACCCGAGCTAATTCGGAGCAAATGCACGTCTGGTTCAAGACAGATTCAAACCAGACGAGTGTCCGTTGCCAGGATCTCAGATGGCTTGAGAAGCACAGACACAAGGTTGCAGGCTTTGCGCGATCATGAGGCCGCAGACAGTACGCGGTCAGGAGGCCGTAGGAGATTCGCGGACAGGAGGTCGCAGATAGTGCGCGGTCAGAAAGACAGTGCGTGGTCAGAAGGTCATTGACTACTATCGACCAGGATGACTCGGAGCTGCTTAAGCTCTACAACAGGCATAGCCCGAGTATCACGAAGATCCTTCCACGTATGAAGACAACTACCAGGAGGTTAATATGTGCGGTTATCCCTTAATTGCACGTGTTAAGCCTGCGTGGAAGTTAAGTGCGGTTCTCAAAACTGCACCCGAGCAACCGTTCAAAGCCATTGTGCGTTGGCGCCCTTTCGACTAGTATAAAAGGGTAAGTGGATGCACAGGGAGAGGACGGATTCAAGAGACATCAAGGTCTGACAAATCGAACAGATCCCAGAGATCGAACAGATCTGAGAGATCAACATCAACAAGCTTTCATTGGCTAGTTTAGTCATTTTCTAGACAATCACACGGCAAAGATCTTCGTCTGTGATGATCTTTCCACAACTTTGTAATCTTTTTCCCATACATAGTGAAATCACAACAGGACGTAGGGCTATTACTCCCACCATCGAGGGCCCAAACCTGTATAAATCTCTCTGTGTTCCATCTGACATTGCTCACCATCCCTTCCAGGAGGGACACCTTGAAAGGCCTCAACACTCACAAATTCTGCATAAGTTCGACTAAGGACCCCGAGTCTGAATCGTCGACAAAAGCAAGCTGATTCATGCATGACACAACAATTTAGGTACAAACATACACATGCCAGTTCACAAATTGAAGTGCATGTCTGAAATAGCAATACAAATACACACCTACACACCAATACAATTATATACACAAATACACCCATGTACACATTCAAGTTCATGTCCCAAATAGCAATTCAAATACACAAATATACAACAATATACAAATACAACAGTTCACACATTCGATGTATATTACGAAAGTCACGTCTGAAACAACAGATCATGACGGGGACCCAGTGGCCAATACATTTTACATAAAAGAGAACCTTTGCAAGTTGTGACAATGTAACTACCGACTACAAGTTAGACCTCATACATCACAAATCCATTCATCTGAAACAGCAAATGTATGAACCACATTTGACATAACCATAAGAGTTCAGTGCAAAGACGCCCGAGGAGCCAGAACTAGCGTGGAGTTACATTTGTATTGGTGATTTCCTCGGACTCAGACATGCACCGGTATAAATGTAAGATGCTTTTTATAAATATCATGAGATACACAATACTGAGTTGAGTTGAGTTGAGTTGAGTGTGAGCTCGAGGAAATCACCGGTATAAATGTAAGATGCTTTTTATAGGTCCTGATTTGAGAAACACGCTGGGCTGGAGGATCTTCTTGACCGAGCCAACTAACATCTCGCCCTTCACGTCCTTCTAGCTCTGACGGTGATCTTCACCCTTTCTTTCACCAACAAGCCAATGTAGGCAGCGTACTGTGACGAAGAACCGTGAAATACGTTGCCCCTCATGAGCATCGTCCAAGAACCTGCACATATCATAAATTGGCATTCTAGAGCAAATTAAGATATTTGTGTATCTCATGATATTACATTTCTACTCTATTTCATCAGAAGAAATTATCTTCCCAATATACATTAATTATTTAATGAACTTTTTACAAATATCTTGATCATTGAGCAAGCTAGTTGACATTTCACTATGTTATTGGCATTGAGCAACCTACTGAGAGATCAAGATATTTGTGTATCTCATGATATTCGTAAAAATCTTGATCATTGATCTTTCAATTTCAATGTAATGATCTTTCAATTTCATGAGATATTTGTGTATCTCATGATACTTGTAAACTGCATATTTCAATTTCAATTTCAAGATATTCAATTTCAACTTTAATTTCAATTTCAATGTCATGATCTTTCAATTTCAATTTCAATTTCATTCTCTTTCAATTTCAATTTCATGATCAAGATATTACACTAGCTACTATATCTCATGATCTTTCAATTTCAATTGTTTGTAAGTCCAAGTTGGCATTGAGCAACCTACTGAGAGATCAAGATATTTGTGTATCTCATGATATTTGTAAATATCTTGATCAATGATCTTTCAATTTCAATTTGAATTTCATGATCTTTCAATTTCATGAGATATTTGTGTATCTCATGATATTCATAAATATCTTGATCAATGATCTTTCAATTTCAATTTCAATTTCATGATCTTTCAATTTCATGAGATATTTGTGTATCTCATGATACTTGTAAACTACATATTTCAATTTCAATTTCAATATCTTTCAATTTCAACTTCAATTTCAATTTCAATTTCATGATCTTTCAATTTCAATATCTTTCAATTTCAATTTCATGATCAAGATATTACACTAGCTACTATATCTCAGGATCTTTCAATTTCAATTGTTTGTAAGTCCAAGTTGGCATTGAGCAACCTACTGAAAGATCAAGATATTACATTTCTACTCTTATTGGCATTTGACTATGTTAGCTAGTGTTTGTCTTACAAATATCATGATCATTTTCTTCACTTGAATTTCAAAAAATTGAACATTATCTATCCCACAATGATATTATTTAGTTTTCTTAGTAAAAAACAGGAACAAGACACCGTACACAATCATATTGAAAAGAATACACATCAATTAAAATGAAGGATAAAAAAATTGCAGGATAATTGCCATCATAGGTTTAGAATAATCTAACAATATTGCCGAAATTTTACCTGCCTTAATTGCTTGCCATGCTGAAATCTAGTCAAAAGTGTTGAGGCTACAATCCATCTTGGACTTAATTCACTTGAGAAACAAGGTGCAGTGGTTGTCGGTCGAGTGCGGCGGCCGTCCACGGAGGTTACGGGTTAGGGCTAGTCGCGCCCGAGGAACTGTTCGAATGGAAGAGACATACCCGGGTATTTGTAGAAGTCGAACAGTGCTAACGATACACAACAGACTACCGTTAGTAAATCAGGATCTCTTCTAATGGTAGAAATATGCAGTACCGCTAGAATAAAACTATTTGTAGAAGTCGAACGGTTCTAACAGTACCCAACAGACTACCATCAGTACTTCTGCATCTCTTCTAACGGTAAATATGTTCAGCACCACTAGAGTAAATCATTCTGCTTTTTCTAACGGTACGCAAAATACTACCATTAGTAATTGTTCTCCTCTTCTAACGGTATATGTATTCTTTACCATTAGAAAAACCCGCATAGCTTCTTCTAACGGTAATTTTCATAGAAACCGATAGTAAAAATACCTCCCACATGCCTTTTGCGATTACGAAGCACCTTTTCTAACAATTTTCTTCTAAATCGCTAATAACCGTTAGAAGATAGGGGTTAGTAGACTGCATTTCTGTACTAGTGTCATGTCCTTCATGACCCGGGTGATCATTTGATCTGGGAGGATCTTCAGGTCGAGTTGCATACAGCTTCGCGACCATAACTAAGTTCGGAAAGGTTTCGTGACCATGGGTTGCTTCGCGACCTTGAAAAGGAATTTGTTCTCTGTTTGGAATTGTAATTCGATCCGAATAGATATAACTAAGCTTATCTGTTTAGGGTTAGTTAGTTATATGAGTCTAATACGTTTAGATTATTGAGTCTGATACGTACTCATACGATTGGACTATAAATACCTTGAAATAGGTCTACTTTAGACCATCAAATATTATTACAGCCTTGGATCATATATCCAGCTCATAGTTCCTTCGACGTAGGCAAGTGTTTCTAACGTTTGACGTGTAAAGCCCTCTTTGAAATAAAGAGTTGTGCAATTACTTTGAACTGTGTTGCGATCATCCTTTGGGTTTCGGTACTTCCGAGTAATATCCTGTTATTCCGCATATTAGAATCTGGGCGAGCCTAGTGTGAAAACCAAGGCTAAATCTCAAACGGATCATCATAGGAAAATGTCTCCATGTCCACGGTATTTGTGAGAGCATAGTCTCTGCGACCTCCGTATTTGTGGATATCTAAAAGCTACAAATCCCGCGACATCACAGAATGAGACGATGGGATAAGCTATGTCCAGTATTTCTTGGACTATTCTATTGTCTCTCTCTTGGATTCTTGAGAAATAGAGAGGTAATAATCTCGTTCTGTAGCCCTTGTGTCTATAGAACGGCAAAGGTGACTAACTCGGGTTATAATCTTCATCAGTTAGCCCCCGAATTTGAAGTAACAAGATATATATTTTCTTATTTTAAATTCAATCATTTTGTAAATTCAATTATAAATATTCCAACGTTTCACCTTCTCATGTAACAAAAAGATGTTCCTTTTTTCCGCCGTGTGCCGCTTCGTTTCCCAAGAAGAACATTGGGTGCACTTTTGACAGGTCATGATGAAGTCTTTTGCTACAACTCGAGACAAAACTTAATGCGTATTTTAAGAACTTGAGGCTTGAGAACACGAACCGTCACCTCCGGGTTTTATAAATACTTAGCTTTTATGTTCTAACATTTTCAAGCTTTCACTTGTTAAGTCTTAGAACTTCTTTTCATCTTCTAACTTCGCCCCTTCTTTCCTGTTCTTGTTCCAATGGCGAGTCAAAGCTCTAAACAAGTAATTGAGAGTGATGAAGAGGAATTAGCAATAGAAGATAATGTCATGCAGGCATTTCAAAAGGTAACTCTCTTTTGAAGAATTTGCATACATCTTCCCTTTTTGGGTAAAAATTTTCCAAAGTAATAAATTTTGGAATTCTTCAGATAGTTGAGGAGTCGACAATTTCAAAGAAGCGTGCAGGTGATGATGTGGGATCATCCAGTGGATCTTCATCAAATAAACTAATGAAATCCGTGGTGTTAGCTGCCACTGCTTCTCAAACCATGGTGTCAGCCCCTCCTGCTCAAAGTGATTATGAAAGAAGGAAGGAGAGAACTTATTGCGATTGGACTGGTTTTGGATTTTTCTTAAAACTAGGTCGCCCACATGAAGTCTACGTGGTCGCACCTTCTTACTGTGATATTTACGCAAAGCTTGTAAATATGCAACAGACCTAATCAAAGCTCGATCACGCTTTTCTTCGAGAAGAGAAAGTTCATTTTCTTGAGCATCACTTTGATTATTAATATCCAAGTGACTTAGGCGAGCCGAACCATGTTGAATTTCAACTAGTAAGATAGCTTATGCACCAAAAACTAGTTGGAAAAGCATTTCACCCGTAGCTCGATTGGATGTGGTACGTAATGCCCATAAAACTGAGTAGAGCTCATCTACCCAAGCCCCCGAGTGTAACTTAAGGCGGTCAAAAACATGTTTCTTGACACCTTGTATTATTTTCCCATTGGCACGTTCTACTGCACCATTGCTTTGTGGATGACATACGGATGCGAAATAGTCCTTGGTCCCAATGTCATCGCAATAGTCTAGGAAAAGACCGCTAACAAATTGTGAACCATTGTCAGTAATGAGACGACTTGGGACTCCAAATCATGTCACTATGTTCTTATGAAAGAATTTCTTTGCAGCAGCAGTAGTAATATTGTGGACTGGCTTAGCTTCAATCCACTTAGTGAATGTATCAATAGCTACGAATAAAAATTTGTACCTATTGACCGCTTGAGGCATTGGTCCAACAATATCCATTCCCCAAATGGCAAATGGGCAAGTTAAGGGAATGACTTGCAAAGCATATGCTGGCTGATGAACTTGTCGAGCATGAAATTGACACTGTGGGCAGGTCTTGACCAATTGTATGGCATCACTAAGTGCCGATGGCCAATAATAACACTGTCGAAAAGCTTTTCCGACTAGTGTGCGATAAGAAGCATGTGTTCCACATATGCCTCCATGTATTTCTCTTAGAAGGGATTTTTCATCTTCTTGAGAAATACAACGCATAAGTATCCATTGAGTGCCCTTTCTATATAAAGTTTCCTCAATGAGTCTATACATGTGTGCTTTTCTAACTAACCGATCAATGTCAGTTTCATCCTCAGGCAAGGTCCCATGCGCAAGATAGATTCTCAATGGATGAATCCAATCCGCTTCTTGCTCTAAGGTCACGACGTCAGTCACCGCTTCTGACCCTTCTTTGATAGAAGGGGATTTGAAGTGCTCGATGAACACTCCTGCCAGAGCGGATGTACGTGAGGATCCATTTTTTGACAATTCGTCTGCGAGAATATTGTCTCTTCACGGAATGAATTGGACTTCGAATTACTGAAGTATTTTTCCAATTTCCTCACCTCGTCCAGGTAATGACCTATTGTCCCATCGGAGATGTTGTACTCCTTGTTTACTTGGTTTACGACTAGTTGTGGTTCCCCCTCACCACTAATCGACAGACCCCAAGATATTTGGTTGCTCAAAGCCTAGCAAGAAGACCTTCATACTCTGCTGCGTTATTAGTAGCAGCAAAGTGTAATTGTATGACATACCGGAGTTTATCACCCTAAGGTGTTATTAAAACTACTCCAGCCCCCGAGTGTTGATAATTGCGAGAACCATCAAAATACATCGTCTAGCAGTTGGAATTATCCAAATCCATACGTTCTTGTTCCTGTGGTTCAGGATTAGACTATTCCACCACAAAATCTGCAAGAACCTGGGATTTAATTGTTACTCGAGCAGTGAAACGGAGATCAAAAGCTCCAAGTTCAACTGCTCACTTCGCAATTCGACCAAAGACTTCCGGGTTCCAGAGAATCTCCCGTAAAGGAAAAGACGATGTGTCGCGCCTCGAAACTGGGACTACGACTACTTCTGTAGTGACCTAGCTCGCTGCAGCTAGTCCCATACATACGTACGCTTGACTTCCCAGGATAAGTCAAGCACAGGAGTATATTACATTGCAACAGAGTAACTTACAAAATAGTTAAGCAGTGTGGCCTGCTGGCCTTAATATTACATAAAGAGATTACAATGCCTTCGCGGCATACATGGTTTAGCAAAATAACATCTACACAGCAGAAGATAGGTGACCCTCCCACAATGAGAAGTGGACGGCCGAACAACACACATCAGAGCTCTGGTAGAACTGACACTCCTCCTTCTGGATCCAAGAAGTTCCCCACACCTTCATCTTGATTATTGAACTCTCCATCTACTGATTTGTAGGTTGCAAGAGTGAGCACTTACGTACTCAGCAAGTCATAGGTAAGAGTAGATATATATAGTAGTGATGATATGAACCTAGACTAGTCAATAATTATGGATATTTGTAAAATAACCTTTTTCTTTCTTATCTCATCTCATCTCATCTTATCTCATAGCAGCACTTTTCATAATATAGCATTGCTATTCATGTTCACTAGATTATAGTACTACCGCGACACGTCGACACACGACATCCCACGGTAGCACTCCTTATCATGACAACACATGTCATTTGGGTAATCTTGATTTAACAAATTTTATTTAGAAAATATACTTGTGTCACACCCCGTGGATTTAATCCACCGTAGCAGACTCCTATAAACTTGGGGGCACGAAGTATTCGAATACATTTTTAACTCTGCAGAGAGGTACCAATTTACCCGCAAGATATTCCACTTTCAAGCCCTTCCTATCAAAATGATTGGACCCCTGACTCACTTCATACTGTGAGCGGCAAGGTGGAGATAACAAGAACTTTTGTTATGTTTTACTTACAATTCACCCCTAATCCTGCAGTTTTCTTCACACAAACCGCAGTTGTGGCGGGATATACCCCCACACTCGAGTCTCTTCTCATTACTGAGTCAACGTGCGTGATTATAATACGTGGAGGAGCTGAACCCCGTGCGTTTAGTGTATTGTTTTCCATCTCATGCAGGGGTTTCATGTGCGATCCACATAAGTACTTGTTCAGGCCTGTCCTATACCAAGCTTGCGGTTAGTACGTTTGTTCATGCCACTAGACGCACAACACAAAGTTCTAGTCCTTATATGCCAGTGACCAGACCAACCACAACCCTGCACCTTCAGTGCCTGCTCATCCTTTGCAGTTTAGCACCTGCAGTGCTACCACCATGCCATACCATTTTTCTAGTCACGGCTAGAGGTTTTATTTCATGAATATATACATATAAATACATATATAATAGTTCATGGCTCAAAACTTGTTTATTTCACATTTCACAGATAACCAGTCTAGTACTGCCAAATCATAAATCAACCATTCTCAATCTTTCACATGCAATATTATCTATATTCAAGGTTATGTTCTAGCAACTCTTAAAATATAGGTTCGAGATGACCAAGAATATGACTTGCCTTCCGCGTCGTAAAATACAGCAGTTGATGTCGGATCAGTAGTGAAGTCCTCGAACTCGGGCTCTTGATCTGCTCTCCAATCAAACAAGCGACCAAGAATCACAATCGTTTCAATACATTATTATACTATATGCAATAATACAATGATGAATGTCTTGATGATTCTGAAATGATTGGATTAGAAGCTGATTAGGATTAAGTTATGGAAACCAGGGTTAAGATTAGCTGTCAAAGGTTTACAAGGTTCCAAATGTCTCAAAATATCAGAATGATATCAAGGTTGCGACTGGTTCGCTCAAAAACAGCGAACGTCCTTAGGTCGACATTCGGTTCAAGGCATCGACATAGGGTCGATGGATGATAGAAGGATTATCTCAACTTGTGGCAGTAGAATAAAATGTAGAGCACAACTCCACAATTCTAAGGGACAAGGTTATTTTCAGTTTGCACAACTAGAAAGAGGTGAAAAGAGCTAATGCCACTGTCAAAATCTAGGGTTTAAGCATAAAATACAGTTCAAGGGCTCAAATCAAGTTGTGATAGAAGAAGAAATTATAGATCACAACCTCAGGAATCTAAGGGACAAAGTTATGCTCAAAATGCATATCTGGAAGGAAGTGAAAAGCGCTAATGCCACTGACTGGCATAGCCTGGCTTTGAACTAGCATGGCCAGAAACTAAGGCTTGCCATAACTTTTGATCTAGTGCTCCAATTGATGCACCACTTTGTCTGGGTGGTAGGCCTTGATAACAGTAACAAATGATTCAATAGGTTCCAAGACTGAAGATGGCTAGAAGGTGACGAAAATCAGTAAAGAAGTGTGGTGGCGACACGGCACAGTGAAGCCACTGGACAAAATCTTGGCATAGCTATATCTTGCAATCTGGACAATTTCAGAGATCGGATTAGAAGACAAAAATGATCAGGAGATTGAAGCACATCTGGAGGACAAGGTGGCTGAAGATAGATTGGCCGGGAATAGATTTCCGGTGGCCGGCGCCGGAGAAGATGACACGGGAATTGGGGATTTTCGATACAGGTCAAATGAACTCAATTCCAAGCTCAGGGAGTGATAGAAGGGTATGAGGAAGCTATTTGCATGATCAAATTGGCCGGAGGATGGCCGGTGTGGCCTGGCGACGTGAGCCAGCGGCCAATGAAGTTCAAATTTGGGGAAAACTTCAATTGGTGTTCAATTCTGAAATCTGGATGCACAGGCTTGCTTCAAATAGCTCACTGATCATTTTGTTCCACATAATCGAAAGCTAAATTGGGGTAAATCGGGCTGCATTGCAGAAACAGGGCAATTCAGGAATTCCGGTGATCACCGGCGTTAGGGTCCACCGAATAGCAATTGGATGCAACAGTACAATCAAGAGGACGAGAGATACTCACTGCTGGCTTCAATTTGGCAAGACGTTCAGTGATTGGAGCTAGCACCGTGAGCCCCCGAGCTGGACTTGCCGGAGAAGAAGACGAAGGTGGAGAGGATTTCGAACTGGCTAAGTTCTGGTGAAGTGAAGCTGATACAGAGTGTTGGTTGCTTAAATAGACCAGGGGCGGAGCTTGCGAAGATGAAACAGCAAGGAAATTGGTGCTGGTTACTTGACTGGCCGAGCGCAGGCGCGACAACGGTGAACGGGGATGCGAAGGCGCACAGGCGATGCAACTACTGATCAAGTTGTCAGCTCATTGGAACTCAACAATGTCGGGCGATACAAAGCGGTGGCGACAATGGCTGGCAAAGCAAGGCAACGTGGCGCGGAGTTGCTAACAACGGTCGCTATTGCTATTGCTGGTCACGCACGGGAGCAGGTTTTGGTCGTCGACGTTGCAACGGCGTTGCCACGACGATGGCTGAGGCGTGGATGCGTGCGCACAAGCATGCATAGTCACAAACGCAGACACGGCTTGGCCGGCGGCGAGCAAACACGGCACAAGAATCACGGTGAGCTCTGGTCGAAAACTAGCTGCTGCCCTGGTCGAATCTGGACTGATTTGTGATGATTTTTGATTGGCTTTGGACTGATATGTAATTCTGGAGTTTTAGAAGATTAGGGTTGAATTTGATTCTGCTGATTTGGCAAACTTAATTCAACAGATGATTTGGCATAGATAGAAGATAAAATTTGAAACATTTGGATGGTTTTTGATATAAACTGAAAATAGAGAAGATTAGGGTATTTGAAATCTGGATTTTGTCAAATGCTGGAATTCTGGGATTTAGGATTTGATTTTGAGATACTCATGAAAGGAGATTTTGTGTTAAAAAGCATCTGGGAGGTGTTCCCTGAATCAGATTTAGATTTGGAGATGATTTGCAACATTTTGCCATTTCAGGCTTCTAGATAATCTGGAAAAGGACTCATCTGCGATACATTTGGACTGATTTGCGAAAAAGGTTTAGATGGTGAAATCTGACTGCCAACTTTTTGGATTAAGGTATTGGCATACCCTTGATCATAATCCAAGAATAATCTGGTCTGAACTTGGTCAAGGTTTTGATTAAATCTGAATTTTTGAAACTTAGGGTAATTGGGTAATATAAAATATTTTTATTTTCGAAAACAGAAAGGAGTTGATAATTCTGGAAGTTAGGGTTAGAATTGAATCTGTGTTCTGAAGGCTTTTAGGTTCAGAGTAACTGATAAATCACATCTGAACAATCTGATCTTGATTTGGGGTTCACAGGAAAGATTTGGGGATTTAGGGTTTGAGATAGATACTGATCTGGCTACTACTACAGATATATGCATGCTGTTTATGAAAAAGAAAGTTTTCACCCCTAAACTCAGGGTGTTACACGATGGCATAGAAATTGTATGTGCTTGAAAGTTAACAGAGCATAAAGGAGCTTTTGAACTTCAGGGTAACGCTCCTTCGGTCCATTAAGCACTTCACTTACATAATAAACTGATCGTTGCACTCCGTCTCATTGTATGACCAGAACTGCGCTGACCACATGAGAAGTAGCAACCAAATAGATGATTAATGATTCTCCCTTAACAGGGGAAACCAACACCGGAGCACTAGTGAGGTATGCTTTCACTTCGAAGGGGATCACATTTCCTCAATGGCTCAAATTTTTTTGGGATTAACCTTAAAGCCTCTGGAACAAACAAGGAAAGCTAAATGCTTACCCGAAGAAACCCCAAAAGAGCACTTTTCAAGATCCAACTTTATTCCATGTTTATTCAAATTACAAAAAGTTTCAGTAAGATCACCTAGATGATAAGAGCTCTTAAGACTTTTTACAACCAAATCATCAACATAAGCTTCTAGATTACGCCCTATCTGAGAAAGAAAGGTCTTTTGCATCAAATGCTGGTACGTGGAACCAGCATTCTTCAGCCCAAATGGCATTATGATGTAGTAGTAAGTACCAAATGGGGTGATGAAGACAATCTTCTCTTCATCTTCTTCTGCCATGCTAATCTGATGATAACCTGAGTAAGCATCTAGGAAGCTCATCATTTCACATCCTGTAATGGAATTAATCAACTGATCAATACGGGGAAGAGGAAAACCATCCTTCGGATAGGCATTGTTCGAACTAGTGTAATTGACACACATGCGCCACTTACCATTTGATTTCAGAACCATGACTGGATTCGCGAGCCATTCGGGATGGTCAACCTCACGAATGAAACCACCCTGCTGGAGTTTATCTAACTCCAAGTGAATAGCTTCTTGTCGATCAAGAGCAAAACGTCTAAGTTTTTGCTTTATTGGTCACTATCCAGGCCGGATGGCTAGCTTATGCTCAATTACTTCCCTTGGGACTCCAAGCATGTCTGAGGTTTTCCACGTAAACACGTTCACGTTACCCTAGAGGAAAGCAATGAGCTCTAGTTCCTATTTGTCGTCGAGATTTTATCTGATCCGAACAATTCTAGATGGATCATCTAGGAATAAAGGAACCATCTTGAGTTTTTCTTCTAGTCGTGGGGATCCTTTGACCGCATTTGGTGTTGAGGTTGCAACTTTAACATCTCGTAAAGGAAGTTGATCGACCCGTTCTAGGGAGATTCGATCACAAGTTAAGGTTGTATGCTAACTGCCCCTCACTATGATTATGCCATGAGGACCTAGGACCTTGACGCATTGATAGGCATAATGCGTCGCCACCATGAACATAGCGAGAGAAGGCCTGCCAAAAATGGCGTTATAAGCAGAATCAAAATCAATTACATCAAAAGTAATAAATTCCGTTCAAAAATTCGTTGGTTCCCCAAGTGTTACTGGCAGCGCAATCTAGTTGAGCTACTGGCTTGATCCTCGAATGAGGGATTTGCATCTCGCCGAGAGGAGATCGAGGGAACTGCCTCCATCAACTAATACTCGTTCTACCTTAGTGTTGCTAATAGTAGGGGATATCACTAAAGGGAGGCACCGAGGTCGCGCCAATTCTTTAGGGAAATCTTCCCAGCTATAGGTTAGGGAAACCTCCGACCATCAGGGAAACCAAGGCTCTCCCAGAAGAACCTCAGTACTGTTTACCTCACAGCAAACATTTTTATATTGACGCTTAGAAATATAAGAGGAAGAACCACCAAAAATAACATTAATGTGATTGTTAGGCACCTGATATGGCATGTCTTCATCCGCATTAGCGCCTTTGTTCCCGCTAGATTGTCCTTGACCTGTTACTGTAGGCATAGGAGTTTTTCCTTGATAAAAATCATCTAGCATCTTTAGCCAAGTCTGACAATTCTGAAGATCATGTGATGAAACATTGTGGACGGACACCATTTCTTCGATCTTTTTGGTTTAACATGTTTGTCTGCTTGGTCGTTGCAACAAGCTAGAGATTTTGTTAGTTTTAAACGGAACCTTCTTACTTTTCCCTTGAGGCTGCTTATCGATGACGGTGACCCCTCAGAATTGGTTGGTTCTGGCTTTCTTCACCTTATTTGATTTCCCGACTGTAGATGTCTCAGGTTTCTTGCTTGATTGATCCTTCTTGGCAGCTATGAGACCTGGTTGAGGCAGAAAATTTTCCATATCCACCATCTTATTCCATTCAACGGCCTCAACCGCGTCGGAATAATGATCAACCATGTCGAAGAGAACTACAATTGATCGTGGTGGATGAATGAGCAAATCTTCGGTACACCTCCGATATCGAACGCATGTCTAAATGCCCTGATGACGAAGCTGTCTGATATGTTGGGAATAGCATTTCGTACTCCCACAAATCTTTTGACAAATTGGCGAAGAGTCTTAGTAGAAGTCTGGCGCAAACGATGGAGATTGTCTACCTCGATAGGCTTTTGACAACAATTATAGAAATTGTTGAGGATTGCATCACACAACATTTCCCAATTGTAAATGGATCCTTCAGGCTAATTAAACAGCCAAGTCCATGCTGGACCTTCCATAACAAATGGCAAATAATTTGCCATAACCTGTTCATCACCACCAGCCGCTTGGATGGCAGTGATGTAAATTTGTAGAAATTCAGAAGGATTTTTGGTCTCGTCGAATCGCTCGATTGTTCTGGGTTTAAACTTATCTGGCCAAATTACCACACATAATCCAAGCAAGAAAGCCTTGCAACCTACGTACGAAGGACGTGGCTATTGTTCCTCGCGACCTCCATCAAGGTCACGGAATGAACTAACCTGTGGCCCCAAGCGTGAACGCACCGATTCACGATTACGATCACGAGAACAATCTACTCGTAGTCTTAATTGTGAATGTACTAGCTCACGTCGTGGATCACTAGAATAACCTGTCCACCTAGTTTTATGATACCGGGCCAATGGAGTGTGTCCACAGGAATGCTCCTGGCTCGAGTGATAACTCACTACTACAGAAATGCTTTTCACTATCGGTTAAAAATCCACTCTACTATCGGTTCTCTTACCGATAGTGGTCGGCACGATAGTAGAGGAGCAGAACACTTCTATCGGTTCAAAAACCGTTAGTAAAACACCTACATTCCCAACGTTCACTAATCGCTATCGACTATTTCTTCTATCGGCTCAAATTTAAACCGATAGTATTATATACATTTTTTCTATCGGCTCGTATATAAACCGATAGTATTGTTTAGTCTTTTTCTATCGGCTAGGATCTAAACCGATAGTAATGTTAATGTTTTTTTCTATCGGGTATTATCTAAACCGATAGTATTGTCTGGACACAGTTAGTACGGGAAACTTTATTCTATCGGTTATATTATATAACCGATAGTATTTTGTAGACACGTTTAGTACTGAAAACTTTATTCTATCGGTTTCTGCATATGAACCGATAGTACTGTAATATTTATTCTATCGGTTGTAGTATATAACCGATAGTAATTTGTAGACACGTTTAGTACTGAAACTTTATTCTATCGGTTGTTTCATATGAACCGATAGTAATGTAATATTTATTCCATCGGTTTTAGTGTATAACCGATAGTAACATTAGTTTTTCCTATTGGTTATGTACTGGCACAGTTAGTACTGGAATCATGCACATATACATACAACTACACAGAGATACATTGGATCATTCACAAATACACCAATATTTACAAATATTCCGCAATATTCACATATTGATCAATTTGTTCACAAATACACTAATTCAGAAAAATTCACATATTCACATATTGTTCACAAATTGGACAGATTGAATTTATGCACATATTGATCGAGTTTATTCACAAATACATCAATGAATCTATTCACATATTGAGTTTATTCACAAATACAGCAATCAACACAAGTCAGTTACTATCGATCGTTGATAGCCACTTCTTCCATGACATATTGAGCCCAAATTGTTCGCAACTCCTTCAATTGAGGCAACTCATATTGCTCTTTCAACATGGCGCTCTGCATATATGCGTGTATGAAGTTAGGATCGTACGTCACATCCAATTAAAGTTCGACTTTGAGTCAGGAAAAATGGTTACCTTAGGGAATTGGGCAAAGTTTCTACTGATCAGGATATACATGAATCTCATGACATAGAAGCCACATTCCCACAATTGTGGTTGCTGATGGCACTGGAAAAATTGCATATGCAAAGACATCAACCCACATTAACTCGAAAGAACTAATTAAGCTTAAATTAAAAGACTCATCATGAGTACTTCCATCCGTATTAATTACCTCATATTCTTTCCAAGAAATTGTTGTGCCCTTCGACGCGTCATGCCTCCCTCCAGCACTAGCATAATTTTTGAAAGCCCTGTATTTAATTTAGCATTGCCGATTAATATGTTATCATTAATTAGCTAGTCAGAGAAAAATTTAAGACAACTATGTTACTTACGCGTCTATGTGCCATGTGAGGGTGAAAACATGCGCCACCTTGTCGCTCATCGAATCGAGGTAATAGACCTCATTCATCCATGGGCAAATGACGGCGAGGACCCAGTGGCCCCTACATTGCATATATAAGCGAACCGTTTTATACATATGTTAGGCGTAACATACAAGAATGAGTTAAATTAGTAGGAAATGCACTAACCTTTGGTGGTACGGCGCAAGGATGAACTATCGGTCCTGCTGCGCTAGTAGTGCCCTTGATATGTATTCCTCCGCATGTGCTTGGTCGTGCTCTAGCATCGTGAGGCTTATTTTCTCTGGGTCGAGGAAACCCACCTTGTCACATGCCCTCATCGACGCCAGCCTATACATGCACCTGGATGCAAAGTAGACATTAGTAAGTAGTGCATACAAAAAGTGATTAGATTTATGAAACGAACTGTGATAACTTCAGACAACAGCAAACTCACAGGACTCCAGTCCGTATGATGGACATATCAAGCTCCCGCCAGTTGAGGAGGTCGAACAAATCCTCGTGGGCCACCGATATGCTCCCGGGCTCACAGTGAAAATGGGCTGGCCTGAAGTGAACCAAGAAGTTGATGTGGCGCCTAGACCGGGTCAGGTACCACTCGTGGGGACTTCTGGTTATTTGATCCATATTGTGCAGAAGGTACTCCGACAAGAGTGGGGACCCGTTCTTGAACGTACCCGGCTGGCTTTGTTTGGCCTTGCCCTTGCCTTTGGCCTTGCCCTTGCCTTTGGGCGGGGAGTGAGTGTATACCTTCGAAGGTTGGGGTGTGGTGCCGTCGGCCTCATTTGATGGCGAAGGGTTTGAGGCCGTCGGAGGAGGCATGGGGGCCGAAGGAGTTCGCTCATGCGTTGTGGCAGGGGTGGTGTCCTCAGGAAGTGAGCTGGTATCCATCGTCCACTTTAAGTACAAATGCTTAAATTAGATTTTGCAAATTGAGTATATTAACTGAGTTGTAAGCTAGAATGGCTAGGGTTTACCTCCTGTAGTCTAACACCCTTCTTGGGCCACTGTATGTACGAGCCCAATGCCTCGCCAATTGTCCGCATTTCGTCCGTTGGGACGGGCAACGGAAAAGAGCTGTAGCCCGGGAGGGCCATGTCCACCTGTACCTTTGCGAATCCAGGCTCCAGAGGTACGCAGTGGATCCGGACATCCTCCCAAGACTGGTATACGACCCCGTTTGCAACCGCAACAGGTTTGTCGCCTATGTTGATCAATAGGCTATAGCTCTCCGGCTTCTACAATTTGCAAAAATTATAACAGGTTAGCGAAACAATTCTAACGTAACAGGAGTGGCATCAGCCGAACTGCATATATAGCTCAAGAGTTGCAATACCTCGATCAGGTCCACCAGATCCACGTGAACCTTCGAGCCAACACTACTCGGCCTGGCAGCGTCGACCTCGGCAGCTGGATCTAAACCCTTGGACTGCACAACTCGGTTGAGGCGTTCATACTTCTCGTTCATTTGAGCGAACATGTCCGCGAATTGTGCAGTCACATCTGCCCGTATCTTCTGAGATAGCTCCACTTCCCTTTCGTTCCAGCTGCCAGCCTTCTTCGCCTTTTGCCCAGGCTCCGAGAAGCCTTCCTTCCATGGCACCACAGCCCCCATGGTTCGCGTCCGCCCTGGATGCTCCTTGTTCCCTAGAGCCCGGGTAAGGATGTCGTTCTCCCTATGGGGACTGAACAATCCCTCGGTCGCCTCCTTCGAGCAAGAGATCTGTTACATTGAAAGCTCTCCATTGTGAGGAAGAAATGTATACAAACTTGTGCGCACACTAGTGATCATAGTTAGCCAACTTACGAGTCGCTGCATGACCTCGACGTCCCTGGGGTTTGGGAACGCCACAGTCCCCGTGGCCGACACAGTCCCTCTGGCCAGCCACCAGTGCTTGCATCGCTGATCGCGGATCTCGGAGAGTGGTAGGTCAGGGGAGTCGACGAAATGCGATGCCTCGTCTTCAGCCATCTTCCACTGCTCCTCCTTCCCCGCATAGCCGCGAGAGCCGAGCCGGTGTGGGTGGTCGTTCCTCCTCTGGATTGCCCTGTTCTTCTCGCTAAGGGCCTTCGTACCAGAAACAAGAAAATTAATGGACCACTGCTTACTGCATACAATGGTGTAACCAAGCAAAAGAACCATTCATACCTTGAACTCAAGAGTCCCCTTCTGTTGGGCGAATTGCTCCCATACCTCCTCCGTTATGAAGGGGTACTTCTCGCATGGAGATTCGCCTTTAGCGAGGAAGGTACTGACGAGGACGCTCTTGAAAGTTTTCCACGTGTTGTTCATGTCCTTCAAGCAAGCTATCTTGGGACCATCGTCCGGGATGTTCCACTTGGCCTGTTTCAAATGGTGCATATAAGTAGGACTTACCTAATCTCTAGGATAAACCAAGGGAATGTGATTACTCAAGAGTTCAGTTATTTTGATTAATTTTACCTTCACTTCCACCCACAGCCTATCCCTCTCGTCGGCCTTGATGTCCTTCCAGCTCTGGACGGTGATCTTCACCCTTTCCTTCGCCAACAAGCCAACATAGGCAGCATAGTGCCCGGCGTTCTTCCCGATCGGTCTCCCGAACTGGTTGAACTCACAAGAAAGATTCGCGCGTTTGGCCAAACGACCCAACATCGTCGCGCCTCGCACCTTCCTCTTGCGCTGGGACGAGACAGCGCCATCTACGTTCGCCCTCGCCGAATCACTACTATCAGCCGAGGAAGATGCTGACATGGCTTTACCTAAAATACCATGAACAAACCATCAATTGATATGAAGAAAGGTACATGACAAAGTTCATAACTAAAATTGTTGTGCCCTACGCTAATCTCTCTGCATGAATATAAAGTCTGTTGAAATTTAAATGAACCAAAATTTCATATGAACATTAGAAAATGGGAAGTAATTAACAGAAAATTCAGATGAGCAGGGCAAACTAAGACATACTCTATTTCCTATCGATTTTGAAAGGAAAACCGATAGTACTAAGGTTTGTATTCAGGAAAATTTAAAAGATTAGCAGTGCAAACTATGCTAATCTCTCTGCAGGAAAATAAAGTCTGTTAAAATTTAAATGAACCTAAATTTGAGATGAACATTAGAAAATGGGAAGTAATTCACAGAAAATTCAGATGAGCAGTGCAAACTAAGACATACTCTATTTCCTATTGGTTTTGAAAGGAAAACCGATAGTTCTAAGGTTTGTATTCAGGAAAATTTAAAAGATTAGCAGTGCAAACTATGCTAATCTCTCTTCTGGAAAATAAAGTCTGTTCAAATTTAAATGAAGCTAAATTTGAGATGAACATTAGAAAATGGGAAGTAATTCACAGAAAATTCAGATGAGCAGTGCAAACTAAGAAATACTCTATTTCCTATCGGTTTTGAAAGGAAAACCGATAGTACTAAGGTTTGTATTCAGGAAAATTTAAAAGATTAGTAGTGCAAACTATGCTAATCTCTTTGCTGGAAAATAAAGTCTGTTAAAATTTAAATGAACCTAAATTTGAGATGAACATTAGAAAATGGGAAGTAATTCACAGAAAATTCAAATTAGCAGCGCAAACTAAGATGGCACTACTATTTCCTATCGGTTTTCCAAGTCAAACCGATAGTAATCAAGTTTGAATTCAGTAAAATCTATAAGATTAGCAGTGCAAACTATGCTAGTCTCTCAGCAGGAACATAAAGTATGTTAAAATGTAAATGAACCAAAATTTCAGATGAAAATTAGAAAATGGGAAATAATTAACAGAAAATTCAGTTTAAGGTATTTACTATCGGTTCTGAATAAGAAACCGATAGTGAACTACACTGTATGACAAATTGCTAGTGATTTTCATCAATTCTGTCATTCTCATAGCTATCAAGTTTGTAGTTCATGAATTTTAGTCTAGGTTTATATTTGTAATCCATTGAACGGGATATGAACCATTGCATACAAAATTAAGAAATACACGCGAGCGATTTGGTCAACAACACTTACAGTCGATCGTGGAGTGGCCGGAGGCGGTGGCGCAATGCAGTGCCGAAGGCGGTGGAGAACCAGTGGCGCAGAGGAGCGAAAAAGCGAACGTCGGTGAATCTAGGGTTTTCCGCGCGAGTATTTGGAAATTGGAATGTGATCAGTTGCAGTGGAGGGAAAATCGTGCAAGGTTATAACCTAATAAATGAATATTTACTATCGGTTCATAACCACAAAACCGATAGTAAACTAAGAAACAGGGCTCATAACACAGTGTAAATCACTATCGGTTGTAAACACTAAACCGATAGTAAACTAAGAATAGGGGCTCATAACACAGTGTAAATCACTATCGGTTATGAACGATAAACCAAAAGTATAGTTTAATTTCAAATCGGTTTCACAGTTATAACCGACAGTAAAATACAACGTTATTGACCTTAAAGGATTTCCCTTAGAAGAATTACAGAGGATCTCAGTACATCATTTTGCATTGTATTTTACTATCGGTTTTATGACAAGAAACCGATAGTATATGTTAATTTCATATTGGTTTGGAGGTTGAAACCGATAGTATAATACTGTTAAATTGATCTAAAGGTATTTCCTGAGAACAATTACAGATGGGTCTCAGTACATCATTTTGCACTTGTAAAGACACCTGAAACCCCATGCAAATGACTTCCAATAATTTTGAAATAAATTAACAGTAAAGACCAATCATGGAATGAAAATTTGCAGTTTTCATATATATTTGTGAAAAGAATCAATTATTGCTCAAATCAAGTATATACTCCAATTGAAATGAAAATTTGCAGAAATGATTCTCAATGCATCACGTATGTTTTCCCAAACAATTTTTGAAAAATGATTTGAAGAATTCTTCGATTAAAGATCCAAGTAATATACGTCACTTACATATTGCAAATTAGTCAAGAATGGTTGTCCACCCATAATCTTTCTTCGTGGTCGTCTCGCAGGTAACTTGTTTCGTCAATATCTTCGGTAGGGACAGATTGAAGGATTCCATCTAAAAATGGAGGTAGTTCATCGAACTGATCGTACTCTTCTTCATCCACAACGTCTTCGACCCCAACAATACGTCTCTTACTGTGAAGGACAATATGCAACTTTGGGTTGGCCGGGTCAACGATGTAGAACACCTGTGTGGCTTGCTCAGCAAGTATAAATGGATTATCTTTGTGTGCGACTCTACTGAGATCGACGAGAGTAAACCCATAATTGTCGACTTTAACACCTCGAGAGATTTCGACCCATTGGCATCGAAACAGAGGAATATTAAGTAATACATAATCGAGCTCCCATATTTCCTCAATAACACTGTAATATGAGTCGAGTGCCCTTACTGCCCTGGCATCCTCCGAAATAGCAAGTAGTGTCACTCCACTACATTGCATAGTACTCTTCTCGTCCTGAGTTCTTGTGGAAAATGAATAGCCATTGATGTCATACCCCTGCCAAGTCCCTACAGTAAATCTAGGCCCTCTGGCCAACCATGTAACATCTTCATCTACATCGCCCTCAGAAGCTTGCAGGACTCTATTTTTGATCCACCCAGCAAACTTTCTATTATGTTCTCTGGTGACCCAAATCTCTGGCTTCGAGGGATTCTGTTTCCGTAACATTTCCTTGTGCTCGTGTATGTATGGCTCCACCCCCGTCATGTGCTGTAAGACCCAAAAAAGGGCTTTTGCATACAGATCACTAGAGGGGACGACTGCTTTAAATCCAATCGTTCCAATGCCCTGAAGCCTGCCCTCATGCCGGGACGTAGGAACGCCAATTGGGTCAACCCCGGCCATATAGTTGGTGCAAAATTAGATCACCTCCTCGGCGGCATAACCTTCAATGATACTGCCCTCAGGCCGATGTCGATTCCTTACATATCCCTTCAAGATACCCATAAATCTCTCAAATGGATACATGTAGCGCAGGAACACGGGTCCACAAAACTTAATTTCTCTGACAAGGTGAACAATTAGATGGACCATAACATCAAAAAAGGATGGAGAGAAATACATCTCCAGCTGACAAAGAGTGGTAGTCACATCGCGTTGCAAATCGTCCAGTCCATCCATATCAATTACCTGCAAGGACACAGTTGCAGCAAATATTCAGATCCAAAAAATCTGACAAGTTCCACGAATGGAGCTAATTAACTTGCTAGGAGTACACGCTTACGTACCTTGCCAGATATTGTGAAGAAGAAATAACATAGCTTTGTAATTGTCTCTCTGACTTTGACTGGGAGAATGCCTCTGATAGCAATGGGAAGCATTTGTGACATCAGTACATGACAATCATGGGACTTCATACCAACCAGGTTCAAGTCTTTCATGGACACAAGTTTTTTCAAGTTCGCAGAATACCCGCATGGAACTTTGACACCATGTAGGCACTGACAGAGTTCTGTTTTTTCTCTTTTTGACAAAGTATAGCAAGCTGGGGGGAGGTATGTCCGCTTTCCCTTCTCCAGCGGTGCAAGCTCAGCCCTTATGCCCATGTCGAGCATGTCACGGCAAACGTTGATGCCATCTTTCGTCTTTCCTGGAATGTTCAACAACAAACCAATCAAACTGTCACAAACATTTTTCTCTACGTGCATGACATCAATGCAATGTCGAACTTGTAAGTGCTCCCAATATGGCAGATCCCAAAGAATCGATCTCTTCTTCCAAACATTTTTTCCTGGAGGTTTAGAACATTTACCGAACTCAACTTTGATGTCCTTCACGCGCAAGTAAAGCTCCTTACTAGTCACAAACACTGGGACTGATCCTTTCTCACACTATAAGATAGTACTTCAATGCTAGTAGTTGAGCAGCTGGCAAAAGCCAGTATTCCCAACACTTTAGCTGCTGGGAATAAGGTTTGCTACAACTGGGCGAAAAAGTGCTGCGAAAAGTTTTTCCCAGCTGTAATTTTTTCCCAGCTGTAGGACCAATGGCAGAGAGTATTCCCAGCTGTAGACCGCTTGGAAAGTTTGAACTTTTCCCACCTGTATGTCCACTTGTAATATATTATTCCAAGCTGTATAACTATTTGGAATATTTTTTCCCAGCTGTAAGTCTGGTGGCAAAGAGTATTCTCAGCGGTAGGTTGTCCACTTGTAATATATTATTCCAAGCTGTATAACTATTTGGAATATTTTTTTCCCAGCTGTAGGTCTGATGGCAAAGAGTATTCCCAGCTGTAGGTCACTTGGAAAGTTTGAACTTTTCCCACCTGTATGTCCACTTGTAATATATTATTCCAAGCTGTGTAACTATTTGGAATATTTTTTCCAGCTGTAGGTCCGGTGGCAGAGAGTATTCTCAGCTGTAGGTCACTTGGAAAGTTTGAACTTTTCCCACCTGTATGTCCACTTGTAATATATTATTCCAAGCTGTATAACTATTTGGAATAGTTTTCCCAGCTGTAGGTCCGGTGGCAGAGAGTATTCCCAGCTGTAGGTCTCTTGGAAAGTTTGAACTTTTCCCACCTGTATGTCTACTTGTAATACATTATTCCAAGCTGTACAACTATTTGAAATAAATTATTACCAGCTGATCTGTTATTGAGAATTTAGACTATCAAATTTAAATATGTGAATTATTTGTAGTAAATTTACCGCTAGGAATTGTGTCAATAATTAATTGTAAATATATATTTTTTTAGTAATTAAGCAACAATATTACAACTAAAATTATAATATGCACTATCCTAATAGAAATCACACCATATTTTATTGAATTCTTTGCTTTATATAGCCATTGACAAGATTCGTAATGGTAACAAATTATTCAATTGACAAAACCAAACAAAATAGATATAGAATCTCTGAAATAATTGCGATAAAAATATCACTTAACAATTCTTTACACCAAATGTATGCCCATATATAATATTCCTAACTTTATATATTTTGTTCCAACTATAACTATCGAAAGTAAAATATTCCACTTTCAAACTCCTCTTATGACGTAAAATATCTTCATCACTTCATATGATTTTAACACCTTACTGTTAACCACCTGCAAAAGAAAAGATATTGATTACAATAGTCTTGAGATAAATATATACAAATCAATTACTTTTACTTTAAGTAACATATAAAACATATGACAATTATAATAAAAGATGGTTGGTCGATTGTTGTAGAACAAGTACAAGCTGTTGCTTATGCGAATGAGAAAATTGTGTTGATTGACATGACTTGCATACACTTGATAAAATAAATTAATCATATGAAAGTGAGCTACTAATTCAAAGCACAATTAACATACACTTAAAATTTTAAAAATGAATAACATGTGGATTGTGTTGATAACACCTCACCTTTATAAAATTATTAAGTATTTCCACTTAGTTTCAACTAATTCTCTTGTCCCTTTCACCTGTAAGCATTGTTTTATTAATAACAAAACAAAACAAATGAAAAAATAGTAACTAACCAAGTAAATAACAGGTTAGAATTATATATACCTAGAACACGAGATGGACCACCACCTATTGTAGTATCATCTTGGATCTACAAGTAAAAGTTCATAGTTTGTTTACTTAGATGGTATTAGTAAGTAAATAAGAGTGATTATACTAGATAGAATGGATTACTTTTTCACGTGGCCATGCAATTGATCGTCCAAGCACATCAGACATTTTTCTAACATTCCCATATGGACGTAACAATGGAGCATCTCTTTTCAACACATAGTTCACAACCACCTCACAACACTCGGGCCCAAGAGGTGTGTCACCAACTATTACACTTCGAGATGCCCTTTGAAGCGTACCCTTAGCAACGGGAATATATGGCCTCATAAAAGAAATCAAAATAACTTCCTTTCCTCCCTAAAGATCAAATAGACTTGCATATAAGCTCAATGATTACCTCAATAATGAGCATCCAAATTCAATAGAGTATAATTAACTGGCAACTATTACCTCCTCATGCCTATAGCGTGGTACATCATGTGTCTTACCAACTCTCCTTTGCATTATCTATACAAAAATTAAGGATAAGTTGACAGTATAAATATTGTTAGGTTAGGTACAACTTTGAGGTAAAATAATAAAATGTAAACTTACGTTTCGTGGAATCCTATTTTCACCTACAGATGACTCTATAGAACAACCATCACTTTCGTCTCCCGTGTCCTACAATAATTAGTACATAACATTTGAGCAATTTAGTAAATAACCATATGTATATTATTGCTTAAATATTATAAAGAACACATATAAAAAAATCACCTGTACATGACCCTTAGATCTCTGATTGTAATCATTATCTATATTTTGCCTAGCCTGTGAAGCAAGCATTTGCTTCAATTCTTCAATTTCTTTTTCCATCTGTGTCAATTGCTCTTTGTTTCCCACACTCTCCATTTTATCTAGCCTCTCTATCAAAAGATTATTCTGATTTTGAAGTCTTATCCATGCTGCATTAGCTATTTGAAGCTTAGTGGATGAATACTTTTGTACCCCTGGCATCTTTAAGTCTTGAGGAGTAGGGCCCAAACCAATAGCACGTACACGTGAGCGTTTTTCTTTTCCAAAGACATGGTAAAATAGATCTCCTTCTGTTATGGTTTTTTTAGTGAGTTCTGGCTTGTTGGCACATGTCTCCGCAATTGTTTTCTGAAAATTAGATAAAGCTCATATTTATCTATATATGTTTACATTTGATCGTTGATTATAAATACGTGTAACCCTTCAATGACACTTACAATTATGTCTTCAGCTCCTTTTTCTGGAACTCCATTTTTATGGGTATGTGCTTTGATAAAAACTTCATGTCTAGCAGGCATATAACCCAACTCTTTGGACTGCACTTCCATTAATATTGACAATTAGTTATCTAAAGAAAGTAGAAATAAATATTAAGACATTTAATACCATATCATGTGCAATCCGAGCAAGACTCTTGCTTCCAGCAGTATGTGTCATTGTCATTTTTGCACTATTTGCTTTTCCAATTTCACTTAGAGCCTATAAGATGAGAATATAATTAATTGCATAAAATATATTTAATTTGTAATTAAGAATCATTTATAAAGAAGTTTTACCTGACTTTTCGGAGCTCTCCAATGCTCTATAAGCCACATCCAATCTGTTTTAGGTACTCTAGAATCAATCTTCATAGAAAAAAGTTCCTCATCAGTTTTTGTTTCATCAAAATAATTCCTCTTTCTTTCACATTTGAAATCTTTCCATTTCACTGCCGCTTTTTGTAAAACCCAATCCTCAAGGTCATCATGAACATCAAAAAATTCCTACAAAATTATCAAGTTGTCAATGATTATATACTATTGTACTATACATGTCTATGGAATACATAGACCATGAGTCTACAAAACTTGTCACTAGTTACTATTTTTGATGATTTTAAATAACTATAAAGGAATGCTATCCAATTTATGAAGTAAAATTCAAAATGCAAGTAAAAAATAAAATATAGAATCAAACTCTCTCTTCATATTAGAATGACACATCTAATAATAAATTGCAAAGCTCCACATATATATTTTCACCCTTAATTAGAAGAAAAATTAGTCAGTGCTATGTATAGTAAGAGGAGCTATTGAAGCATATCTCAGTTCTATTAAAATATACATGTAAGGCTGAAATGAGAGTAAATTAATTTAGACTTTTTACTCTAAGTAGTATACAAATGTACCTTTACAGTAGCCCAAACAGATTCCTTTTTATCTGCATTAATTTCATTCCAGTCTTTATAGGAAAGTGGTATTCCTGATCTCACTATTGTAGAAATAAAGTTGGTTAATGGTGAAGCTTGATCACCAACTGGTTGATTATTCATATTATGGTCAACATGAATTTTTGGTTCATTCCTTCGCTTCCATATGTCATGCTTGGTAGTGGGTCCTCGTCCCTTCCTTTTATTTTTTTTTGACCTGGATGAGTTTGCTCTACACAAATATGCAATTGAAAATAATAACCAATGATATAAAAAAGAGAGCAAAATAATGCAAAACTATACTTAAATATACCTATATTCAATGTTTCATCTTCATTATCACCAAGTTGTTGTTCTTCCATAGAAATGTCGTCAGGATCTTCATTTTCAATACGTTCATTGCTAGTGATATGCCTTTGATGTTGTGATGGCTCTTGATGGGGAACTACAGGCTGATCATTGATGTGCTATGACATAATCAACATGCATCATATTGGGAGATAATTACAAAATAGTTCTTAGAAACAGAAATTAGCAACACATCAGATAAAACAAATAACCTTTTTAGTTCTTGTAGATGGTCTCAAGACATCTTCCCTCATTTCATTTCCAGGAAGTCGTATAGGCAAGCGCAATGCTCTCAATACCTCATTGTTTCTTTCAATGTTTGCTTGTCGTAACTCTTCATACTCACTCCGCATAACTCCATTATTTCTTCCTCTTGCGTTTTGCATCTTTACGGCTACAATAAAATTTTACAATATTAGACGAAAAAATAAAAGAACATAGACATAAACAACACATTCAATGAATAGCATCTTACTTCCCCATTTGAGGTGGAGATTTCTCAACAAGTATACCATCAATGTTTGTTCTAACACAATTATTGTTGCCATCTGGAAGATTTATTTCAGCACCAACATTCAACTCAGAGATTTCACTAACTTTGTCAGTTACCACTGTATTTTCAATTTCTTCCTCCGTAGACATGTCATAGAGGTCTCTTGGCCTTGACTCAATGACATCTTTCCAGTCTTTATCGATAGGATCCTCAACATAATAGACTTGAGTAGCTTGTGATGCTAAAATATATGGCTCATCTGATAATTTTTCCCCCGTATTAATTAAATGCTTGAAGTTCACTGTCGTAATCCCAAATTTATCTTTCTTAACCCATTTGTCCTTTCTGAGAACATCAACCCAATCACATTTGAAGAGAACTACATTACCCTTTCGACGATAATCTAACTCAAGTATCTCAGTTATGACACCATAGTATGTTATATCTCCTATTTGTGGATTTTGATCCTTTGAACTAGAAAAACTACAAGTTTTTGCAACAATAGCTACCCCACTACTCTGAACTAATCTGCCCTCATCATAAGATATTGTATGAAAATTGTATCCATTTATTGAATAACTGTTATATTTTGTTGCGACCATAAAAGGCTCACTTGCTAGTATCTAAATCTCTTCTCCTACATCTTCCCCAGTTGATAGTAACTCATTCACCTAGAAAAATTTATTTATACGATTAATACAAAAACATTGAAATATGTATTTAACTAAAATTGTTGTTTATGAACTTACATGCAATCTAAACCACTCATGAAATGTTGCATGATGTATACGCTCTCTCTCATGAATCCTTTGATGACCAATAGATGAAAGATACCCCAAATGTTTTCTGCAAATATTTTTTGAATGTAAGATATTATAAAATATATATTTGAACTAATTTAATAACATTTAATAAAAAATTAGCTAGAGAACATACATCAAATATGGCTCAATATGCTCATAATTAAATAAGACATATCTGTGAGCTTGAATCAATGTTTTATGGTCCAACGTAATAGTGCACTTGCCAGTCAAACCGCGACCTATGTTGTTCAAGTATGTCGTACCAGTTGACAAGGTATTGAATTGTGCATCATCATTTCGACTTGGCCGATTAAATCTAGTCTCACAACCATGCAAATAACGAGAGCAAAATGTCATACTCTCATCAAATATATAACCTTCCGCAATTGATCCTTCTGGGTGACTTCTAGTTCGAACATAGCTCTTCAACCTCATCAAAAATCTATAAAAGTTTTGAAATAATTAATTAATGAAAATATTAATAACAGTCTAATGAAATTGAGCCTTCTACTATGGAATTAATATACCTTTCTATGGGATACATATTGCGGTACTGGACAGTGCCAGCAATCCTTGCCTCAGTAGGAAGATGGACCATTAAATGCACCATAACATCAAAAAATGATGGCGGAAATATTTTTTCAAGAAGGCACAAGGTTTCAGAAATTTCAGACTCTAATCTCTCCATATCAGTTACATTGATTATAGGAGAAAATATTTCTTGAAGAAGTTGCTTACACGAATCAATGCAATACTAACATTTTCTGGTAGTATCCTTCTAACAGCCAATGGAAGCAAGTGTTCTAAAAGAATATGACTGTCATGGCTTTTTAACCCAATTATCTTCTTATCATGAACATTTACATGACTTCGTATATCAGCTGCATATCCATCTGGAAATTTAACTCCTTTTAATACTTCACAAAACATTCTTTTTTCTGCAGAACTCAATGAGTAAGATGCAGGAGGTAAATAGAACTTGTCCCCTACTGAGATAGGATGCAGATTCTTCTTGATACCTAACAGTTGGAGGTCCAAGCGAGTGTTCAAATTGTCTTTTGATTTGCCATCAATGTGGGACCCTCATTTGAGGATTCCAGTGGCAATCGCCCAGGTGGATTGCACTCAGAAAAGGCACATTGCAGCTCACAATAACAAGATGCATTATATAAAAATGCGAGTAATTAAAAACAAGTGCTGATCACAAGTACCAACATTACAATAACTTAGCGCCAAAATGACGCATTTAAATGTTGATACAAATTAAGGAGTTTTCGACACGAGGGTCGGCACAAAATAAAACAGTAATGATAAACAAAAGGACTTCTTCGGTCTTCTTTTTCAGCAGCGGTGTTTCACGGGCCTTCTCCACATCGAACTCCACCTTGGTGCGTAACCCTTTAACCAGATGGGTCTTCAGTTTCTTCTTCTTGTTCCACATTGGGTTCAAGACCATAAGATTCGGGGTCGACGAATCCTTCTTCTAAATTCGTTTGTAAAAGCAAGGGTGAGCACATTGTCCACATGGTGCTCAACAAGTCCCAAATAAGAATGCAAGTGTATATATAGATGAGGGGGAAATCTCTCACAGAATGGCTCTTTGGCTTTGTATATGTATATAGGATAGATTTTCACACTTAGTCTTTGGAGAAAAGACTTTTATTTTCACAAGCAGTGCTTTTAAAATCCTAGGCTAAATTCTTAGAAAATGTTGTGTGTGGCGGTCTTTCATGAGTCACCACTTTATCCTGATTTTGTGAAAACTTTCCAAAAGCTACTTGTGCTGCATCGACGTGAATAGAATCCACAGCGCGCAGACTCCATAACCTGGGAGCTCAGAGTGTCCGATACTTTTTAAACTTTGCAAAGGTGTACCACCTTAATCCACCGATCATTCGGCTTTCAAGTCAGTACCTCTCCATGCGACTCTCACGCATGTGACAAGGCCGAGATGACACAACAATTTACAGTCCCAGCATTAACTATTTCCCTGCCCGGTAAATAGACAGTTAAGTCTCAAGTACCGTTGTGGGTCCTCCCCACTGCCTTACTTCCTAGCCTGGGTCTATGTTCTCACAAGACACATAGCCTCTCTTGATTACAGTCGCGCACGACTTAATGTGGCATAGGGCGTCTTCCTTCTTTCCACCTTTTCCTCTCATGATTTTTCTGAACTCACTTCACTCATGGCCTTCTGTGGCCCACCAGTTCTCGCAAGACACTGGATTGACAACCATTGCAGGGAAAAGCTAATACTAAAGAAAGCTACTAAGTTGCGCCCGTCCCATAAACAGGCAAGTGGTTGGTACGTTTTTCATGCCGCATAGAAGCACAGCACAAGGTTCTAGTCCTTATGAATCTCTAGTGAGGAGCCTTTCACATTCCCAGTGCGCACACAGCACCATCCTATCAAACCATCCTCACTATCGATTCCAATCATATTTTCTTTCACAAAAGGGTTTTGAACATGCTTTTCTCATATGTGACCATTCAACATTTATCATATAATCTTGGGCATAGCATAACCTAAGCATGATAATCTAGGGTAACAAGGGTGCAGGGGTATTCAATGTCAAAAGGGGTTTTACAATCATTTAGGTCATATCTAATCATTTTATTGAAACATAGTTCTTATTTGAATCTAAGGCATGCATATACTTGAAAACAGATAACATACTTCATTTCAAAATAATAGGCTAGACATGATCAAGGGTTTGAGACTTGCCTTGCAGTGACGGGTCTAGCTGCTCAAATGAATCCTCGAAGATCTCGGTTCCTTCAACGTCTGGTTCCACGACGGGTACAAACAACACACATACACTATATAAGCACACAAGTACTAGAAAATAATACGTAAATACATCATGCATGCAGGGGTAAGGGTTTGGACAAGGTCACTTGACATAGGTCGAAGAGATGGGCTCAAAGGGCTTGAATGTCGAAAGGCTGACATTCGGCTCATGGCTTGACATTGCCCTAAATTGGTTCTAGGTCTGTTTTCTGGAGATGTGGTAGTAGGGAATGTTGTAGATCATGGCTCAAAGGACTTACTGGACAAAGTGGCATTTCAACTGCTCAAATGAAACAAGTCTAAATCATCCAATGCCACTGGTGGTCATGCACTGACATAGTGCTAGACATGGCCAAAAACTAGGGCATTGCATAACTTTTGACTCAGAACTCCAATTGATGCAAAACTTTGTCTGGGGTTTAGGCATTGATAACAGCTACAAAATTCTCAACAGGCTCAAAGGCTGAAAGTGGCCGGAGGGTGGCCAAATCTGGTGAGCAAACACGGTGGCCTGGACATGAACTGAACCACTGGACAGCAACCTTGGCATGCCCATAACTTTTGATCCAGGTCGATTCAGGGTTCGAGCCAGTAGAGTAAATTGCTCAGGGGGTTGAGATCTATCTAAGGGGCAAGGTTTCACCGGCTAGATCGACCGGGGAAAAATTCCGGCGACCGGCCCTGGAGAAGACGACTCCTGAATTGGGTATTTATGATTTAAAAGGTTTGAGGTCGATTCACTGCTCAGGGAGTGAGAGGGTGAGGTGAGGGGTCTATTTGCAAGGTCAATTCGGCCGGAGAATGGCCGGAGAAGCATGGCGACGAGGACCAGTTCACTGGTGGCGCGCAAACTTCGGAAAGGCTATGATCGCTGCTCAATTTTGAAATCTAAGTTTGCAGGCTTGCTCAAATGGGTGCACTGGTCAATTCTTATCACTGGCACGACGATTAATTCGGACTAAATCATTCGGCATTACGGGAACAGGGGATTTCGGTTTTCCGGTGATTGCCGGAGTTGAGGTGCGCCGAGGACCAATCATTGGCTATGAAACACACAGGGGGAAGAAAGGAGCTTACTGGTGGCGTTGGTTTGGAGGGGAAAGCTTCGGGCAGGGCTGGCGCCGTGAGCTCCAGAAATTGCTCGCCGGAGAAGAAGATCTTCGCGGCGGCGCTGGAGGACTCGGTTGCTCTCTGGTGGTGGAGGCTTGGGCTCACAAATGCAGGTGGTGTGTGAAGAAACGCTGGGCAAGGGGGCCTTATATAGCCGCGGGTGAAGCTCTCGGGAGCAGTAGCAATCACCGGAGGGATTTTCTTCTGGCGCTGGGGCGGTCATCGAGGTATTTCGGGACACGGCGGGGCTCTGCCAGAGACGATGAATCGTGGGAAATCAGGATTCCATCAGGGGTGTGGCGACGATCTCCGGGATGGCTGCCATGTGGCGTGAGGCTTCTGGCAGCAGCAGCAGGTACGCGCGCACGGGGAAGAACATGGCACGGTGCGGTTGAAGCGTTCCACGGTGGCGGTACAGCTGTGCAAGGTTGGTGGCTACGTGGCCGTGAAGGTGGCAGCGCGAGGAACTTCTCCGGCGGCGAGTTCAACGGCGCGGCAAAAGGCGGGCGCTGGTTGAAAACTTCACAGGGACCTGGTTGCGAACTTTGGACTGAACTGCGATGATTTGGACTGATCTGTAAGGATTTTAACTCGGGTACTTGGGCCTATTTGCAAATATGGAGATCCAAAGGGCTGATCTGAGTTCTGGTTTTGCAGATGAGTGCTACTAAATGTCTTGGACTCATCTAGCAGGAAAATGGTAAAATCCAATAACATCTGGTGTTTTTGACAAAAATCGAAAACAGGGTAATTAGGGTTTGAACTTTTGTCGGGGCTGAAACTAGGGTTTTGGTCGAGATTCTGGAATTCTTCCAGAAAGGAAAAATGTTCAGAAAAATGAAAGAAAGGTTATCACTTGATCAAATTTGGATTTGGAGATGATCTGGGACTTTTAGCCTTTTTGGGTTTTCTGAAACTTCTCAAAAGGACTAGATTGAAACACTTTTGGACTGAAATGTGAAAATGATCTAGGATGAAGTTTAGCAGCCAACTTTTTATGTCAAGGTAGTGGCATACCTAAGATCAAGATAGGGTTGAGACAATAGGGATTCCAAAGAATATATGCTGACTCGTAAGCAGAAAAGATAGTCAAAAACTAGGGTGTTACAATCAATATCCAAAAGTGTGTTAATTATATTATCACAAACAATTTTCTCGATATGCATCACATCAAGATTATGCCGCAACAAAATATCCTTCCAATAGGGCAATTGCACCCATATTCGTTGTTTTTTCCAAATACTTTTTGGTTCACCATCCTTACCCTTACACTTTCGGGATGGTCTTTTCCCTGTTGGATCCTTCCCAAAATCATTTTTTACATCTTTTGTTTGTTCTATAACATCATATCCAGAAAGAGAAACTGGGGTTTCCCTATACTCTTTGGTACCATCAAATGACTCACTATCATTTCTAAATTCATGACAAGAATGCAAGAATTGACGATGTCCCATGAAGCAATGTTTTTTACCATTTTTAAGATGAAGTGGGCAAGTATTTGCATGGCAAACAACACATCCAACCTCACCAGAAGTAACTTGTCCAGATACATATCCATATCCTGGATAATCAGTAATAGTCTAGAACAAGGCGGCACGCAATTGAAACCATTGACCAGATGATGCATCACGAGTTTTGACACCATGCCACATCGCTAACAAATCATCGATCAAAGGTTGAAGGTAGACGTCAATATCATTTCCAGGAGCTTTAGGACCAGGAATAAGCAGAGAGAGGATAAAATTTGGTTGCTTCATATAAATCCATGGTGGAAGGTTGTAGGGAATCAAGACAACAGGCCATATGCTATGTAATGAACTTAGGCTTCGGAAAGGATTAAAACCATTTGTTGCCAAACACAGCCTAATATTGCAACAGTCAGAACTGAAGTCTGGGTACCTGTGGTCGAAATCCTTCCAAGCGGGAGAATCAGCTGGATGGCGTATCAACCCATCTCTAGTGCGCCCTTCACTATGCCATCTCGTATCAGCTGCTATCTTTGATGACATATACAGTCTCTGGAGCCTCTTTTTAAGTGGAAAATATCGAAGAACCTTTCTAGGAATTTTGTGTGTTCGCTTCCCATCCGGGCTCTTCTTTTCTATCTTCCATCTGGAAGTTCCACATTTTGGGCATGAGTCTATATTTGCATGCTCTTTCCAAAATAGTATACAGTCATGTTCACATGCATCAATATTCTCATAACCCAACCCGAGACTTCTCACCATCTTCTTTGCATCATGTAAGTTTTTTGGCATTGTGGCATTCTTTGGAAATGCTTCCTTCAGTAAGTCTAATAACAAATCAGAGCTACTGTTACTCCATCCACCTAGGAATTTTATGTGAAGGAGCCTCACAATAAATTGTAGCTTTGTGAGTTTGCACCTAGGGTAGAGCTCTTGACTAGAATCACTTGCTAACCTATAGAATGTCTCAACATCTACATCTTGATCCTCCGAATCGGAACCATCACCACATATATCACCAACTTCTTGGTATCCACATCCTATGTCATGGATCATTTCAGTGATCTCATCTACCTGCGGCTCACTATCCATATTAGGAACATTTTCTATATTAGATTTCTTGTTTGTCCTGTGCAATGATGTTTGTTCACCATGAAATATCTACTTGGTGTATCCTTCTAAAAACCCATCACAAATCAAGTGTTCATAAACAACTTCAGCTTCTCTCCAAACACTGTTGACACATTTTCTACAAGGGCAGAGAATTTCATTTGCTTTTGCAGAATTTGCAAAAGCAAACTCTATGAAGTCCTTTATGCCTTGGCTATATTCAGTTGAGTACCTACATTTAATTATCATTAGTTTCAATCAAAAGAATCACATAAAGTAGCATTGTATTTGATTTAGTGACTGAGTGTTTGTTTTCTACCTAGCCGCACTCATCCAACGCTTGTCCATAATAAATGCCAAAGACTGTAAAATCCTCGTAGTCTTTCCTTATTATATGGCTTACTGTAAGAATCAGCTAGTATATCTGAAATAAAATTAGCTAGTATCATTACTAGTTTAATACGGATTTTAGTCTGAAATGAGTTTATAAACAAGAACACAAATAGACGGGGGAGGGAAGGTTAACAAATACTTCCTATTTAGAAAGAAATAATAGCTTACTGCAAAAATTTCTCTCTCCAAAGTGATTTGAAATTACTAGGTTAATTTTAATAATAATCTCAGCTAACTACAAAAATTGGCTAGCAAAATACAATTTGATAAGGTAAGTATTGGCCCATCACACCATGTTATTGTTCATATAAGCAAGCAATAACATCATTCTATATAGTCATTCATTCATTGTTGAAATACTTCTTTTGATTCATAAGATAAGTTTACTTCTTATTCACATGCGAATTAAGAGTATTGAATGAGAGAAAATAATCATAATAAATTAATGATGCCTCTATTATATAAAGTTTGGATGTGTGAGGAAAAAATGTAAATGGAGGCGTGAGAGGATACCATAGAGGATAAAGAAGTCAAACATGTACTAAATAATATATTGGAATTATAGTAAGGTTTATATTGTGAAATATAGAAAAATAAAAATAGTCTTAAATTGTGAAAAGAAAAGTGTATGACACAAAGGCATAATTACAACCTGCAAACAAAGATAAGTACTTAAATGGAAAAAATATAGATCTACCAGAAAAATTGAAAAATATGGGATTAGCGGTTAAAATTACTTTTCCAAAAACCATAAAAAATTCAAATTAAGACACACAATTGGTGAGACTTTCTTCCTACTTGTCCAATTTTTCTCACCAAAGTGAAAATAGAAACCCATTTGATATTTAACTTCTCCAATTAAGAGTCTAAAGACTTATATGATTAACATTGTATGCCAAAAAAAAATATACTATTGGTCCCTCTAAATCATTGATTTCCAAGTTAAATAATATTTCGAAAAAAATAAAATGCTAGTTTTAAAGAATTGATGTTCAAGACTTAGTTTGGTCAAGTTTTGGATTCAACTTCTATCATAGAGAAACTAAAGTCATATATGATATAACTCTACTGCGACATATACTAAAAACTAGAGTTCTG
>CM033324.1:59398879-59607547 GCA_019359835.1 Pharus latifolius | reverse complement strand
GGGGGGAGCCCCCTGCGACGGCCCCCGGGACCGGAAAGGGGGGAGCCCCTGCACCATCCGGAACCGGGGATGGGGCGCCCGGGGCAGCGTTTGGATCCGAAGAGGGGGCCCCTGCGGCAACGACCGGGACCGGAAAAGGGGAAGCCCCTGCGACATCCGGAACCAGTGGGGGGTGACCCCTCGGCGACATCCGGGATTGGGGAGCCAATGCGGGGGGAAATTCGCTGAGGCACGGGAGCTGCTCTGTCGACCGGCCCCGGTGCGGTAAACGCAACGGAGGGGCGGGACTGGCTCCCGGCGTAGGAATAACCCCCGGCATGAGATGACCCCCCAGCCCCGGAAGCGGGCCAGGGACGGGGTACCCCCCTGGTGCCACGAAGGGCCCGGGCATGAAATAGCCTCCCGGCACCGGACAGGCCCGGGTGCCGAGAAAGTGTCCGGAAGTATATCCCGCGGGGGGGAGGGAACCCCCGGCGGGATCATACGGGGTAGACAGCCCCCCGGAGACCGGAGGGGCCGCCGGGTATCCCATAAACGGGGGCATGATCCCCGGATATGCGTGCGACGAAAATGTGGGGGCCGGGGGCCGCGCCAACACACTGAGGAGCTCGTCCATAGAGCGCTGGGCGCGGAGCTGGCCCTCCACGAGAGCCTCCAGCAGGGCATCCCGGGGAGCCGGGGGAGCCGTCGGGGGGAAACGCGTCCCGGCCGAGGTCCCCGCGGCCGCCTGGAGCGACCCGGAGGTGGAGGCACCTAGATTGAGAGGAAAGGTGGGAGGCGGTACCTGGGAATGGTCGCCTCCGGACGGAAGTGCCGGAACAGCAGTGTCCCGGAAAGGCGGCGCCAGGTCACCGGGAAGGGCGCAGGCCCTTGTTCTCGGAGGAGCCATGGCGATTCGTCACGGGTCCCCACGGACGGCGCCAACTGTCGTGGTATTAAGAATACCCCGGCAGGTCTTGAAGACGATCCTAGCGGAGATTACGCAGCGCGGGTTGACCGAGTGACCGGTCCTCCCCCCGCCGGACAAACACAAGAAAAGACACGAGGATTTATACAGGTTCGGGTCCCGGTGGGGGCCCTAGTCCTGTCGACGCGCTCCCCGACCGGAGTCGGCTGGGGAGGCTCTCTCCGGGGGAGAGGCTTCCGGAGCACGTCTGTAAGATTAGCTATTCCAAATAATAATGAGCTGATCCTTTACAACAGAGGGGTACAAGGGCTATTTATAGCCCCAAAAAGAAGCAAAAAGCCTAAACTACCCCGGAAGCCACCGTCCGATTGAAGGGTAGGACCGTCCTTCTCCCGGTCAAACGTCATGGATGCTTGACAGGTGGTCGCTGATTCCCGAGGCGTCCCTCGCGTGACCTGCACGTGATAAACAAACATGGATTTTACCTTTTAGGAGGGCGGTGACGTCCGGGACCCCTTCCGGAGAGCAGGGTCCCGGGAGCCTAAGAGGCGGCGCCCGGGGCAGGCACCGGGGGCCACTGTCCCCGGGCGAATGGCGGCGCCCGGGACTCGCCCGGGGGGGCAAGGTCCCGGGAGCTAAAAGGCGGCGCCCGGAACATACCCCGGAGGCACGGTCCCGGGAGCCTAAAAGGCGGCGCCCGGGACATGCCCCGGAGGCACGGTCCCGGGAGCCTAAAAGGCGGCGCCCGGGACATGCCCCGGAGGCACGGTCCCGGGAGCCTAAAAGGCGGCGCCCGGGGCAGGAACCGGCGGCCACTGTCCCCGGGCAAATGGCGGTGCCTGGGACCCGCCCGGGGGGCACGGTCCCGGGAGCGAAAAGGCGGCGCCCGGGGCAGGCACCGGAGGCCACTGTCCCCGGGCAATCATGAACTTACCTGGACTTGACCGCGTGGAGGTTTCCCCCAACAGGAACCTCGCAGACCGAGGGGCTCCCCCCCTCGTCCACCGGCCAGACCTGCGGGGGCGAGGCCCCCGCGAATCTCACCGCCAGCCTCTCCGGCTCTAAAGAGGCCGGGAGGGGCGGGAGGAGCTCCACCGTGAGCGGCGACGGGGCGTAGTTCGCCGAGTCGGACACCGCCCCGCCCCCGGTCGCCTCTTTCCCCCCGCGCCTCGACGGGGCCCTTCGGGGGAGGAGGCGTTGCCTCCTTCCGGGACGGTGCCCGGGCACGCTCGCCCCCGGGGGTCTCGTCCCGGGGCTTCGCCGGTGTCGCCGCCGGCGTCGTCGATGGGCCAGGGGTCTTCTGAACCCGGGCCTTCTTGGGCTCCGAGCCCCCGGTCGCCTCCTTCCCCCCGTTTGTGCGACCCGGGGGTGGGGAGAGGCTTCCTCTCCGGCAGCTTTAGCCCGAAGGCCGCCGCTACCAGGTTCTTGGGGGCCCTCGACCACGGCGCGCACGACGCGCTCGTGTTCATCCGCGAAGTACGTCCCCAAGAGGTTCTCCGCCTTCTCCCGCACCGCCGGGTACGGCCGGACTGCAAGAGGTAAAGAGTTAGTCAATTTCATTAAAATTTTGTAAGAGCAATGCAGCGGGTTCCCGGAGCTTACGTCGCGTCATCGACTTCACCGGGGGCAGCTGCTCGGGGTCCATGCTGATCCCCCTCTTCCCGCCGGTGAAGGGGGAGATCCGGAGGAGAGCCATCTCCTCAGCCGCGTCCCGCATCGAGCAGGTCTTCTTGGAGAGGATCACCTTGCCGAGGAGCTCGTACTCCTCGTCCGTCCACACCGGCGGCTTCGGTGCGGACGACCGGCTGTAGGTGGGGGCCTCCGGGGCGTACACCACCGCGTCGTCTCGGACCCGGAGGTAGAACCACCTCCGGACCCAATCCCCCCAGTGGTCCCGGGAGGCCGCCGCCGGGTAGTCGATTACCCGGGCCGGCAACATTTGGACCATAACCGAGCCAAAGGGGGACTTGGGGCCCCCCTTCACCAGGTGGGAGGTCCGCGCCTCCGGTTCGTAGAAATACCGGAAGGCGCGAAGGTCGGGCTCCCGCCCGGTCGCTGTCTCGAAGAGCCAGATGAAGAGGCCCATCTGGACGAGCGCGTTCGGGGTGAGGTGGTTGAGAGCCACCCCATACTCCTTGAGAAACTCCCGGAGCATGGGATGCACCGGGAGCCGGAGCCCCGCCTCGATGAAGGCCTCGAAGGCCACGATCTCCCCAGGCCTGGGGCGGGGGGCTCCGTCCTTCTTCACCGGGACTCGGATGTCCCCGGCCGTAACAATGCCCCTTTCGGCCAAGGACTCGGCGTCCTCGGCCGTGAACTCGGACGCCCAGAGGAAATCCGTGGGGATTTCCTCCGGGGGCACCTCCGTGGTCTTCGTTCGACCCTTGGGTGCCATGAGGTTAGTTTTCTTTTTGGTGGATTTTGCAGGAGGCTACTACTAGAAACTCCCGGACGCCTGCTACCGGAAAAAGCTACCGGAAAAAGCTACCGGGAGAGGGCTACCGGGAGAGCAAAAATCGTGGGGCTGAGGATTTCGAATGAGCTTCCGGGCCACCCCAAGGTCCTATTTATAGGGGCGGGCCGTGGTCTAGATGCACGCCACGTGGCACCCGTGGATCAATCTGGACCATAGAAGTTCAAACCGTGCGCGGGAAACGAAGGGACGGGCGCGTGAATCGAGGCGCCGGTTCGAACCGCGCGCGCATTTATGGCGAAACGGCGCGGCTTTAGTGTGGGGCACGGACACCGAAGCGTCGCGGCTCCGGTAGCTTGGCCCGGAGATCTTCCCGGTGACCTGAACCATACCCACCGGGGACTCGAGCATCGTCCCCAGTGGGCAAGGGGGGCTGCTGTCGGGGGAAATCTCCGCGAGACTAAGTCCAGGTAAGATGTGTCACGATTACCCGGGGACGTGGCCTCCGGGGCCTCCTCGGGCGCTGCCATTTGCCCGGGGACGTGGGCTCCGGTGCCCTCCCGGGCGCCGCCAGTTGCCCGGGGACGTGGCCTCCGGGGCCTCCCCGGGCGCCGCCTTTTGGCTCCCAGGACGCGGCCTCCGGTGCCCTCCCGGGCGCCGCCATTTGCCTAGGGACGTGGCCTCTGGGGCCTCCCCGGGCGCCGCCTTTTGGCTCCCGGGACGTGGGCTCCGGTGCACTCCCGGGGTGCCGCCTTTTGGCTCCCGGGACGTGGGCTCCGGTGCCCTCCCGGGCGCCGCCATTTGCCCGGGGACGAGGCCTCCGGGGCCTCCCTGGGCGCCGCCTTTTGGCTCCCGGGACGCGGCCTCCGGTGCCCTCCAGGGCGCCGCCATTTGCCCGGGGACGTGGCCTCCGGGGCCTCCCCGGGCGCCGCCTTTTGGCTCCCGGGACGTGGCCTCCGGTGCCCTCCCGGGCGCCGCCATTTGCCCGGGGACGTGGCCTCCGGGGCCGCCCCGGGCGCCGCCTTTTGGCTCCCGGGACGTGGCCTCCGGCGCCGTCCCGGGCCTCATCGCCCTCCTAAAGGTAAAGTCTCGAACTGTTTATCACGTGCAGGTCACGCGAGGAGCGCCTCGGGAACTAGCGGCCACCTGTCAAGCATCCAAGGCCTTTGGCCGGGAGAAGGACGGTCCTGCCCTTCAATCCGACGGTGGCTTCCGGGGTAGTTCAGGTTTTTTGCTGCTTTTTGGTGCTATAAATAGCCCTTGTACCCCTCTGTTGTAAAGGATCGATTCATTTATCGGAATAGCTAAACTCACAGGCGTGCTCCGGAAGCCTCTCCCCCGGAGAGAGCCTCCCCAGCCGACTCCAGTCGGGAGCGCGTCGACAGGACTAGGGCCCCCACCGGGACCCGAACCTGTATAAACCCGTGTGTCATTCTTTGTGCTTGTCCGGCGGGGGAGGACCGGTCATCCGGTCAACCCGCGCCGCGTAATCTTGGCTAGGATCACTCTCAAAACTTGCCGGGGTATTCGCAATACCACGACACACGTCAATATCATTTCTGGGTTGCCTGGGTCCTGAGATTAGTAACGACATCATGATGTACTTGCACTTCATGCATAACCAAGGAGGAAGATTGTAGATGCATAAAAGAACAGGCCAAGTGCTATGCCGACTGCTCATATTACCATGTGGGTTCATACCATCTGTACTCAGCTCGAACCTTATATTCCTAACTTTGCCGCCGAACTCATCAGATGTTCTGTTGATGTTTCTCCATTGAATAAAATCAGCTGGGTGTCTTAGTTTTCTGTCTTGTTTCCGGCCTTCAGCATGCCAACGCAAGTACTTCGCGACTTTCGGATTTGCAAACAGCCGCTTCAATATAGATATCACAGGAAAGTACCACACAGTTTTCATCGGAGGTCCTTTCTTTACCTCGTGACATTCACTGTCAATCCAGTCCCTACGCGCCGCAACTTGGACAAACATGCAAACTGGAGTACTTGTTACGGTACAACACACAATCATTTGGGCATGCGTGTATTCTTTCGATTTCCATTCCCAACGGACACAACAGTTTTTTGGCTTGGTAAGTAGATCTTGGCAACTGATTTCCCTCTGGAAGCATGTCCGCTAGAAGATCTAATAGTGCCGTGAAACTCTTATCGCTCCAACCATTGCCTGCCTTCAAGTTATATAATCTCCACACAGAAGACAGCTTTGTAAATTTTGCACATCCAGGGAACAGAGGCTTCTCACAGTCAGCAACCAGTTTCTCAAACCCACAGAAGTCGTTTTCGTTGTAATCTTCCTCTACATCACGTAACATCTCATCTAGATTGACATCATCATCTACGTGCACATCGGAATGAACATTATCAAAATTCGGATGATCATCAATATTATTGCAATCCACATCCAGGTCCTGCTGATTGGTAGTAGTGGTGCTTGTTTCCTCAAGATCTTCGTCATGCCATATCCAACGGGTGTATCGCGCGTTAAAACCACGATGAATCAAATGACTCTTAATTTGATCAGAGTTGCTAAACCACTTTAAGTTCATACAATCTGTACAAGGACAAAGCATATCTTTCTCCCCCTTCCTCGCCTTTTGTTGCTCGGCAAATTTAACAAACCCATTCACACCATCCAAATATTCAAGAGTAGTACGTTTTATTCCATACATCCAATATTTCCTGTCCATCTATAATTAACAAAATTTAACAAGTCAGACATGCATGAAACCTGCCTGATTAAGTTATGTATATGTACATGTACATGCAGCTTCTTACAACTGATGTGTTAAACCCTAGCCTGACGAAATTAACACTAATATATTAACCTAACTACAAAATACAAGCTAGTGAGCTCCTAAAACAAGAGGCATTTTCAACTAGCTCCAAGCTTGGAGCTACAAGCTTGGAACTACACAATAAAGCTAGCTTGCAAGTAGAGAGGGAGGGAGATCTAGAGGGAGAGAGAGATAAGTGATGACAATTAAGCTTACATTAAAGAGAGGGGTCAATCAACTTCCTTCCAGCGTGCCTTGATCACCCTAGCAGTGTAGCTTCGAGCATGGAACTCTCATCACAAACAGAGGGAGGCAGAGTGCAACAGAACAAGACAGCAGCTCAGCAATGGTTGGGTGGGATTTTACTTATACTGGACCCATTTTTAACGGTAAATACACGAAATCCCCCGTTAGACTATGTGCAGGGAATTTTGTAAACACATCTTCTATCGATAAAAACAAACATATACCGTTAGAACAGGTACTGGTACATGGGTAAAACAAAAGGAAGCTGGGTAATGCATGACACAGCAATCTAAGTACACACATGCAGTTCTCACATTAAAGTGTATGCCTGAGGTACATAAGCAAATACATGTGTTTTTTCTATCGGTAAATATGTCTATTTACCGTTAGAACAGGTACTGGTGCATGGCTAAACAGAAGCAAGCTGGGTAATGCATGACACAGCAATCTAAGTACACACATGCACACCAGTTCTCACATTAAAGTGCATGCCTGAGGCACATAAGCAAATACATGTGTTTTTTCTATCAGTAAATATGTCTATTTACTGTTAGAACAGGTACCGGTGCATGACTGAGCAGAAGCAAGCTGGGTAATGCATGACATAGCAATCTAAGTACACACATGCACACCATTTCTCACATGAAAGTGCATGCCTGAGGCACATAAGCAAATACATGTGTTTTTTCTATTGGTAAATATGTGTATTTACCGTTAGAACAGGTACTGGTGCTTGGCTGAACAGAAGAAAGCTGGGTAATGTATGACAAAGCAAGCTGGGTAATACATGACACAGCAATCTAAGTACACACATGCACACTAGTTCAAGCATTCAAATAATCATATCTAAACACAATGTAACATCAAACAGATCTTAACTAGAAGATAAACGAATATTTCAAGAGATGCTAATTTGTAGATTAACTAGGAGACACAAAAGCAAGCAGCTGATTCATGCATGACACAACAATTTAGGTACAAACATACACATGCCAGTTCACAAATTGAAGTGCATGTCTGAAACAGCAATACAAATACACATGTACACCTACCTACCAATACAATTAAATACACAAATTCTCGATCCCATGTACACATTCAAGTTCATGTCCCAAATAGCAATACATGATACACAAATATACAACAATATACAAATACAACAATTCACACATTTGATGTATATTAGAAAAGTCATGTCTGAATTAACAACATATCGTCACGAGGACCCAGTGGCCATACATTTTACATAAAAGAGAACCTTTGCAAGTTGCGACAATGTAACTACCGACTACAAGTTAGACCTGATACATCACAAATCCATTCATCCGAAACAGCAAATGTCTGAACCACATTCGACTTAACCATAGGAGTTCAGTTCAAAGACGCTCGAGGCGCTGGAACTGGCGTCGAGTTACATTTGTATGGTGATTTCCTCGGGCTCAGACTCAATCAACTCAACTCAACTCAGTAATAAAACTGGTTTCCTCTTCCATTTTCTTGAAGGAATGGAGGCAAACCACTTATATTACTGAGTCGAGTTGAGTTGAGTTGATCGAGTCTGAGCCCGAGGAAATCACCGATACAAATGTAAGATGCTTTCTATAAGTCCTGGTTTGAGAAACACGCCGGGCTTGAGGATCTTCTCGACTGAGCCAACTAAGATCTCGCCCTTCACGTCCTTCCAGCTCTCGACGCTGATCTTCACCCTTTCTTTCGCCAACAAGTCAACGTAGGCAGCGTACTGCGACGAAGAACTATGAAATACGTTGCCCCTCATGAGCATCATCCAAGGACCTGCACAGATCATAAATAGGCATTCTAGAGCAAATTAAGATTGTTTATTGTTTCCTAAATGACTCCCTATCTGAGAAGGACTACCAACTAAAGGTTAGGTTGTGCTTCGTCATAGTAACATCAACTTGCAACTGGAGGTCAAGATATTACATTTCTACTCTATTTCATCAGAAGAAATTACCTTGCCAATATACATATGTTAATTATTTAATGAACTTTTTACATGCACTTGATCATTGAGCAAGCTAGTTGGCATTTGACTATGTTATTGGCATTGAACAACCTACAGAGAGATCAAGATATTGTGTATCTCATGATATTTGTAAATATCTTGATATTAATGATCTTTCAATTTCAATTTAAATTACAAATATCTTTCAATTTCAATTTCATGATCTTTCAATTTCAATTGTTACCAAGTCCAAGTTGGCATTGAGCAACCTACTGAGAGATGAAGATATTACATTTATACTCTTATTGGCATTTGACTATGCTAGGTAGCATTTGTCTTGCAAATATCCTCATAATTTTCTTCATTTGATAGGATCAGTAAACAATTGAACATTATTTGTCCCACAATGATATTATTTAGTTGTTTTAATAAAAACAGGAACAAGACACTGTACATAATCATATTGAAAAGAAAACACACCAAAATGAAGGATACAAAAATTGCATGATAATTGCCATAATAGGATTAGAATAATCTAACAATAGTGCCGAAATTTTACATACCTTGCTTGCCATGCCGAAATCTAGTGGGCATCGATGGAGGTGTGGAAGTGCAGCGGTCGCCGGTGGAGGTGCGCTGGCCGTCCATGGAGCTTACGGGTTAGGGCTACGAGTGCCGAGGAACTGTTCGAATGGAAGAGCCATACCCGGGTATTTATAGTACTAGATCAGTTCTAACGGTACACAACAGCCTACCGATAGGAATTTGTGAAATACTCTATTAGTATATACATACAGTACCGATAGAACAAGTTGTTTGTAGAAGGCGAACAGTTCTAACTGTACACAACATCCTACCGATAGGAATTTGTGAAATCTTCTATCGGTATATACATACAGTACCGATAGAATAAAGCTATTTGTAAAGGCGAACGGTTCTAACGGTACACAACAGCCTACCAATAGGAATTTGTGAAATCTTCTAACGGTATATACATACAGTACCGATAGAATAAAACTATTTGTACAAGACAAACAGTTCTAACGGTACACAACAGCCTACCGATAGTAATTTTGGGATCTATTCTAACGGTATAAACATACAGTACTGATAGAATAAATCTATTTATAGACATCGAACTCTTCTAACGGTACACAACAGTCTGCCGTCAGTACTTATGAATCTTTTCTTACGGTAAATATGTTCATCACAGCTAGAGTAAATCATTATGCTTCTTCTATCGGTAAATTTCGTGCAAACCGATAGAAAAAATGACTCCCTTATGCCTTTTACGACTGCGGGGCTCCTTTTCTAACGGTTTCTTCTAAATCGCTAATAACCGTTAGAAGATAGGGGTTAGTAGACTGCATTTCTGTACTAGTGTCACCCTCTCTAGTCGGCATCCTCGATCCTACAAAGAACAGATGTGTCTGTCTTTGGGCCACAACTCAGGTCAGAGACGAGACGCTGTGCTCCGATGTTGATGGAACGTACGACGCCACACAGCTCGATATGAAACTGTCATCCTCCCGGAGTGAGGCAGGATAGTAAGGAACACGTCTGCCTCTCGATGGCCACCGCTATGTCAACCTGCACATGCGAAATTACTGTGGAAACGCTGGGAAAATAGATAAGATAAGAGATCAACATAAGGATCCAGCCAATGTGAACATACCGAGCGATTGCGCCATGGGAACTCAACATCAAGGCCTGATCGGAGACTGTCTTTATGTGATAGTTGTGTTGACGAAGGTGGGGCCACATGAGCAAGTTGGATACAGGTGCGCAGCAAGTACCACTCAAGATAATCCTAGTATGTCATAGGGTCGTACAGCCGCTCCTCCACAAAACATCGATCGTTGTGTGGTCCTCCCACTTTTCGACCCATTTGGCATTCTTGCTCTGCCAGTTGTCGGAGTGTTTCCCTTTATGTGTTTGTCTGCAAAAAGTAATGTGATGCACATAAATGCGAAGAAATAAAGAAATGTAAGTATGTCACTGGGATATAGAAAAAATGTTGTAGACATACACGCCAATCTACCCTGGAGATGGCGTTGTCGATTTCTTTCCATTTGTGGTATCTGCTGGTGTAGCCCGAACTGGCGCATCACTCTCTCTGGAAAATATGGCTCCACTATGTGTGAGAAAACCATGTGTCGACGTGTCAGCTAGCAGTCCTACCCCACGGTGCACTACGACAAAATGCCATGCGGTGCAACCTGAGATATGTGCTTAGGTGTCCACAGTCTCCATATAACGCATGCGTCTAGTAGGAGAACAAACTCTCCCTAGTACCCCACTTAGTAGCGGTGAATCTGGGACGATGATCACCTAGGCCGACCGCCCTTCTAATAGGCTCCCATGATGGGTCGATCGACCCAATCCTCGTAGTCCAGTGGCGCACCATACAGATGGATAGGCCGCTCCAAACACGGCCGACCAATGGGGAAGTGCTCCCATGACCACAGTTGTAGCAATACAGGGCATGCGGACAATAACAACCCGGTCGAGGTCCTGCGACATGCCACAGCCCCCTGTATGTCGCACATAAGACTGCCATCGCCCAGTTATAACATGGCATGGCCCCTGGGTCCGCATGAATGATACTCTCCACCAAGAGAATGATCCAAGTGTACACAGTATCACCGTGTGTTGAAGGGAACAGAATATACTGCAGTGTAACCAGCAAGTAGGCAAAAAGATGCCGCCGAACTACATCACCAGGGGCATCATCAAGGCACTCACGGTAGCGTGTCAAAATTCTATGGGGGACACCACGGTTGGGTGCCGGGATCTCATCACTGTGGTTACCAATGTGGAATCAGAGGTGCATCTGCGCGTGCGAGCCGCGAGATGATGAGATGTCCACTGGTAGGTAAACCAAGTAGCATGGTCACATCCTCCAGCGTGATTGTCATCTCCCCCTAGCGGAAGTGGAAGTGTAGGTCTCTGGACGCCATCGATCTACCAATACGGTGATCAATGACCTACCAGCGTGATATGCTGACCTATCTGTAGCATACGGGTGAATGGCAATAAACTTGTATCCCGAAGGATGGGGATGTAGCCATCATGGAGCGGCTAGTAGTCCACGGGAGCACGCACTACAAGGTGCTCCAAGTCCCAGCCCTCGGACAACATGCGGTCGTGATGTCCACGATCATATATGTTAGTCAGCAGCTCTGGAAGATCTCTGTCCCCGCCGGCCATGTATGTGAAAACTATGATCGATTAGTAGAAAAAATGAAGCATTGACATCTCAACTCAACACGAAAATAAAATACAACATGAAGATAGCCAACAACATGAAAATAAAATAACATACAACAGGAACCATTAAACCATTAAGATGTCCGCATGAAAAATAAAATAACATATGGGTTACAATCATCGAGTGGAAACTCGGCCGATGATGCTTGAGTTTATTACAAAATTTCATCAAACACATACATCATAGCTAGGTCGATGGTCCGAGTGCGCTAAAACAATCCTTCCTGCTATGTCTGGGTTGTCTCCAGATCGAGCATTTCCTAGCTCGTGAGCTACCCCTCTGTGACTCATCTATGTCGTTATGTATTCGGTGTGTCTTCCGTCACCCAGGACCCATTCGCCTAAGATTTACATCTGGGATCCAGGTCATCTCGCCCGCCAGGATAACTCTGTAGTTACCGAGCATCATGAAAACTCTCCACATGCCACTCCATGTCTTAGAAAGGTTTTCAAGACTGAAGTACTCCAAAAGGTAAGGCACAGGGCTCACACCAAGCGCCGCACATGAAGCAAGGACATGCGAGCAGGGCTTGTGTAGTAGTTTCGGTTTGTTGCATGTGCATTCAACGACATCCCCAAGAATGACCTCGTGCACCCGTCCAAGCCTAAGTTGGCCGCTCACGTTCTTCTACCGTAGGCGGACTTGAATTGTTCGGTGAAGCCTATTTATTATTGTCAACTCGTGCCTCTAGGCCTTGTCTACGCGAGCAGTCAAGTAGGACTGTACAACATCAGGCAAAGTTCTCATGGGATCATCGACTAGCATTTTGGCCGCAATGCTTCTATTGTTGAAGTACTCGGTTGTGCGGTACCATGATATCTCCACTACAGCAGTCACCGGCAAACACCTCACTCCCTTCAACACATAATTGCACACCTCTGAAAGGTTGGTCATCATTATCCCATACCTTGCGCCATCTTCGTCGTGCAACAAGGACCATTTCTCGATGTCCTTATTCTGAATCCATTGAGAGAATTTGGTGAAGTTCTCATCGTTAGCCGCATTGGTGGCCCTCCTCGTGGACTACTTCACTGTCAATGCCTCCAGTTTGTCAAACACAACTTGGAACTTGCTTGATTGGTTTTGCAAGCATAGCCTCTTGAACAGATCCATGATTTGTTTGCTGCAGAAGTGTGTGAAAAGGTTTGCCACCGCATGCACCAATGACTGCGCACATCCTCCCACTTGTACGGAGCATCTGGGGCCCGCGCATTACCTCAATGGCATGGAGCAACCCTCGGTGTCGATCCGATATGATGCAGACCTTCTCTCGATCACCGACAACCGTTCGCTTCACATTGACTAGAAACCACAACCAGCTTTCTGAATTCTCTGACTCAACAATCAAGTATGCCAATGGAAGCAATTGGTCATTACCATACGTAGCAACAGCAATGGGAAGTGTGCCCTTGTACTTTCTGGTCAAGAATGGACCATCCATGCATATAACCAGACGACAATAAGCAAATGCCTTGATGCATTGACGGTATGACCAGAACAATCAATGGAGCAGTCGAGTGTTCTCTGTGGGGCTACCGTCTCGACGTACAGCTGGCTGATCGAAGACATCCACAAATGTGCCTGGGTTGGTCTAAGCGATGTTGCGCAACAACTGCATTACATTGTTGTAGGCATGGTCGAATGTGCCAAACATGCCCTCAATGGCCTTCTGTTTTGCTCTCCACGCCTTTGCATACCTGACGAGGATTGATACCCGAGCCAGTTCAAACAAATACACGGCTGGTTCAGTACAGATTCGAACTAGACAAGCGCCTGGTGGTGCGAACTCAAGACATTCCGAGAAGCACAGGCATGAGGTCGCAGGCTTTACACGATCAGGCCGTAGCTAGTGCGCTGTCAGGAGTTCGTCTGCCATACGCAGACAGAAGACTACAGATGGTGCACGGTCAGAACACCATCGACCAGGGGATGCGGGATTGATCTGCCCTTGTAACGGGGATATCCCGTGTATCTTGAATATTCTTCCATGTACGGAGACAACCGTCAGGAGGTTAATACGTGTAGTTATATATAAATAAACACGTGTTAAACCTGCGTGGGAGTTAGGAGCGGTTGTCTAAACCGCATCCAAGCAACTGTTTGATGCCATTGCGACTTGGCACCCTTTCGACCAGTATAAAGGGATAGCCTAATGCATCAAACAGGGGGGATCAAATGATCAAGCAACTAGATGATCAGATCATCAAACCAAAACAACCAGAAGACAGTGGTCTAAGTTAGATAGCCTTCACAAGCCTTCTAGGCATTGTTTTGTACAAATACATAGAAAAAATCTTCGCCTGTGAAGATCTTTTCCATAACTCTGTAAATCCTTTTATCATACATAGTGGAATCCCAATAGGACGTAAGACTATTACTCCCACCATCGAGGGCCCGAACCTGTATAAACCTCTATGTGCTCCAGTTTTCTTTGATTCATCATACCTTCCCGGAGGGACACCCTGAAAGGTCTCACAACCTACAAATTCTACATAAGTTCGGCTAAGGTCCCCGAGTCCGAATCGTCGACAGCTGGCACCCACCATGGGGCCTTTCTAAGGCGTCCTAATTTTCATCTGGAGGTTCGCTGAATTATGGCTGGAGCATATGATTCCAAGAACGATTTCGATCTTGAGGATTATGCTCACATTCCGGTGCCTTCTCCGAGCGATCCTATTCCGATGGAGGAAACTGGAGGCGAAAATCTCCCAGAGGTCGAATCGACTCTCCAGGTCATGTCCATCGACCAGGAAGCGACTAACGCAAGGTCAGAACCCACTGAGGTTCTTAATGCTTTAGAGGGTGAACCCGATCCGTCATAGGACCCTGTTGAGGGGAAGGATGATATCGACTAGGAAAGCAGCCCGGGGAGGTTCGATCCTGATAATCTCCATCGTCTCTTTGATTTCGAGTCTGACTCGGAACAAACCGAGATGTTTTCTCCCTCGGCAACCTCTCTCCCTAGACAGTTCGCTGCCTTATCGGAGGAAACTCCTGATCAACGGGCTGCTAGGGAAGAACAGGAACGCAAACAAAGGGAGGATGAAGATCTCGAGCAACAAGATAATGAACTACGCAGAACTGCCCTAGAGGCTCTTCAAGATGCGTAGGCTTGTTACGATGCTGCTCTGAGTTCTTCCCGATGATCATGTGGTCGCAAATGCACCCAGACCCCTTCTTTGCCTCTGGAGCGTTTCCCGGTGGATGAAGAAACGGTAACACCCGGTGCCCCTAGGAGAAGTACACATGGTCGGCTTCGATCTATCGCGGAGGTCATGTGTAATTTTCCTCCTATGGTCACGGATGCTCAAAAATCGGCCTTCACCAGAATCCTGGTAGAGAGGTTGGATGAGGTCGCATCTGAGGCGACCCCTACGGCCCCTTCCCGATCGGTGACACGTTCCCACAACCGAGAGCATTCTCACTCTGGTTCTGGTCGACGGAGTTACCTGCCGCCTGTACCATCCCGCCAGGACAAGTCTAGGTGGGCACAGGATTCTCGTGATAGGGATCAAGTCCCTGTCCACTCTCGTTTAGGACCACGAGTGGCTTCTCCATTGCGTGAGGTCGCCCGCGATTCGATCAAAAGTCACAGGACAGTTCACGGTCCCTATGTTGGTTGTAAAGCTTTCTCGCCCGGCCTTCGTGCGGTCGTTTGGCCTGACAAGTTTAGACCAGGGGCCATAAAGAGGTTTGATGGAACTTAGAACCCATCCGAGTTCCTTCAAATCTACATTACTGCCATCCAAGCGGCAGGAGGCGATGACCGGGTCATGGCCAACTACCTGCCAATAGTCCTCGAAGGACCGGCAAGAACCTGGTTGTTTGACCAACCTGAAGGTTCGATCCATAACTGGGAAATGCTGTGTGACGCTATCCTCAGCAATTTCCAAAATTGTTATCAGAAGCCGAGTAAAGAGGATGATCTTCATCGACTACGACAAACTTCGACTGAAACCCTTTGTCAGTTTGTCAAGAGATTTGTTGGGGTGAGGAATACCATCCCGAACATATCTGATAGCTCCGTTATTAGGGCATTTAAAGATGCCATTCGATATCAGAGATTCACCGAAGACTTGCTCATCCATCCTCCTTGATCAGTAGCAGATCTCTTTGATATGGCTGTTCGATACTCCGACGCGGCCGAGGCTGTCAAATGGAATCGGATGGTCGATAAAGGTAACCTACCATCTCAACCAGGTCTCAAGGACACTAGGAAAGAAGATTCAAGTAAGAAGCCAGAATCTTCGTCGGGCAGGAAGTCGAAGAAGTCGAAAAGGAATCTCTCTGGGCAGTACCGCGAGGTCGCAGTTGTAGAGAAGCCTCCTTCGACCAAAGGTAACAAGTCTTCGTTCAAAAATAAAACTGCTTCTGGTAGTCGTAGTGCCGACCAGCCAGAGAAGTCAACTAACCCGCAGGAAGGCAAGAAATGGTGTCCGCTCCACTGCTCCGTAGGCCACGACCTCAAAAACTGCAGGAGTTGGTTGAAGTAGTTAGATGACTTCTACCAGGGGGTTGGACCGATGCCGACCTTACCGACTAAGGAACAAGCATGCGGGCTAAGAGACGCCGACGGGGACGAAGAGATGTCTTACAGGTACCTCATAATCATGTTAATGTTATTTTCGGAGGTTCCTCCTCTTTTGTTTCCAAAAGGCAGTTTAAGGCCTTTTATTGATCCGGGAGGATCTCCAAGTCTTGATCGCATGTGGCTTCGCGACCAAGTCCTGATCGCATACGGCTTCGCGACCTTAACCGTGTTCGGAAAGGATTCGCGACCTGGATGAGTCTGCGACCATGGATTGGTTCGCGACCAGGAAAAGGAATTCGTTCCCTGTTCGGAATTGTAATCCGATCCGAATGTGTATAATTAAGCTTATCTGTTTAGGATTAGTTATATGAGTCTAATATGTTTAGGTCTCTAAGTCTGATACGTACTCATACGATTGGACTATAAATACCTTGTAATAGGTCTAGTTTAGATCATCGAATACAATCGAAGAGTCATAGAACTTATTTGAGTTTTAGACACTTATAGTTCCTTCGACGTAGGCAAGTGTGCTTAACGTTCGACGTGTAAAGCCCTCTTTGAAATAAAGAGTTGTGCAATTACTTTGGGTTTCGGTATTTCCGAGTAAGATCCCGTTATTCCGCATATTAGAATCTGGGCGAGCCTAGTGCGAAAACCAATACTAGGTCTCAAACGGATCAAGTTGGTATCAGAGCGACTTTCCTATCTTGTGGATGGTGAAGACTCGCCAGGGTTACAAAACTTCCGGCGAAATTCCAGGTGATCAATTGACGGTTCCTACAGCCGCGTCTCCGACAATGTCTGACAATACCCCCGTTCAAGCTAACCTAGCCGAAAAAGTGGCTAAGCTCTCCACCGACATGGAAACCATGCTTGCTTGGATTAAGCAGCAGGCCATGATTGTACCTCCTGAAGTAGGGAAGGTTATGGGTGAGAAGACTGGTGAAGACTTGCGCAGGGCAGACGAAGATGAAGACGAAGGCGACCACAAGACCGACGACCTCGCCAACACCTCCTTAGCTGTCGGATCTTTTAAAGTCGACGCTAAGATTGATATACCCATATATGATGTGGTGATCGATGCCGAGAAGCTGGATTCTTGGATCGACCAACTTGAGACCTACTTTGACCTGAAAGGGTTTAGTAGCGCTCAAAAGGTCAAATTTACACCTTTGAAGATGAAGGACCACGCCAAGACATGGTGGAAGGCCCTTGTCGCCAGTGGTGAAGCTGACGACCTTGCGTGGGGTCAATTCAAACGACTTCTGCGACAAGAATTCTATCCGATGGGTTACCTTGAGGAGAGATGGGAGCGTTGGCACAGATTGTACCAACGGCGCGACCAGACCGTCCAAGACTATACGACAGAGTTTCGGCGACAAGCAATGGTCATTGGCATCTCACTATCCGACCCTTAGGTATTTCGGAAGTACACATCTGGACTTCAAAAATTGATCAGTACTGAGCTAAGTCTGTTCGGTGTCCAAGACATTGCGACCGCGAGCACAACTGCTATGGCGATCGAGAAGAAGAATAAATCCCGCAGCGACAAAAGCACGAAGGAAAATGCGACCTCGACAAAGAAAAAGCCGAGTCCGAAGAAGAACGCTTCAAAATCAGGCACGGGTGCCTTTTGCGAAAATTGTCAAGTCGCGGGGCATACCAAGGACAAATGTTACAAGCTTCATCCTGAACTTCGACCAAAGAAAAACGGACCAGGGAAAAGAACAGCCATGGCTACTGCGACTTCACCCGACGAAGAAGTTGTCCGAGTGAATTCGGTTAATGAGGCGGATACAACCTTGTCTCTGATGGCAATGCCGAAGGAGAAGGGTTCCGATCCACCGAACGACCATCACCCAACGGAGGACTTGTTCACCATCAACATCCAGGTGAAGCACGAAGTGGTCGCAGCGCTATTCAATCCAGGAAGTCAGAAGAATCTGGTCTCCGCTGGACTGGTTCGGCGACTTGGTTTGAAGACAACCACACACCCGCGACCATATCCGCTGGGTTGGTTTACATCCGACGTGAACCAACAGATTACGAGTCAGTGTGTGTTGAAGTTTGCGATCTCTGCACGATATATCGATGAGGTGCAATGCGATGTTGTCCCTATCGATATCTGTCAAGTGATCTTTGGGAGTCCGTATCTGTATGATCGAGACGCTCACTTCCATCGGCGAGCGCAAGAGTACGACCTCACCAAAGACGAAGTTAAGTTTGTGATCAGTAGAGACATCCACGTCAACACTTCGAACTTGATTACCGCAAATCAAGCCAAACGAATTGTTAATGCATGTCACAAGTATGTGCTTGTCATAATTCGACCCATTGATCAAGGTGAGGGTACACGACCAGCATTGTCGCTGGCGTGCCGAGAGGATTCTGGTCGTTTGTGGAGACTGCTGGAGAAATACAGTGATCTATTCAAGACTACCTAGGGTCGTCCGCCGAAACGTCCAGTCGAGCACGAAATTCAGCTTGTGTCCGATGCGACACTGCCCAATATGAGTATGTATCACAACTCAGTATTGGAGAATGAAGAGATCAAGAGACAACTTGGTGAGTTGCTGAACAATGGTGTCATTCAACCGAGTAGTTCACCTTGTGGATCTCCTGTGGTGTTAGTACCAAAGAAAGAGGGGACTTGGCGTATGTGCATCGACTACCGAGCACTGAACATGATCACCATCAAGAACCGGTACCCCCTTCCTCGTATTGATGACCTGCTAGAGCAATTGAAGCATGCTGTTGTCTTCTCCAAATTGGATCTTAAGTCAGGATATCATCAAGTCAGCATCCGAGAGGAGGATACGTGGAAGACCGCGTTCAAAACACGACAAGGTCTGTTCGAATGGCTGGTCATGCCGTTTGGTCTCTGCAACGCCCCGGCAACTTTCATGCGTCTTATGAATGACATTTTGAGACAGTTCATCGACGACTTTGTGATCGTTTACCTCGATGACATTCTAGTTTATAGTCGTTCGTGGGATGAGCACCTCATTCATGTCTAAAAGGTGTTCGATCAGCTTTGGCAACATCGACTTCGCCTCAACCGTAAGAAGTGCGAGTTCGGCCAGCAAACTCTACTTTACCTTGGACTCCTGGTCGGCAACGGTACGTTGCAAATCGACCCAGATAAGGTAAAAGTGATTCGCGAGTGGCCGCGACCACGAACAGTTATGAATGTGCGTAGTTTTGTGGGAGCATGCCAATATCTTCGAAAGTTCATCCGACACTTCTCGATTGTGGCTTCTCCATTGCATGCATTAACCAGGATCGATCAGAAGTTCGAGTGGACAGGGAAACATGAGGACATGTTTCTCTTGCTGAAAAGGAAGATCAGCGAGGCGCCTGTGTTAGCTTTGCCGAATCTCCAGAAACCGTTCGAGCTGGAAACCGATGCCTCAGGTTATGCGATGGGCGCAGTGCTTATGCAAGAAGGTCGACCAGTGGCATATCACTCCGAGTTATTCCAGGGAGCTCAGAAGAACTATCCGACTTATGATAAGGAGTTATGCGCATTGCATCAGGCCGTGAAACATTGGCGGTGTTATCTTTTGGGTAAAGAGACGGTTGTCCACACCGACCATCAACCATTGCAATATTTGCAAACTCAGTCCAAGCTACAGCAAGCTCGGCACATGAAGTGGATCTCGTATCTGCAGCAGTTTAATCTGGTGATTAAGTACAAGAAGGGCGTACACAACAAATTGGCGGACATGTTGTCGCGACCACCAGTTACGACCCTCTGTTTATCAGCGTTCATGCAGATCGAGCCCTCATGTCATGATGACTATGTCACGATGTATAGTGAAGACCCTGATTTTCAAACAGTACTGACTGAGCTCGAAACAGGGAAACCTACAGAGTTCGTTCATCGAGAAGGACTCTTGTACAAAGGCAACTTACTTTGCATACCTCGTGGAGCACCTCGAATTCAATGGTTGCGAGAAGCGCATACATCAAAGGTAGCTGGTCACTTTGGGGTTACAAAGACGTTGCAAAATCTTCACCGACATGTGTTTTGGCCGCGTATGCAGCAAGATGTGGCTAGTTTTGTTCGAGGCTGTGGTCTCTGCAGCATCTCGAAACCGGCAAACCGAAAATTAGGTTTGTACACTCCTTTGCCAGTTCATCGATACCATGGGAGAGCATATCCATGGATTTCTTGGGAGGATTGCCTAAGACCCGACGTGGCAACGACTATCTATTCGTGGTCGTTGATCGGTTCTCCAAAATGATTGTTCTTATACCTTGTCGGAAGATTATCACGGGAGAAGAGGCAGCTCGGGTATTCTTTCAACACGTTTGGACACACTTCGGTCTGCCGACTTCTATTGTGTCCGATCGTGATACCCGGTTCCTTAGTCACTTTTGGCGATCGCTTTGGACGATGATGGACACCAAGCTAAAAAGGAGTATTGCTTTTCATCCGCAAACTGATGGTCAAACCGAGGTGGTAAATCGCATAGTCGTTCATCTCTTGAGAGGATATAACTCGAAGCACCCGAAGACCTGGGATGAAAGCATACCATACCTGCAGTTTGCTTTTAATCGAGCAGTGCATGGTTCGACTGGAAAGTCCCCATTTGAGGTTTGTTTAGGATTTCTACCCCAGAGTCCATTCGACATGGAGTTTGTGATTCCTACCTCAGCACAGAACAGCAAGGAAGCATCTGATCAGGATCGAGCACAAAAGTTCCTGGAAGGTATTCAACGACTCCATCGTGAGGTTGAACAGAACTTGCTGAAAGCTCAACTCAAGTACAAGGCGCGACATGATCGGCACCGAGTTGATGCGCAATTTCAAGAAGGTGATATGGTATGGTTACATCTGAGTAAGGAGAGACTTAAAGGTGAAAGGTAAGAAGCTCAAACCCATTCGTTATGGTCCTTTTCGGATTTTGCGGAAAGTGGGTAATAATGCTTGTCAGCTTGAGTTACCTCCATACATGGATATTTACTCTGTTGTCAATGTTGAGCACCTCAAACTCTTCGAGCCTTCAATGTTGGATGATGAGCCAGATACTATAGTACCATCTGTTGAAGACTTGGTCTATCAACGAGATGAACCTCTACGTGAAGATGTGATTCTGGAGAAGAAGGTAACTACCACCCGCAGTGGCACCAAGGAGACTTTTCGAATCGGTCGGAAAGATCAACGAGCACGTGCGGCAAAGTGGTACACCAAAGAAGATGGACAAGCCCAATTTCCACATCTCCAGTTTGATCGAGAGGTCACAACAGGGGTTGGCTCCTTCTCAACAAGGGAGTCATGATCCGGGAGGATCTCCAAGTCCTGATCGCATGTGGCTTCGCGACCAAGTCCTGATCGCATACGGCATCGCGACCTTAACCGTGTTCGGAAAGGATTCGTGACCTGGATGTGTCCGCGACCATGGATTGGTTCGCGACCAGGAAAAAGAATTCGTTCCCTGTTCGGAATTGTAATCCGATCCGAATGTGTATAATTAAGCTTATATGTTTAAGATTTGTTATATGAGTCTAATACGTTTAGGTCTCTAAGTCTGATACGTACTCATACGATTGGACTATAAATACATTGTAATAGGTCTAGTTTAGATCATCGAATACAATCGAAGAGTCATAGAACTTATTTGAGTTTTAGACACTTATAGTTCCTTCGACGTAGGCAAGTGTGCCTAACGTTCGACGTGTAAAGCCCTCTTTGAAATAAAGAATTGTGCAATTACTTTGGGTTTCGGTATTTCTGAGTAAGATCCTGTTATTCCGCATATTAGAATCTGGGCGAGCCTAGTGCGAAAACCAAGACTAGGTCTCAAACGGATCATTTATCGAGAGGTTAACCAAACGGAGACATCCCTTGGTGAACCTCAGTACCCCCGTTGGTCGGATACACCTTTGACGTTCGATCGCTCTGATTGTCCTGCGGGGCTTACTTGACCATTGAGACTCCCTTGGTCATTACCCCTATCATCAGTAATGCGAGAGTCAAAAGGGTCCTGATCGATGGAGGAAGCTCCTTGGATATTCTATTGGTTAAGGCGCTCAACGAGATGCAAATTCCTCGTTCCAAGATTAAGCCCATAATCCATCCGTTTTATGGGATAATCCCTGGTCCCTCCATGATGCCGTTGGGACAGGTGGTCCTCCCGGTCACACTGGGAGAACCGGATAACTTTCAAACAAAATTGGTTACTTTTGATGTGATTGATTGTGATTCGGCTTACAATGCAATCTTTGGCAGGCCAACTCTTGCTAAGTTCATGATGGCAACGCACTATGCTTATCAGTGCAGCAAGTTTCCTGGCCCCAAAGGTATCATCTCGATCTGAGGCAGTCGCAACGTGGCATTCACGTGTGACCGGCTATGTTTGGAGATGGTGGACCAACTTCCCCTCTAGGACGCTCAGGTCGCCACAGTCACCGCTGACACGATCAAGGCTGCTCCTCGACCAGATGAGAAACTCAAACTAGTTCCATTGTACCCAGATGATCCATCCAAGACAATTCAGGTCAGATCAGGCCTGGATGACAAATAGGAACTCGAGCTCATTACTTTCCTCCGAGCTAACACAAATGTGTTTGCGTGAAAACCATTCGACATGCCCGGTATCCCAAGGGAAGTAATTGAGCACAGGTTAGCAATTCGACCTGAACAGCGACCAATAAAGGAAAAGCTCAAGCGTTTTGCTGTTGACCGACAGGAGGCCATCCGAGAGGAGTTGGGCAAACTCCTAAAGGCCGGGTTTATTCGCAAGGTTGATCATCCGGAATGGCTTGCAAATCCGGTCATGGTCCGCAAGTCAAATGGTAAGTGGCGCATGTGCGTCGACTACACCAGCCTCAACAGTGCCTGTCAAAAGGACAACTTTCCCCATCCCCGCATCGACCAGTTGGCCGACTCAACCACGGGTTGCGAACTGATGAGCTTCCTGGACGCTTACTTAGGATACCATCAAATTACTTGTGCTATAACCCATGGATAACATCCACTACGAAAAGACTCCTGAACCTGGGAGTACAGAGTATCTGATACTTCTTTTACACTTTGCAAATGTGTACCTCTTTTTAAATCCACCAGTTCACTCGGCTTTCAAGTCGGGCCAACTCCATGTGACTTATACACATGTGACAAGGCCGAGATCACACAACGCTTTACAGTCCAGTATTAACAGTATCCCCGCCCGGTAAATAGACAATTAAGTCTCAAGTACCGTTGTGGGTCTTCCCCACTGCCTTACTTCCTAGCCTCTCTGGTCTATGTTCCCGCAGGACACATAGCCTTGGTCTATGTCCACGCAAGACATACGTCCATTTAAGATTACAACCGCTCACGGCTTAATCAGGTCTAGGGCGCCTTCCTTCTTTTACGCCTTTTCCTCTCATTATTTTTCTGAACTCACATCACTCATGGCCGAACCTTGGCCTACCAGTTTCCACGCGAGAAACCAGATCGACAAACCATGCAGGGAACTGCTAATACCAAAAAGCTACTAAGTTGTGCCTGTCCCATACCAGGCAAGTGGTTGGTACGTTTACAATTCGCATAGAGACACAGCACAAGGTTCTCGTCCTTATGAACCAATAGTGAGGAACATTCACATTCCCTGGTGCGCACCGCACCCTCTCCATACAAACCAATCCTCACTACTGATCCCTTTTATCAGTTTTCTTGACAAAACGGTTTTGATCATAACTTCTCATGTATTTGACCATTTCAAGTTTAATGTGAATATTCAGTATAAGAGTCCTAGGGTGACAAAAGCTTATATATGAAGGTTCAATAACAAAAGGGGTTTCATGATTCATTGGGTCGTATCTACTCATGTCATTCAAACATAACTTGTACCTCAAATAAGCTTGCATAGTAAGAAACAGTGAATATACTTCATATGAAAATATTGGGTGAGACATGATCAAAGGAATGAGGCTTGCCTTGCACTTCTGGGTCTAATTACTCAGACGAACCTCGAAGACTTCTTCCGCTCCTTCACTTCGGGCTCTGCGGCGGACACAAGCAATACAACACATACACTACATAAGCATACCTAAAATAGTTGCAATAGAAAATAATAAGTAAATACATCATGCATGCAAGGGAAAAGATTTGGACAAAGTCACTTGGGTGCTGGTCGAAGAGATGGGCTCAAAAGAAGTTGAATGTCAAAGGCTGACATTCAGTCCACGGCTAGACATAGCCATAAGTTGGTCTTAGGTAGGTTTTCTGGAGAAGTGGTAGAAGGGAAAGATGTAGAACACAACTCCAGGAATCTAGGGGACAAAGTGACATTTCCATTGCTCAACCAGAAGGGGTCAAACAAGGTTAATGCCAGTGGCTGACATGCACTGACATAGTGTAGACATTGCCAAAAACTAGGGCAAGGCACAACTTTTGATACAGGGCTCCAATTGTTGCACAACTTTGTCTGGGAGGTAGGCATTGATAACAGGAACAATTAAGTCAACAGGATCTAGGGTAAGAAATGGCTGGAAAGAAGGAAATTTGATGATGAACTGAGATGAACTGGCTGCACTAGATCAGTTCTGGACAAAAACTTGGCAAAGCTATATCTTCCAATCTAGGCCGATCTAGGTATCGGGCTAGAAGACAAAAATGCTCAGGAGGCTAAGGCACATCTAAATGACAAGGTGATTTGGGCTGAAACGGCTGGGAACACTTTTCCGGTCATCGGCGCCGGAGAAGAAGTACTGCCAGCTGTGGGTTTCTGCTACAGGCCGAAAGAACTCTAATCCAAGCTTGGAGAGCATCTAGGAGGTATAAGGAAGCTGTTGGCACGGTTAGTTTGGTCAGATAATCACCGGAGAAGCCTGGCGACGATCGCCGGCGACTGGTGAAATCTGGATTTGGGGAAACCATCAATTTAAGCTCAATCTGGAAATCTAAGTACACAGGCTTGCTTGAAATAACTCACTGATCATTTCTCTTCACAGGCTCGAGGGCTAATTCGAGGTAGATTGGCCAGCATTGCCGGAACAGGGCATTTAGCAATTCCGGCGATCACCGGCGATGGGGATCGATCTGGTGCAATTGGGAGCTATGACACAGAGAGAGAGAAGAGAGGAACTTACTGGTGGCCTTGGATTGGAGATTGGGGCTGTGGAGAGCTCTGGCGACGGCGGCCTCGAAAACAGCTCACCGGGGAAGAAGCTGTTCGCGGGGGCGCTGGAGAGTTGGTGGTTTTCTGGTACTGGCAACTGAAGCAATGCACTTAGGAGTATTTATAGGCACTGAAGCAATCCTCTGGTCGACAAATTGGGGAACAGAGGCGACAAAGTCGACCGCAAAGCGACTGGACACAGCGGGAACTTGTGCCGGCGATGATGGCGAGGCACTGGCGTGCAGCGGTGCAGGCTTTTGGCAGTGGATGGCACTGGCGCAAGCGACGAGGAAACGGTGAAGTGAAAGCTCCGTCGACGCGTGGCCGAGACGTGTCGAACGGGTGAAGCTGGACTTGCTGGTTCGCGGGCTCGCGCGCGGGGAAGACATTGGTTGTGCTGGCGCGGCCGAGGTGGCGTCCACGACGGTGCCACGAGTGCGCACGGGTGTCAGCTACGTGGCTGAGGTGTTGGCACGGCAGGAGGTTCACCGGCGGCGAAGAACACGGTGATGCACTGCGGCGGGTTCTGCTGAGACACGGCCAGGGGCCTAAATTCAATAAAAGGACTGATTTGCGATGATCTTTCTTTGGAGTTTGGACCTGATTGCAATTCTGGAGATTTGGGGGTCCAAATTGAACTTTGATTTCGCAGCTGAGTGACACTAAAATGCTGGGACTCATCTGGCAGGAAAGTTGGTGAAATTGAACAAGATTTGAGGGTTTCGACAAAAATCCGAAAACAGAGTAATTAGGGTAAAACAGGGTAATTAGGGTTTCAAAAACGGGAAAGGTCGAAACTCAGGTTTAGGGTAAGATTTGGAAATTCTTCCAGAAGGGAAAAATGTTCAGAATAGTGAAAGGAAGGTGTTCACGGAATCAGATCAAAGTTTGGAGATGGTCTGAGACTTTTAGTCTTTTTGGGCTTCTGACATTCTGAAAAGGGCTGATTTGTGATACACTTGGGCTGATTTGTGAAAAGGTATGAATGACAAGAGTTTGATTGCCAACTTTTTGGGGTAAGATACTGGCATAACTGGGATCTCATTCTGATATAGGGAGGGACGAGGTAAGCCAAGATTTGGGAAAAATCGGGGTGTTACAAATCTAACCTCCTTAAAAACAATCTCGTCCTCGAGATTCTGATAGGTCTGAAAATTGATAAGGGAAATCTTGATGCAGTCCTTCTTCCCTTTTTCCATATCGACTCATCTTCTGGGTGGTTGTTCCATTGCATTCTGCAGAATCAAATGGTCCTTGATTTCATTCTTCTGACCTCAAATATCTTGATGGGGTATTCTTGGTAGAATGAGTCTGATTGGACCTCTACTTCCTTGGGAGATGTCTGCTCTGTCGGTTATCAGCATAACTCTTCTTGTCTGGACTGTGCAGTTTTTGACCTCTTCTTAATGATCCGTACCTGAGCTTCTACATCTTGAGCTATTTCTGAGCTGATTAGTTGCCTTTCTCCAATTTCTGACTAATGTAAAGGCATTCTGCACTTGCGGCTGTATAGAGCCTCAAGTGGAAACATCTGCAAACTAGTATGGTAGCTACTGCTGTGGGTGAGTTCTGTGTATGGCAGTATAACTCTCCTGAAATTCCATATTTGAGCACACATGTTTGCAACTTATCCTCCGGTATTTGATTCACTAGTTCTGTCCATTCTCTAGTCTGAGGGTGGTAAGCTGTGCTGAAGTTCGAAGCTGTGCTGAAGTTCAACCTTATTTTTGGGGCTTCATGCAGACTTTTCCAAAATCTTGAAGTGGGTTGTGCTCCACAATCTGATACAATCCTCTTGGGTATACCATGTAGAGTCACAGTCCTAGTCATGTAAATTCCTGCTGACTTGGCGCCATCATAAGTCATCTGCATTAGTACGAGATGTGCTACTTTCGCTAGTCTGTCCACGATCATCCACACGGAGTTATATCCATTCTTAGTCTTCGGAAGTCCTGTGATAAAGTTTATCTCATCTTCTTCTCATTTCCATTCCAGTATGGTTAGTGGCTGTAACAATCTTGCTAGTCTTCGATGCTTGGTCTTCATCCTTTTGACATGTGTCACACTTTACCACTTACTCGGCAATCTCTATCCATGCGACTTCACCAAAATTGATTCTTCAAGTCCTAACACATCCGATTGCTTCCGGGGTGAATATAGTATGGAGTGTTATGAGCTTCCTTCAAAATTAGTGTCTTGATCTCCTTAACCTCTGGAACACACATCCTCTTATCTTGCCAAATTGCACCTTGCTCATCTTCCCGAAAATTCTACTATCTTTCTGATCCTCATATCCTCTTTGATCTCCCGAATTCCTTCATCACTTCCTTGTGATTTTTGAATCTCTTCTTCCAAGGTAGGTGTAACTGACAACATACATGGTCACAGAACCTTGATCTACTGATTTAATCATCTGCCGATGCAGTCCTCCATTAACTTTGGTGCAACAATGGTGCTGCAGTAAACCTTTCTGCTCAAGGCGTCTGCAATGACATTAACTTTACCAAAATGGTAATGCATGTCTAGGCCATGGTTCTTTATTAACTCTAGCCATTGATGTTGCCTCATGCTCAAATTCTGCTGGGCAAAACATGCTTCAAGTTCTTGTGGTTTGAGCAGATTTCACCTCGATTCCTTTGTAGATAATGTCTCCAAATCTTTAGTGCGTGAATCATTGCTGCTAACTTCATGTCACGGGTCGGGTAATTCTTCTCATGCGACTACAGTTACCACGATGCAAATGTGACTGTTCTTCCTCCTTGTATTGAGACACAACTCAGTTCATGCCTAGATGCATCACGCTACATCTCAAAATTCTTCCTATTATCAGGGAGTACTAGAATTGGTGTGGTTGTTAGTCTTTGTTTCGACTCTTCGAAGCTCTTCTGACAATCTTCTGTTCACCCAAATTGGACATTCCTTTTTCAACAAACTAGTAGGTGGCTTGGCTAGCTTGGAAAAATCCTTCAATGAATCGTTGATAGTGCTCAGCTAATCCAAGAAAACTTCTGACCTCTGTCACTGATTCTGGTTGTTTCCACTCTTTCGCGGTCTCAACTTTTAACTCGATCCACTTGCACTCCTTTGACTGTCGTTAGATGACCTAAAATGAAATTTCCTGTGTCCCAATTCCCACTTATCCGGCTTAGCATTAAAAACTGTTGCTCTCTTAGTTTATCCAAAACTTTTCGTAAGTGGTCAGGATGCTCCTCTTGGTCCTTGACTGACGTCTGATATGGCATTTTCAATACGGGTGCTGTCCTAGGTTTCAATTCAACACTGAGTTCAAAACCTTGATCAGGGCACTTCTGGTAACTCTTTTGGAAACACGCTTGGGTATCTTCCTACTTCGGGGATCTGGTTCACCTATTTTTTTTTGAACTGTGCAGATTTTGGGCTGGGTGTTCTACTAACATCCTCTCAGGGTTGGAACAAAACTCCTTTTCTATTAGGACTCATAAGGGCAACGGCCTTACGCTCACAATCCATTTGTCCTTTATGTTCCGACAACCATTCCATTCCAGGTATAACATTTCAATCCTTGTAGTTCTAGTGCCAGTAGTTTAGCAGAGAACTCCTTTCCACTTATATTATATTTTATTCCTTTGCACACTGACTTTACTGGCATCCTAGAGTTGGAAAACTGAATAGCAATAAGGTACTCTAGACACGTCATATTCAGTCCACTTTAAATATCAGATTTTTTTTTTTTTTTTTGTCTGATGAGCCTCCTTCTTCTTCTGATGTGACATAGTTGAGTCTGCCTTGAGTTGGCACTGGATTTCCTCAACTTCTTCTATGGTTAGTTGGAAATCTTTCTCTTGCAGCTGGAGCTTCTCGTCCATACTGTTGTATTGGGGCAGGCATTGGGATTAGTGTCTGAACTGCAGGCTGTTGTTGACCTTCACTTCTTCTCTTGGCTATTGGATTTGACAGATTCCTCTAGGGGATTTCTCTTGACAATGACCAATTTGTCCATGATGGTAGCAGTGTGGGGACAATCATGCTAATAGTGGCTTCTGTGACAAGCCAGGCACTTGGCTGTCATGGGTCTTGGGTACTGTAGACTTGACTGATATTGTGGTGCTGCTTGGGTCTTTAATGAATGCATGAATATTCCTTCACTTGATATAATGTGGTCTAAGAAAGAATCTTTTTCAACCAGAGAGTACACTTATCAATCTTGGCGTACAATTGGTGATCTGCTAACCTCCTTAGCACTAAACTTAGATGCTGATTATGCTCTTCCTTGTTCTCGGGGAGAAGATGGGAATATCGTCCACAAACACGATGATGTACTTGCATAGGTATTCCATGAGAACTTTTTCCATTAAGTTCATGAACATTGCCGGTGCATTCATTTGTCCGGATGACATCACTGTAAACTCATATAATCTATATATTGTCATGAATACAGTCTTTGGGATATTCCTTTCTTTGATCTCTTCAACACGGTTCAAGCTGTCCATATGGTCAATTAGTGGAGATCTTTCTTTTCTTTTCTTCTTCTCTTCTTTTCTGTTCTGTTCTGCTCTGTTCTTTTCTGTTCTGCTCTTTTCTTTTCCATTCTGCACAGAACGTGACTTGTTCTCCTTCGACGTTGGTTAGAATGACGGTCTTCTTCTTACAATCTATCTGACCTTTGTGTTTTTGGCTAGCCGGTTTATTCCAGGAATGATGTCTAACTCTTGAAGATTCAGAACTAGCAAATCTGCTAGGAATCCTAGGTTGCTGATACAAAAGGCAATATTTCTACAGCTGGATTTGATTGGGATTCTCACTGCACCCATATTAACATATCATTGATATTTCCTCCTTATGACATGGGGGTTGGTGATCCGGGTTGATCTTAATTGGTACGGGCTCTTCTTTCAGATGTGTTCCTCATGTCACTGGTATCTTCCTCGGGTTCTATTCCATGAGATCTTCCTCTTGAGTTAACCCATCTACTCTAACATGCGGTCAAAGAAAAGATTGCTGATTCAAAGGGAAACGCAGATAGTGTACAAGCGGAAAGCTGGGATCAATCCGTGAGACAAGGATTGGAAAGTGCAAGATGTTTTTCATAAATTAAATTTTTATAAAATACATAGTTTTGTCTCTATGGCTTACAGGAATATTTAGCAACCAACACACATCAAGACAAGCAACTACTACACAAAAGATCTAACGTCTGCTGTGGTTAGGCACAAAAGGTTAAACCAGGGGAAAGTCTGGGATCACACGTCGGTATTGGAAGAACCGTGAGGCTCTACCTCTTCTGAGTCCTCCTCCTGATCTTCATCTGCGCCCATCAGGTTCAATTCCAAGTTCTGGGATTTCGTAGACTACCACTGAAGCACGAAAGCTATCTAAGGGGACATAACACAAAAACACCTAAAAGTTGGAAATAATGTTTAAAGCTTTTTCAAATAATCAAAAAGGATAACTACATAATATATTTTTCTTAGACAAATTAGATTTTCGTAATTAGATTTTAGTCAAATAAACTAACGATTTTCTTTCTAGGGACGCCAATGCCTATAGAAGGGTCACGACCTACAGTCGAGCCTTTGCTCTGACACCATTCGCTGTGAGACCCCCATTTGAGGGTCACCTTGGCAACCGCCCAGGTGGATTGCGCACAGGTAGGTTCATCACAAGCTCACAACAACAGGATTCACTTTAAACAATAAAGCTGGTAGATAAAGCAAGTACAAGGTCACGAGGACCGCTATTACAATATCATAATGCCAAGGGTGGCACTAATTAAAGTTGATACAAAAGTAGAGAGTTTTTCAAAATCAAGGATCGGTATCGAAGCACCGAACACAGAGAGACAACACAAAAAGCAACCACAAGGGTCTTCATTTTCTTCTGCAGCGGCTTTGGAAGGGCTTCCTCCACATCGGACTCAACTTGGCTCATGACCCTCCTAGAAACTCAAATCGCCTGGGAAGGCTCCTTCCTCTTCTTGGTGCTCGCAGTCAAAGGAATCAGGATCCTCGAATCCTTTCTTCTGAATTTGTTTGTAAAGGCAAGGGTGAGCATGTTTTTACACAATGCTCAGCAAGTCTCGTTACAACAATGCAGGCATATAGATGAGGAGTGATCAAGAAAAGGGTTTAAGACTTATAATTATAAATAGTATAGATTTCAATTCTTTGATCTCTCAAATGAGGGTTTTATTTTCAACAACGGGGTTTTGTAAATCTTAAGTTATACTTTAGAAATCGTTATGTGTGATGGTCTCCCATGAGTCATCACTTTTATCAACCATATTATGAAAACATTCCAAATCATTACTTGTGCTATAACCCATGGATAACATCCACTACGAAAAGACTCCTGAACCTGGGAGTACAGAGTATCTGATACTTCTTTTACACTTTGCAAAGGTGTACCTCTTTTTAAATCCACCAGTTCACTCGGCTTTCAAGTCGGGCCAACTCCATGTGACTTATACACATGTGACAAGGCCGAGATCACACAACGCTTTACAGTCCAGTATTAACAGTATCCCCGCCCGGTAAATAGACAATTAAGTCTCAAGTACCGTTGTGGGTCTTCCCCACTGCCTTACTCCCTAGCCTCTCTGGTCTATGTTCCCGCAGGACACATAGCCTTGGTCTATGTCCACGCAAGACATACGTCCATTTAAGATTACAACCGCTCACGGCTTAATCAGGTCTAGGGCGCCTTCCTTCTTTTACGCCTTTTCCTCTCATTATTTTTCTGAACTCACATCACTCATGGCCGAACCTTGGCCTACCAGTTTCCACGCGAGAAACCAGATCGACAAACCATGCAGGGAACTGCTAATACCAAAAAGCTACTAAGTTGTGCCTGTCCCATACCAGGCAAGTGGTTGGTACGTTTACAATTCGCATAGAGACACAGCACAAGGTTCTCGTCCTTATGAACCAATAGTGAGGAACATTCACATTCCCTGGTGCGCACCGCACCCTCTCCATACAAACCAATCCTCACTACTGATCCCTTTTATCAGTTTTCTTGACAAAACGGTTTTGATCATAACTTCTCATGTATTTGACCATTTCAAGTTTAATGTGAATATTCAGTATAAGAGTCCTAGGGTGACAAAAGCTTATATATGAAGGTTCAATAACAAAAGGGGTTTCATGATTCATTGGGTCGTATCTACTCATGTCATTCAAACATAACTTGTACCTCAAATAAGCATGCATAGTAAGAAACAGTGAATATACTTCATATGAAAATATTGGGTGAGACATGATCAAAGGAATGAGGCTTGCCTTGCACTTATGGGTCTAATTACTTAGACGAACCTCGAAGACTTCTTCCGCTCCTTCACTTCGGGCTCTGCGGCGGACACAAGCAATACAACACATACACTACATAAGCATACCTAAAATAGTTGCAATAGAAAATAATAAGTAAATACATCATGCATGCAAGGGAAAAGATTTGGACAAAGTCACTTGGGTGCTGGTCGAAGAGATGGGCTCAAAAGAAGTTGAATGTCAAAGGCTGACATTCAGTCCACGGCTAGACATAGCCATAAGTTGGTCTTAGGTAGGTTTTCTGGAGAAGTGGTAGAAGGGAAAGATGTAGAACACAACTCCAGGAATCTAGGGGACAAAGTGACATTTCCATTGCTCAACCAGAAGGGGTCAAACAAGGTTAATGCCAGTGGCTGACATGCACTGACATAGTGTAGACATTGCCAAAAACTAGGGCAAGGCACAACTTTTGATACAGGGCTCCAATTGTTGCACAACTTTGTCTGGGAGGTAGGCATTGATAACAGGAACAATTAAGTCAACAGGATCTAGGGTAAGAAATGGCTGGAAAGAAGGAAATTTGATGATGAACTGAGATGAACTGGCTGCACTAGATCAGTTCTGGACAAAAACTTGGCAAAGCTATATCTTCCAATCTAGGCCGATCTAGGTATCGGGCTAGAAGACAAAAATGCTCAGGAGGCTAAGGCACATCTAAATGACAAGGTGATTTGGGCTGAAACGGCTGGGAACACTTTTCCGGTCATCGGCGCCGGAGAAGAAGTACTGCCAGCTGTGGGTTTCTGCTACAGGCCGAAAGAACTCTAATCCAAGCTTGGAGAGCATCTAGGAGGTATAAGGAAGCTGTTGGCACGGTTAGTTTGGTCAGATAATCACCGGAGAAGCCTAGCGACGATCGCCGGCGACTGGTGAAATCTGGATTTGGGGAAACCATCAATTTAAGCTCAATCTGGAAATCTAAGTACACAGGCTTGCTTGAAATAACTCACTGATCATTTCTCTTCACAGGCTCGAGGGCTAATTCGAGGTAGATTGGCCAGCATTGCCGGAACAGGGCATTTAGCAATTCCGGCGATCACCGGCGATGGGGATCGATCTGGTGCAATTGGGAGCTATGACACAGAGAGAGAGAAGAGAGGAACTTACTGGTGGCCTTGGATTGGAGATTGGGGCTGTGGAGAGCTCTGGCGACGGCGGCCTCGAAAACAGCTCGCCGGGGAAGAAGCTGTTCGCGGCGGCGCTGGAGAGTTGGTGGTTTTCTGGTACTGGCAACTGAAGCAATGCACTTAGGAGTATTTATAGGCGCTGAAGCAATCCTCTGGTCGACAAATTGGGGAACAGAGGCGACAAAGTCGACCGCAAAGCGACTGGACACAGCGGGAACTTGTGCCGGCGATGATGGCGAGGCATTGGCGTGCAGCGGTGCAGGCTTTTGGCAGTGGATGGCACTGGCGCAAGAGACGAGGAAACGGTGAAGTGAAAGCTCCGTCGACGCGTGGCCGAGACGTGTCGAACGGGTGAAGCTGGGCTTGCTGGTTCGCGGGCTCGCGCGCGGGGAAGACATTGGTTGTGCTGGCGCGGCCGAGGTGGCGTCCACGGCGGTGCCACGAGTGCGCACGGGTGTCAGCTACGTGGCTGAGGTGTTGGCACGGCAGGAGGTTCACCGGCGGCGAAGAACACGGTGATGCACTGCGGCGGGTTCTGCTGAGACACGGCCAGGGGCCTAAATTCAATAAAAGGACTGATTTGCGATGATCTTTCTTTGGAGTTTGGACCTGATTGCAATTCTGGAGATTTGGGGGTCCAAATTGAACTTTGATTTCGCAGCTGAGTGACACTAAAATGCTGGGACTCATCTGGCAGGAAATTTGGTGAAATTGAACAAGATTTGAGGGTTTCGACAAAAATCCGAAAACAGAGTAATTAGGGTAAAACAGGGTAATTAGTGTTTCAAAAACGGGAAAGGTCGAAACTCAGGTTTAGGGTAAGATTTGGAAATTCTTCCAGAAGGGAAAAATGTTCAGAATAGTGAAAGGAAGGTGTTCACGGAATCAGATCAAAGTTTGGAGATGGTCTGAGACTTTTAGTCTTTTTGGGCTTCTGACATTCTTAAAAGGGCTGATTTGTGATACACTTGGGCTGATTTGTGAAAAGGTATGAATGACAAGAGTTTGATTGCCAACTTTTTGGGGTAAGATACTGGCATAACTGGGATCTCATTCTGATATAGGGAGGGACGAGGTAAGCCAAGATTTAGGAAAAATCGGGGTGTTACATTCATGGCCCTAAGGAGCGATACCTTGAGGTCCAGAAGATACTTTATGCACTACTGATGGCTTCCCGTAAGCTGCGACATTACTTTCAAGCACATAAGATCACAGTACCCTCCTCTTTTCCATTGGGGGATATTGTCCGCAATCCGGAGAAATCTGGTCGGATCGCAAAATGGGCTGTCGAGCTCGGTGCTTTCGATATCCATTTCACGCCCCGCACTGCGGTTAAGTCTCAGGTCTTGGCCGACTTTGTGGTCGAATGGACCAATCCTGAGCCCCCTGTGCGGGTACCCGAGGAATTGGAGTGCCCCGATCACTGGACAATGTATTTCGACGGCTCCCGTAGTTTTCAACACTCGGGGGCTGGAGTGGTCTTAGTTACGCCTCAGGGCGAATAACTTAAGTTTGTCTTTCAACTACACTTTGTTGCGACCAATAACGCAGCAGAGTATGAAGGTCTTCTTGCAGGGCTCCGGGCAGCAAAATTCCTCGGAGTCCATCGATTAGTGGTGAGGGGAGACTCACAGCTGGTCGTAAACCAGGTAAACAAGGAGTACAGCACCTCCGATGAGACAATGGCTCATTACCTGGGGGAGGTGAGGAGATTGGAAAAACACTTCAGTCATTTCGAAGTCCAATACATCCCGTGAAAGGACAACATTCTCGCAGACCAATTATCCAAAATTGGATCCTCACGTACATCCGCTCCGGCAGGAGTGTTCGTCGAACACTTGGAACATCCTTCGATTATGACTTCGGTTGAGGATGATCCGGTAACAGTCTGCGTTACTAACCTCGGTCAGGAACAGGATTTGACTCATCCATTGAGAGTTTATTTTGAACATGGGACCTTGCCCGAGGATGAAAACCGAAAGTGATCGGTTAATTTGAAAAGCGCGTCTATACAAACTCATAGAAGGAGTTTTGTATAGAAAGAGTACTCAAGGAGTATTCATGCACTGCATATCTCAGAAGGAAGGTAAATCCCTCTTGAAAGAAATACATGATGGTGTATGCGGTGCGCACGCGTCATATCGAACACTGGTCAAAAAAGCTTTTTGACAAGGATTCAACTGCTCTTCGGCACTCGATGATGCCAAGAATATGGTCAAGATGTGTCCTCAGTGTCAGTTTCATGCGAGACAGGTTCATCAACCTGCCTATGCGTTGCAAACCATTCCCCTTGCATGGCCCTTTGCGGTCTGGGGGATGGATATTGTCGGTCCTATGTCACAAGCGGTCAATGGATACAAGTTTCTATTCGTAGCTATTGACACATTTACAAAGTGGATTGAGGCCGAGCCGGTATGAAATATTACCGCAGCAGCAGCACAAAAGTTCTTCCATAAGAACATTGTTGCTCGATTTGGTGTTCCGAATCGTCTCATTACGGATAACGGTTCTCAGTTCGCTAGTGGTATTTTTCTGGATTACTGCAATCAGATTGGAACCAAGGTGTGCTTTGCTTCTGTGGCTCATCCATAGAGCAATGGTGCCGTGGAACATGCCAACGGGCAGATACTGCAAGGCATCAAGAAACGTGTTTTCGATCGCCTTAAGACTCGCTCGGGGGCTTGGGCAGACGAGCTCTACACCGTTCTATGGGCACTACGAACTACTTCTAGTCGAGCCACCGGTGAGACGCCCTTCCATCTGGTCTATGGGGCCGAGGTCGTGTTGCCTATGGAAGTTAGTATTGGATCTGTTCAGACAGATCAATTCGAACAAATTGATCAGGCCGAACAGCGATCACAAGATCTCATCCTCTTAGAAGAAAAGCGTGATCGCGCTTTGATCAAGTCCGCGGTATACTTGCAAGCTTTGCGCAAGTACCATAACAAAAGGGTGCGACCACGTAGTATCCACGTGGGCGATCTGGTTTCATGAAAAATTCAAGACCAATCCAATCGCAACAAATTCTCCCCGAAATGGGAAGGCCCTTAGACTGTTGTTTCGGTGCCACGACCAGGATCAGCTCGATTAGAGATGGAGGATGGTCGAGTCTTGTCCAATACTTGGAACATCGATCAACTACGCAAGTTTTATGTGTAAGTACCTAATCCCTTTTCCTTTTCAATTAGCATTGTTTAATAAAACAAAAAGCCTTCTTGTTTCATATGACGAATATTTCCTCTTATGCCCATGTGTTACGAATTTGGCTCTGGGGCTGGTCGCCGGTGGTTATATCGCCAGAATGCCCTAATCGGATTCACTGGCCAATCTCATGACCACTTCCAGACAAGATACTCCTCAATAAGCTATTTCTCAACGCACACGGGGCTTGCTGGCATGTCCTTGGTCATTCGAGTGGCTGCTGGTTTGCAACAAGGTTAGGCGTTGCATCGAGTATAATTGCTGTCCTGATCGCATATCCCTGGTGGTTACACCCATATTTTTCCTGTGCTTATAATAATAAGTCTCCAGTATTTATAATCATAGGCGGGGGCTAGGGGAATATGGTCATATGAAACAACAAAAAATATGTTTTCTTTCGGAGTAAAACCAAAAAATTGCATGCATTGCATTCTATAGATTGTATCTGTACAGGTACAAGGTTTACATAATCCCGAGCTCGATCAGGAGTTTATCTATGAGAGGTCTAATTTCCTCCATGATAGCCTCAAGTTGTTCCTCACTCTCGATCTTTACCGTTCCTACCAGTGGATTCAGATCCAGATCTGGGCCATGGTGGAGACGAACCGGCAGAGAATGGCGGAGGCTGCTGATCGGACTCTTGTTCTGATCGCCTCTTGTCGTCGCTTGGTATCTTCAGGAAGATACTCGAGGAGTGATTCCGCTTGGGCTACGACCAGTTTAGACCAGTCACTTGGGCTAAGGTCGTCTGTTGTGGTCTCGACCACATCAGCCCTTAGAAGACGGGCTACCATCTTCAGCTTTTCGAAGATGGATAGGTTCAAGTCTCTATTCGCCCTCTGGATAGAGTCAATGGTCATCTGGAGGAATACCTTCTCTTGTCCAAGCTGGTTTATTTGACTTTCTTGCGCTGCAGTAAGGAGATCGTTATAAACAGTCCAAATGACAAATTTAAGTTGTTCTGGTCGGAAGTTGACTTACCTAAGAACTGTGATCGTAGTTCTTTGAGCTCGGCCTCTAAATTTGAAATCGTGGTGGCTGCCCTGAGCTCGTCATTTTCCCGGTCAACAAGGCTCTTCTTCAGGGAAGCGACTTCCCTGTGATAAAAAAGACAATGGTTATAGCAAGTTTGTATTCAAGCGGACTAAAGCACTTTTTTCTTACTCTTGCAAGCAATTCTTCTCCTCTTGTATGGCCTCGATGCTTTCTACCATAGCTATCGATCTAGCCGTCATACGGGTCAGTTCCTGTGAAACAGAGGGGAGTCAGTTGCAAATTCCGAGTATCCTATGCAAAACTGAGATGTCATGAGGGATGTTCAACATACCTCAGTATATTCCCAGAATGATTTGTCCTTAGGGATAGCTAGAGGCCTAGTCGGTGGACTCACCTCATCTTCGGTGGGAGCAGCAGACGAATGTCCCTACTGAGCCCCAGTTGCAGGTCTTAATGCCTGCGATTGGGTCTCCGCGTCCAACTCGTCCCTAACGGCCCGGACGACTTCCTGGACCGGAGGGACAGAGCTTTCTTCGCCGGAGGCTTCAGCACCAGCAAGAACTTCAACCCTCGCCAAGGCAGTTGGAGGGTTCGGCGCTGAATCTCTACGCCTAAGCAGGAAAAAGAAACTGTCAGTTCCACTAATGCTTGCCACAACCTGATCAAGAACAAACAGAACAGAATTCTTACCTTAACTGAAATCCCATTAGCTTTTGGGACTTCGAAGATGGTTCCCCAAGATTAAAAGGACAGTTGTTATCCATCCTGGTCTTTCTCTTCATAAACAAGACCTTTTCTCCCTATGTATATCACCCTGTAAGTATATATATAAGGAATGATGAAGATCTGAATGGTAAGAACTCATACCGGGGTAGCCTGCTCGGTTGGCAGGGATGCGCCCGAAGGTCTGGGTGTCTACTGAACCACTGGAGCTGGCACTTTGTCCGCGGCCCTGAGGTTGGTCGCGGAATCTTGCTCCGTTATTTCCGCTCTTGTCTCCAGGAGTGGAGTACTCGCCCCCCTAGGACTCACAAGGGTCGTAGGAGGAATTTCTTCTCCCTGTACAAGCGTGACACAGTGAACACGCATACAGAAGAAATTGTAAATTCAGGACCGCGAGAAATCATAACGTGGTCGTCCCTTCGACCAAGGAGGGAGAAGTTACAGACCGTGAAGCCTCCAGGGCTTTAGGAGCAGGGATCTCACCTGCGACCACCAGATTCACAGTGGTCGCGGGGTCCGTTGTAGTTGCCTCTGTCTCGGCGGGACGAGGCAATGTTTCACTGGATTGAGAAGTCGCCACCTTCCTCTTCCGGTGAACTAGAGGAATGTCATCCTCCTCCTCCTTGCTCCTTTCACACTGTATGACGAAGAAGTGATTCCAGTTTGTACCTGGGGTAACAGGAGGCACGTGATATCTTACCGCAGTTTTCTTCATGGTAAGGGGGGTTCTACGCGAAGAGCCTTCCCGAGGATTTTCTTGGATTTCTTGGGGGCAGGTTCCTTCGCTCTAGACCTTGAAGAGACTTTCTTCACTCTCTTCATCGTCGGCTTTCCCAGGAAACCGACGTTTTCACTCGGGAACGTCGCCTTGGCAAATCTCCCCAAGAGCTATGCCATTCTGGTGCCCTTATTAGTACGAGATGTACATATGACTTACGGACAGAACTTGACGAAAGGTAACATACCTTTCGACGTTCCTGTTTGAGGTCATCGCCGGCATGGATCAAGCTTTGAGGGCGAGGCGATCCCTTGGGTCCCTCCACTTCGGCACTGTATGCCCTGAGGAGGTAGTTCGTCCATTTCTCGATTTCAGACGAAGGCAAAACTGTGTCGCCAGCAGACCAGTTAGCAAGTTATAACGGAAAAACATAAGGCTTCGTTGGCTAAGTCGCATACCATCATTGTAGTCCAAGGTGCTGTCTGCCATGGACTGTATCTCCCAAGCCGGATGAGCCCTTTCGTGCAGGGGGCTCACCCTATTCTTCACGAAGTCGAGAATGATATCGTGAGCCGTTAGTCCCTATTGGACTAAGTGAAGAATCACCTCGTCTTGCTTCATGTACTCTGTTTTCAGAACAGGGAGGGAATCTAACTCACTAGGCTTCTCTGATCGCGAGTTCACGAACCACAACCCACTCTCAGATGGAGGGGTGCAGTAAAACCATTTCTGGTACCACCCGTGCACGGAGTCTCGCAGGGGTGGGAAGGGATTCTCTTTCTTCTCCCTTATCTGGAAGTAGATACATCCGGCGGCGTTGGCGCTCTTTGACCACGCCGAGTAATAGAAACGTCTGAAGAGGTCCACACTGGGGTACACTTCGACGAAGGCTTCGCATAAGTGCTGGAAGACTGCCAAGATCAAGACCGCATTCGGATGGAGATTCACCAACTCCAACCCGTAATGTTCCAAGATCCCCTTTAGGAACCGACTCTCCAGGAATCGGAACCCGCACCTCAAATATTCTTCAAAAACCACCAACTCGCCCTCCTAGACGATTGGGGTTTCTTGGTCCTTCCCCGCAGGTCACCAGTTGATTAGCAACCTTGGGAGAAGAATCTCTTCCTTCTCCAGTACTATCAAGCTCTCCTCCGTGTGATGGACCGATCGGCTCCAAGATGCCATTTTTGGAAGAGATTGGAGGAGAAAGCTGGCGGCTTTGAGGGCGATGGAAGATGGAGAAATGAGGGTTTTTGTGCGGCGGAAGTTCTAAGGTTGGCGGCTGGGTGCGTCGCTTTCTCAAGAAGCTACCTATTCCTTTTATAGGCCCGAGGAGACACTCCACTGAGGGTAACGTTCCATTTAATATTCTATTCATTTCCCATAATGGATATTTCCTCTGGCGGACCCGTTAGGCGTTCCCTGCATCGGTGCCGAAATAAGAGGACTTCTTTGTTTCAGATTTGAGGGTATAAAAATGTGAAGAGTTCTACAAAGGCTTTCGGAGGACATTTTCCTTCATGATTCTTGTAAACCTTCACGAATCGGTCCTGAAAATATTCTATGACCCAATTGTTAGACGTACGGATGTTTTTTTATCAGATTACTGTGTTACCAGAACTATGTCTCTGACTGAGCTCCAATTCTAGTCGAAGTGATAGTTTGATCAAATTTCGGTTCTGACCGCGGTAATCTTCCAAATCAAACTTCGGTTCTAACCACGGTTTTAAGTCTGATCGCAGTATCAGTACTAGTCGTGGTATAACATTTAAATACAATTCTGGTTGTAGAACCTGAGTTTTCCTGTGTATGAGTGGTCGTAAAGACATTGCTTGTGGCCATATTTTCACACAGAAGTTGTAAAGAATATTCATGTAATATGAAGCGAAAGAAATCTTTATTTCTGGCATTCTTTACATACAAAAGGGATACTGGCGACCAGAGCGTCGACCTGATCCGAGAGCAGTTTGCAAAGTTCTCCTAGGGACATGTTGTCGTCCGTAGGATCTACATTAACGACCCCCAGGGAACTAGCAACTACTCTAAGCCTATCTACATCATCCCTAACAAGAGATGCGCTATTATTCCTAATCAAATCGGAAAGTTCTCGCTGTTGCTGAGCGTGATCCCTCTCCCGACGGAATTGGCGCGCCTCTTCACGAGATCTTTCAAAACATTCTGCCAGATGCAGAATCACCGAAGACATCTCTTCGGTCTTCTTCTCCAGAGCCTCTTTTTCCCCTTGGAGAGTCTGTCCGAGGGGGGGAGGCAGGATCTCAGTAGGCTGATCGCTGGGGGCTCCGATCTCCTACATTCGCAAATGTTAGTCGCACTAATTGTAACAATGAGCAAAAGAAGATAGATATAATCACCTGTCTTCGCAAGTGACAGGTTGATATAGGCATCCCAGAAAGTAGATCATCCGATAAAATTCGAGGATCATCATATGGTGGAAGTGTGGTCTCCCCACCATAAGATTGCTTCCCCAACCCAAGTTGAGGATCATCTGGTCGAGGAGTAACAGCTTTCCAACCAGAAGATTGAGCACCCGAACAAAAACGGGAATCATTGGGATGAAATGGAGAAAGCTGAGAAGAATGTCCCTCCAAAGGTGGAGATGAAAGTTCGATCTGCCGAGGTGCATGGATAGGAAGAACTAGAGGAACTGAAGGAAGAAAGAACGATGATGTGTCTTTCACCTTTGTTCTGCTGGAGGATCCCTCGTCAACCTTGGGTTTCTTCCTTGAAGGAGACAGATCTTCGGGCATCTGTAAGTCCTGCTCGAAAACTTCTTCTTCATCACTCTCAATCTCGATGATCTTGTGGTCTGCCATCAAGAAGTGTATGAGAAGGAAAGTGAAGATGGTTTTGAAAGAGACTTAGCTGGGAAGAGGAATTATGCAGCATTGAAATCCGAAGGCTTCGATATTCATAGCCGCCAGGGTGACGGTTCAGTTTCCGAATGCCTCGACTTTTTAAAAGCATTTACGATTTTACCTCGGGTTAAAAAACGTTTCAACGGTGCCATCATTACTCGTCACATATTACCCAGAGTTCGTCTCGGGGAACCAACCGCCACACTTAGTGCGCCACTAAGTGGAGGATTTGAAGCGTCGGGTTAAATGTCCGATGTAAGTCTTGAAATTTGAAGTAAACACGTCCCTTCGTTCTCTTCAAATTTTGGGGCTAGCTGACGAGGATTGATACCCGAGCCAGTTCAAATAAATACACGGCTGGTTCAGGACAGATTCAAACTAGACAAGCGCCTGGTGGTGCGAACTCAAGACATTTTGAGAAGCACAGGCATGAGGTCGCAGGCTTTATGCGGTCAGGCCGTAGCTGGTGCGCGGTCAGCGAACAACGTGCAGTCAGAACACCTTTGACCAGGGGACGCGGGATTGATCTGCCCTTGTAACGGGGATATCCCGTGTATCTTGAATATTCTTCCACGTACGGAGACAACCGTCAGGAGGTTAATACGTGTAGTTATCTATAAATAAACACATGTGAAATCTGCGTGGGAGTTAGGAGCAGTTGTCTAAACCGTATCCAAGCAACAGTTTGACGCCGTTGCGACTTGGCACCCTTTCGACCAGTATAAAGGGATAGCCTAATGCATCAAACAGGGGGGGATCAAACGATCAAACAACTAGATGATCAGATCATCAAACCAAAACAACCAGAAGATAGTACTCTAAGTTAGATAGCCTTCACAGGCCTTCTAGGCATTGTTTTGTACAAATACATAGAAAAAATCTTCACCTGTGAAGATCTTTTCCATAACTCTGTAAATCCTTTTATCATACATAGTGGAATCCCAACAGGACGTAGGGCTATTACTCCCACCATCAAGGGCCCGAACCTATATAAACCTCTCTGTGCTCCAGTTTTCTTTGATTCATCATACCTTCCCGGAGGGACACCCTGAAAGGTCTTACAACCTACAAATTCTGCATAAGTTCGGCTAAGAACCCCGAGTCCGAATCGTCGACAATACCGTATAGTGTATCCACACCTATCGACAATTTGCATCATAATTTTTCTTGGCGTTATGGAAATGTTCTCTCGCACGGCCGGCTGGATGATGTTATCGACGTACGAGGACGTCAGGTTCCTGTGTCTGTCCAGTGCCTCTGTAAGCAGGCATGTGTGCACAGTAACTCTTGTCACCACAATATCGAGGTCATCCTTCGGCCGTATTGCACGAACCTTCCATGGGTAGCCCAGTGTTACGCAGGCTATGAGATATAGGTTGGGGTTTGACTTCACAACTCTGTATTGCCAGTTAATTGCAAGAGAGCAGCTCGCCATGGCATTCTTCAGATCTTCTTTGTTCTGAAACTCCTGCTCTACTTGTATGCCACCTCACTCGGAAGACCATCTGGAACCCTGATCCATTGGCAGCACAGCTTGACTATATGCTGAAAGATCGAGCCACTCCGGTAGGGGACAAGGATTATCCTCATCAGAGCCATCGGATGCCTCCGAGTCCGTCGAATCATCTTCGTCGGACACTGATGGAAGGCAATCCAATACCTCACACACATCCACACGAGTGTGGCCGAATACATCCGACCACATGCTAGCCCTGAATGCTGTAGGATCGGACACGTTACTTGGCTCACCATTGACCGCATGCTTGACTAGTACTATGTTGTAGAACTGTACATATATCACGAATTGGCCGAGCAGTCCGCCGTGGGGGTCTTTCACTCTTTGAACATAAGAGCTCCAAGATTTGTCCCCTTTTATTTTGCACAGCATCCAGTATGGCTTGTTATCTACCTCCCTTACGATCAGCCGTTCAATTAGAACCATTTCATCACGAGGCCTCTTCCCGAACAGATTCAAGATCCATAAATTCAGGTCCAGGAATGAGGTGTTATGTACGCTTAGCTCACTTGTCACATACTGGCAACGGCTCATATCGACCCTGCTTTGCCCCTCGCAAGCTAAGCCGTCGCCATAAAATATGCAATTTTTCCGGAGTCTCCATTCCCTACACACATTCATCCCACGCATAAATAACATGACACCATTATGTCTAACAACCCAAACTCTATGGACCCATTTTTTTTAAGTTCAGCAACCATGCATCCATGTATTTTCATAATTTACGAATACATTCTTTTCTATCCCAAAAACTTCCAACCCCTTCCTACTAGTTCAGATCTGTGTTCAGGCTACAGAGATGTGCATTATTATGTATGTTATACAAATTTGCCTTCCGAAAGCAGATCAAATTCAGCTCCTATAGCCCTCAAACCAAACACACTTCTATTTTAGAAAACAGTTTCGTAAATTACTTCAATTACCCTAATTACCTGTGACGTCGCCCCAAGCCCTACCAGAGGGAGAGACAACGACACTTCCTGTGGGGATCCCAGCTCGGTGCAGCTGGACCCATTTACACAACATTGACTTCCCAGGATGAGTCAATCACAGGAATTTAAATTCAGCGGCAAAATAATACAAGGTAGCAAAAGTAGTACGGCTAGCTGGCCTTAGTACAAAATATTACATGGCCTTCACGGCACAAATGGCTAATTAAGCGAAAGGACTACTGCGCAGCAGAAGCTAGGTGAACCCCCACATCAAGAAGTTAACTGCAGAACAACACACGTCAAGGCTCCGGTGGAATCAGCTCTCCTCCTTCTGGATCCATGAACTCTTCCATGGCTTCATCTTGTTCATATTGCCCACCATCTATGTGAACATAGATTGCAAAGGGTGAGTACTTTCGTACTCAGCAAGTCATAGGTGAGAGTAGATATACATATAACATAGATGATATGATCCTATATTACTAGAGGAAAGAGGGGAGGGTTTTCAAAATATTTTTCTTTCTTGCTTTTCACATCTCATGATCATATTCATGGCAGCAGTTTTCATAGAATAGCATCGCTATTCATGTTCACTAAATTATGGTACTACCGCGACACGTCGACACACGACAGCCCACGGCAGCACCCCTTATCATGACAACACATGTCATTTGGGTAATCTTGACTTATCAAATTTTATTTAGAAAACAAACTTGTGTCACACCTCGTGGATTTAATCCACCATAGCAGACTCCTATAAATCCGGGAGCTCAGAGTATTCGAATATATTTTTAACTCTGCAGAGAGGTACCAAATTACCCGCAAGATATTCCACTTTCCTGCCCATTCTATCTGATGATTAGACCCTTCCTCACAACCATGTGCGAGTGGCAAGGTGGACATAACAAGAACTTTTGCCATGTTTCACTCACAATTCACCCCAGACCCTGTGGTCGGACTAGCAGACCTCCCACAGTTGTGGCGGGCTATACCCCCACCCATACTGCATATTCCCAATACTGGGTCAGCGTGCATCATCACATCCAGTGATATGTGTAGGAGCCGCACTCCGTGCTAATCGTGCATCACATTCCATCTCATGCTGGGGTTTCATGTGCGATCCGCATACTACTTGTTCAAGCCTGTCCCATACCGGGCTTGCGGTCAGCACGTTTTTCATGCCACTAGACGCACAACACAAGGTTCTAGTCCTTATATGCCAGTGACCAGATCATACCACAACCCATGCACATCCAGTGCTTCCACCATTCCATACCAAACTACTGGTCATGGCTAGGGTGTGAGACCCCCATTTGAGGATCACCTTGGTAACCGCCCAGGTAGGTTACACACAGCAGGATGACACATGAGCTCCAAACCACACAAGCATAGTAATATCATTAAACAAGTAGCAGGCCAGCATGGCCAATATTACATAGCCAAAGCACCGAAAATGGCGCTAAGTAGAGTTGCTAAGAAAATAACAAGTTTATCGTAACCAGAATCGGTATCCAAGTACCGAACACACAGCATGAAGCACAAAACAACGACAAAAAGCTTGTCTTCCATCTGCAGCGGGGTTGGAGGGGCTTCTCCCACATCTGACTTGACTTGGCGCGCAATCCTTCTAGAACGTGGGCTCGTCCGGGGCACTTCCATCTTCTGTCGGGTACTCATAACTGAAAGAATCGGGATCCTCGAATCCCTCTTCTACAGTGGGATAAAAATGCAAGGGTGAGCACTTGGTGCTCAGCAACACTCATTCCGGGGATTAATATAATTGTACTTACATGAGAGTGAAATATATGATTCCGGGGTTTCAGTTTCATATGGATAGAGATATATAGATTTCCAAGTCATTTGTTTAGTAAAACAGTACTTTATCATGAAAATGATACTTTAAATATTAAACAGGTTTTCAATAAAACATTAGATGTAGTGGTCTCCCATGAGTCACTACTTTGTTAACCGCATTATGAAAACATTCCAAAACATTACTTGTGCTATAACCCATGGATAACATCCACTACGAAAAGACTCCTGAACCTGGGAGTACAGAGTATCTGATACTTCTTTTACTCTTTGCAAAGGTGTACCTCTTTTTAAATCCACTGGTTCACTCGGCTTTCAAGTCGGATCAGCTCCATGTGACTTATACACATGTGACAAGGCCGAGATCACACAACGCTTTTACAGTTCAGTATTAACAGTATCCCCGCCCGGTAAATAGACAATTAAGTCACAAGTACCGTTGTGGGTCCTCCCCACTGCCTTACTTCCTAGCCTCTGGCTTATGTTCCCGCAAGACACATAGCCTTGGTCTGTGTCCACGCAAGACATATGACCGTTCAAGATTACAACCGCGCACGGCTTAATCTGAGGCGTAGGGCGCCTTCCTTCTTTCCACCTTTATCTCTCATCATTTTTCTGAACTCACATCACTCATGGCCGAACTGCGGCCCACCAGTTTCCACGCGAGAAACCAGACCGACAAGCCATGCAGGGAACTGCTAATACCAAAAAGCTACTAAGTTGTGCCTGTCCCATACCAGGCAAGTGGTTGGTACGTTTACATTTCGCATAGAGACACAGCACAAGGTTCTCGTCCTTATGAACCAATAGTGAGGAACATTCACATTCCGTGGTGCGCACCGCACCCTCTCCATACAAACCAATCCTCACTACTGATCCCTTTTATCAGTTTTCTTATCAAAACGGTTTTCATTATAACTTCTCATGTATTTGACCATTTCAAGTTTAATGTGGATATTCAATATATGAGTCCTAGGGTGACAAAAGCATATATAAGAAAGTTCAATAACAAAAGGGGTTTCATGATTCTTTAGGTAATATCTACTCATGTCATTCAAACATAACTTGTATCTCAATTAAGCATGCATAGTAAGAAACGATGAATATACTTCATATGAAAATATTGGGTGAGACATGATCAAAGGAATGAGGCTTGCCTTGCAATGTGGGGTCTAAGTACTCAGACGGATCTTCAAAGACTTCTTCCGCTCCTTCAGCTTCTGACTCTGCGGCAATCAAATAACACACAAACACATACCATAAGCATACAGAAAATAGTTTCTATAGAAAGTATTAAGTAAATAAGTCATGCATGCAGGGGAAAAGGTTAGGGCAAGGTCACAAGGGCTCTGGTCGAAGAAACGGCTAAAAAGGATTGAACGTCGAAGGGTCGACATTCAGTTCATGGCTTTGGCATAGCTTCAAACTGATCTTAGGTTGGTTTTCTGGAGAAGTGATAGAAGAGAAAGTTGTAGATCTCAACTCCAGGAATCTAAAGGACAAGGTGGCATTTCAATTGCTCAACCAGAAGGGGTCAAACAAGGCTAATGCCAGTGGCTGACATGTACTGACATAGTGCTGGACATGGCCAGAAACTAGGGCATGGCTTAACTTTTGATCTAGGGCTCCAATTGATGCACCACTTTGTCTGGGAGGTAGGCATTACTAACAGGAACAATATGCTCAACAGGGACAAGAGCTGAAAGTGGCCGGAGGGCGGCCAAATCCGGCGATGAACTACGGTGGCCTGGACATGAACTGAGCTACTGGACAGTGATCTTGCCATAGGCATAACTCACAATCTAGGCAGATCCAGGTGTCGAGCTAGTGGAAGAAATTGCTCAGGGAGGTGAGGCGAAGCTAAGGGACAAGGTGGTGTCGGCTGAATTGGCCGGGAACAAATTCCGGCGACCGGCGCTGGAGAAGACGACACTGGACAAAGGGGGTCTTTGATTCAGGGCGAAAGAGCTCAATTTCACGCTTGGGGATGATCTCTAGGGCACAACAAGGCTACTGGAGGGGTCAATTTGACCGGAGGATCGCCGGCGTGGCCTGGCGACGAGAGCCAGTTTACTGGTGGCGCGCAATTTGGGGAGAGCTATGATCTCAGCTCGATTTTGAAAACCAGATTGGTAGGCTTGCTAAAAAGAGTATGCTGATCAATTTCTTCTACTGGTACTAAGGCTAATTTGGATTAAATCAGGTAGCATTGCAGGAACAGGGGTTTTGAGCTTTTTCGGTGATCACCGGCGTTAAGGTTCGCCGGGGTGCAATTGGGTGCTATGACACGAACAGGGGGAAGAGGGGAACTCACTGGTGGCTTTGGTTTGAAGAATGGTGCAGTGAAATGGGCTGGCACCGTGAGCTCCAGAGGTTGCTCGCCGGAGAAGAAAGAAAACTCGACGGCGGTGGGAAATTAACTGGGAATTTGGCTAAGTCTTGAAGTTGTGCTTCTTCACAGTACTGAGGGGGTTTAAATAGGCACGGGGACGGAGTTTGCGAGGGAAAACCCGACAGCGGTTGCTTGCGCCGGGGAGAAAATTTGTCGGGCGCAGGCGCAACGACGGCGACGGCGACGTGATACGCTTCAGGCGGTGCTGCAGCTTTGCCAGTTGCATTGGGACTTCACCTGGAACGGCGCAGATGCGGAGGCAACAGCAAGGCTCCGGCGATGACACATACACACATGCAAATGCCACGGCAACGGGAGCGCGCGCGCGAAATGCTACGGGAGCGCAGTCGTTTATCCACTGGGCGAGGCGATGCAACTGTGCTGGCACGTGCGCGGGAGGTGGCTTGGTTGTTCACAACACAGGCGACATGAAACGGTGGCTGGCGGCGAGCAAACGCGGCGAAAACACGGCGCGGCAACGGTGGCTTGTGCACTGGTCGAAAGCAACGACCAGGGCTGGTCGAGTGGACCTGAAAAGAAGTTTGGGCCGTTCTGTAATTTCTGAAACTTGTTCCAGGGACTGTCTTGTGAAGAAAACTTGAATAGAACTTGGGCCTGTTTGCAAATTTGGAGATCTGAGGGTCCGATCTGAAATCTGATTTCGCAGCTAAGTTGCAAAAGATTATTAGAACTTATCTGGCCGAAGTTTGGTAAGATCAGGCAAGATCTGAAGGGTTTCGACAAAATTGGGGAAAACAGTTTAGGGTAAAATAGGGTAATTAGGGTTTTAAAATGGCAAGGCTTGAAACTCAGCTTTAGGGTGAGATTTTGGAGATGGTCCCGAAGGGAAAAATGTTCTGAACAACATTTAGAAGGGAATGGCTGAAGCAGATTAGGGTTTGGGGTCCAGATGTGGATTTTGGCTATTTTAGGGTTTGGCAAAAACAGGGGTGTTACATAGGGGGTTTTATTTCATGAATATAAAATACATTCATATATATTAGTTATGGCTCACTACCATAATTCACATTTTCTCAGGCATCCAGCCTAGTACTGCCAAATCATTCTTTTCTCATCACATGCAATACTCTACTTTATAATCAAGGTAATATTTTAACACAATTCTATAAAATATAGGTTCAATATGTTCAAGAATATGACTTGCCTTCCGCGTCGTAAGGTACTGCAGTCGATGTCGGGTCTGCGGTGAAATCTTCGTACTCAGGCTTTGGCTCTGATCAAGGATCAAGCAAGCAAACAGGAATCACAATCCATTTAAGTACATTATTAATCAATATGCAACATGCAAAGGAGAAATACTCTTGGTGATGTTGGAACAGGTAGGTCTGAGAGCTAGTTTTAAGTTAAACTCTCAAATTTGTAGAGTCTGGGCTAGAGATGAGTGTTAGAGGCTCTTAGGGTTTCAAGCCTGCAATATGGACATCAAGTCAGCGGCTGGTTTGCTCAAAAATGACGAACGTCAACAGATTGACATTCGGGTCAAGGCCTGACATAGCTTCAGAGGAAGCCAGAGAGCTTATCTCAAAATGTCGCAGTTGAAGGAAATGTACATCATGGCTCTACTAGTTCAGTGGACAAAGTGGTTTTTGATTTGCACCACTAGAAGTGATCAAATTGGCCCAATGCCATTGGCTAACATAGACTAACATTGTCAAGGAATGGCATTGGCATGGTTCTGGAGGTTTTCAGTGGGCAAGATGGGTTCTGTTTCAAGCATATGGTGCATAATGCCATGAGGTAGCTATTTGACAAGGTAGTTTCAGCAGGGAAGTCCAGAAAGTCAAGTAATTTGCAAAGACATCCGTGGACACAGTGAGCTGAATGTCTATGTATTGTCAAAAACTAGGGCTTTGAGGATTTGATCGATTTTCTTGAGCTTTTCTTCGCCAACTATGTCTAGGAGGTAGGCGAAGATGATAGGAGCTTATTGGTGGTGGTTTTAGGAGCTAAGATGGCCGGACGACGATGAATGGCGATGAGGAAAGACGGTGGCAACACGGCAAGACATAGGCACTGGTCAGTTTCTTGGCATGGCTAAATACTGCAATCTATGCATATTTAGAGATCAAGCTAGTAGAGAGAGGTGGTCAGGAGGTCAGGGTGAAGACGCTAGACAAAGTGGCGTCGACGGTGTCGAACGGCGGCGACGGGGCGGCACACCGGCGGCACGGCACAAGAGCGGTAAAGCACCCAAATCGGGTTTGAATGCTTCACTACAGGAAGTCGAAGCCATTGGAGCTAACTGGGGCTATTTGGTTCACCCCGGGAGCACTGGAATAGACTAGATGGTTCAATCTCTAATTTGAAGGTACAGGTAGGTTCCTAGTTCGCTACAGATGGTGAGGTGAAGTAGGATTTGGCGGAGGCGGCCGGCGAGGAGTTCGTCGACACAGCTGGAGAAGAAGACTACAATTGGGCATTTCTGCTGCAAGGCTTCATAAACCGATTCCTTACTGTGAGGGCAATAGGTCAATAATGAGGGGAGTCCTCTGGTAAGGGTAATTTGGCTGGGGGTGAGGTGGCAGGGCCGGCGACGTGAGCTATTCACAGCGGCGCACGAAAATTGGGGAAAACTCTAATCCAAGCTTTGATTTGAAATCTAACAACACAAGCATGCTAGAAGGGGGAAGGAGGCACGTGACCTTGCACGAGAGTCCTCCGAAGCTTTTCCCGGGAGGCCTCCGAGACTTTCCCCATGAGGCGTCCGGCACTTTGCCTGGTAGCCCTCCAGGACTTTCCACGGGAGGCGTCTGTGGCTTTCCACGGGAGCCCCCCGGGACTTTCCATGGGAGGCGGCCAGGACTTTGCTCGATAGCCCTCTGGGACTTTCCACGGGAGCCCTCCAGGACTTTCCACAATAGCCCTCCGGGATTTTCCCCAACAGCAGCCCCACAGACCCCCGGGGGCATAGAGTGGCCCTAGAGGGTGTGCGTAGGATTTGCCCCGGGTGACACTTCTCCTCCCGGGAAATAGCCCGGACCACGTGCGACGCCTTGGCTCCCGAACCATTTTCCCACGTGAATCTTCGTTTCGCGCGTGTGCTATATGGCGCTCCGATCCTCTTGCAACCCTTCGATATCCGCGCGACGGTTCGAATCAACGACCCTGATGGGCCTGGGGACACATGGTGCCCATCTGAGACCCCTCCGTCGCTTATAAATAGGAGGGGGGCCTCAGCCCGGGACACAACTCCTAGCCTTAGACCTTCATTCTCCCAGTAGCACTCTTTGCTCTCCCAGTAGTTTGATTTCCTGGTAGTTTCCTTCCTTCTTTGCCTTTCTGGGACACTTCCACTTCCCGATGATGAATGCGAAAAGCTGAACCAAGGCGTCCGAACTGCTCCCAGAGGAGGTCACCTCCGACTTTCTCAGGGCCACTGAGTTCTCCCCCCGGGACCTCGAGATCTTCCTTGACTAGAAGTTCTTTGTGACTGGGGACATCAGGATCCCTGGGCCGGAGGAGATGGTGCCGAGTCCCCGAGAGGGAGAGGTGGTGGCCTTCGAGGCCTTTGTGGAGGCCGGGCACCGGCTCCCATTGCATCCACTGCTCTGAGAGTTTCTCCGGGAGTACGGCCGGAGGAGATGGTGCCGAGTCCCCGGACATCTGGATGGGGTTGTCCGTGTGGTTGTGCGAGACAGCCACCAGGGAGAAGCCCACCCTCCAACTTCTCTGGTAGTTCTACGAGCCATCGGTGAGGGGCTCGTTCATAACGAAGGGCGGTCCCAAGTCCACCTTTGGCTCGGTCATAATTCAACTCATGCCCGGCCAGATAGACGAATACCCGGTCCAGGCCTCTCGGGACCACTGGGGGACTGGCTCCGGAGGTGGTTCTACCTCCGGGTAAGTGACCCAGAGGTGACTTACTCCCTGGAGCCATCATCCTACTGTCGGTCGACCAGCCCAGTGGCCCCCGAGTGGACCGAGTGGGAGATGGACCTCCTCACCCAGATGGCGGAGGTCCGGCTCCAGAGGTCCATGCGGAACCTCGCGGAGGAATTGGCGCTCCTCCAGGTGGCGTCCTTCAGCTTCTGCTAGGGAACAAGGGTGAGCACGGCTCACCGCCCACTCCGGATGACTGTGGACCAGCGTAAGTTCCCGGCCTCGATCCCGAGGGGAGGAGGTAGTCGGGGGGCCTCCGAAGCGCGCTCGCGCGCAGAAGAGCCCCATGAAGGCCCAGGCAAAGCCCCCGGGCCCGTTGGCGGGGAGTCCAGTGAATACACCGGTGAGAGCACCAGCTGCGCCTCCAGCGGCGCTACTAGCGACCCCAGTGGCTGTGTCCCCGGATGCAGGTCCCTCCGAACCATCTGGGGTTGTGGCAGCCGGGGAGAGGCAGGAGGCGGATTGGGAGATGTACACTCCCACTCCTTCTCCAACACTGGTGGCCCCTGAGGCTCGCCCGCCACCACCACGCGGGGGGTCTCCGTTCGGTTTAAGACTTCAGGGGCCCTTCCGATTGCCTCCTTCACAGCCCTGGAGGTCTCTACCCCAACAGCGTCGGCACCACCCCTGTCCGGTAAGGGCAAGGGTCTGTTCATCCGCCCGGGGGTCCCAGCCACGCTGGTGGACCTGACGTCTAGCTCCTCCGACAGCAGGGTACCAGAGGACAATGTGGTGGCGGTCGAAGAGGTCTCCTCAAGGAACCACGCCCAGGATGCCCCAGGGGGAGGCTGTGCGGAGGTTATCTCAGCTGATCTTCGGGTAAGCGCCACTCACCGAAGCCCTAGACCTCGTGCTTTGATTTTTTCTAACGCCTCTTTTTTCAGAATGTCACGTTGGTCCGGGAGATTGAGGCCTGGGTTTCCGAGCGTCTTGGGGCTGCCAAGAAGGCACTAGCCTCCGAGGGCTTTGAGAAGGAGAAGGCGCTCGGGGACTTGGCGGCCGAGCGCTCCAAGAAGGAGATAGCGCTAGGAGAGTTGGCGGTGACCCAGGCGTGTTTGGCGGCTATCAAAGACACCGCCTCCCGGCTCCGGAAGGAGTTTCACGTGGGGTGGGAGGCCTTCCGGGAGGCGGAAGCGTCAGGCACCCTCGCGGTCAATACCGGGGGGAAGATGATCCACTCCGCCTTGGAGGAGCTTGGGCTCGATCTTAAGGTAGAGGGCAGCCCCGACCCGGCCCCGTCGTTGATTCAGGAGGCCACATATTTTCATGATACGCAGGTCTCCCTGATCCCGAGGGCGGCCGACTTCTAGTCCTAGGGCCTTGCCGTTCCCGCGATAGCCCTTGCGGCCGCTCTCGTCGAGCACCAGGGGGAAGGCGCCTGGGTCATCGGGGACTTGCTCCCCCGAAGCTTCCCCGGCTACTTCGAGACGCGACGAGAAGAGCTCGAGGAGCTGACTGGGACCCTCTTCGACTGGGTCTATGGGGCACTAGAGCCGAGGAGCGCGCGCCTGATGGAGGCGGCAACAGCGGCCAAGATTCCCCCCGGGGGGGGACAAAAACGGGCAAGTATGAGCTCCCCCCCGGCCTTTAGATAGGTTTTGCTTTCTTAGGATTTTTGCTCCCAGTAGCTTCTTAGAAGAAGCCTTGGAAAATTTGTAAGCCTTTGATTGATTAATGCAATGAAACTTTTTTGCTAAGTCTTCTCTGGTTGTGGGTAGGCATCCCGCGAACTAACTCCCGAGAGGGAGTTCCCGAGTCCCGGGTGGCGTAGCCCGGGGAGTGTCCAAGTGGCCTCTGCCCTGCTGAGCCTCGCCACCGGGGGAGGCACTAGTGGCCGAGCCCCCAGGCTTCTTTTTGGGAGCTCGTCAAAGGGTGCTCTCCTGGAGCCAGTCCGGCTGCGGTGGCTCCCGGAGTGGCACTTGGACAATTTTTATAATTGTTGCACCGAGCTGTCTCCTCTAAAACCAGGCTCCTGGAGGGTCCCGCCACTTCAGATACGCCCCCGGCTGGCTACGAATATTGGCTGGAGGACCTTCTCCGGAGCGCCTTCCAGAGAGTTTGGAGAATATACAAGGATCTTTCCCAGGAGCTCAAGGCCTCCGAGAATATTAGACGTAGTTGCTCACCAGAGGGGGTTGTCTGATGAGGATTATCACCCGAGCTAGTTATTCATTTAATATATCATGTTCAAGACATTTTCAGATGTGATATATGACCCTGTGTCCTAGCAGCCTCTATGGTCGCAGACGGACAGCTTGCTGTGCATCAGAGGGTTGCGGACACATAATCAGACTATGATTGCAGGCTATGTGCGATCATGAGGTCGCATGCTATGCACGGTCAGAAGAACATTGGCTATGCGCGACCAAGATAACCTGGGAGTGTGTGACACTATACTGTACACGTTCCCAGGATCAAGATAACTTCTCCCAGGAGTGAAGACAACCGCCAGGAGGTTAGCATGTGCGGTTATCTATAATTACACGTGCTTAACTGGCGAAGAAGACCAGTGCGGTTATATGAACTGCACTATGGAAACCATTCCGAACTACCTTGCATTGGCATCCTTTCATTCAGTATAAAAGGATGGCTGATGTACGATTCAAGGGATGGCCAACCACGGCGAAGATCAAGGACCTTATAGAATAAGATAGATAAGACAGAAGTATAAAGAGATATTATCTCCTATGACAATCTCTCTCCTGTAAACTCTTTTATACATAGTGAAATCACAACAGGACGTAGGGCCATTACTCCCACCATCGAGGGCCTAAACCTGTATAAATCCTCATGACTCTATTTCATTGCTTATCCTAACTTACCTGACGGCACCCTGAAAGGTCTCACATACAACACACAAATCTGCGTAAGATCGACAGAAGACCCTGAGTCCGAATCATCGACAGATAGCACCCACCGTGGGGCCTTTCTCAAGGTGTTTTCCTTTGATCAGGAGTTTTGGTAAGTCATGTCTGGGGCGTATGATTTCGAGAATGATTTTGCTCTCGACCACTATGCTCATGTGCGGATGCCCTCACCTAGCGATCTTGTTCTGATGGAAGAGGTTGATCATGAGGATGTTCCTGAGGAACATCCTTGGGATGCATCTTCTCTGACTCAGGTCATGTCCATAGACCAAGAGACAGAGAAGATAGACCAGGCGCCTCATGTGAGTTCTGCCACATCAGAGGTTAAATATGTACCACAACTCGTCGCTTCTGAGGATGTGGATGATGCTAACATAGAGCTCAATCCTGAGAGGTTTGATCTTGATAACCTCTAGTCTCTCTTCGATTTTGAATCTGATTCAGAACAGATAGAGATGTTTTCTCCTTCTGCGACCTCTCTCCCCCGAGAATTTGCTGCTTTATCAGAGGAAAGTCCTGAGCAGCGAATTGCCTGGGAGGAACAGGAACGTAGGAAAAAGGAGGAACAGGAACAGGAGGATTAGGATCGCGAGCAGCGAGAAAACAAGATTCGGAGGGATGCAAGGGAAGCTTTGCAACTTGCACAATCTCGTTATGATGCCGCTCCTAGTTCCTCCCGTCGTCCTCATGGTCATAGGCGTGACCAGACGCCTCCTTTAGCCCCGGGTTAACCACCAGCGATTGAAGAAACGGTGACACACCTAGGAGGAGTACAAAAGATCGACTCCGTATTATCGCAAATGCCCTATGTAATCCTCCTCGTAATGTTGAAGACACAGACAGACCTACTTTTGCCAAAATCCTGGAGGATACGCTTGATGAAGTTGCGTCCGATGCAACTCCAACGGCGTCATCCCAGTCTACGATTCCCTCCCATGAGAGAGATTATTCTCACTCTAGTCATGGTAGGCATAATCGATTACCACCAGGATCAGTTTGGCATGACAAGGCCAGGCGAGTTGGAAGTTCCCGTGATCGAGATCGCGTGCCTGTCCATTCTCACCTGGGACTGTGAGGCATATCTCCTTAGGGCGAGGTCGCCCACGACCAGGTCGAAAGTCATAGATTCCTCCATAGTTCCTATGTTGGTTGCAAATCTTTCTTGTCGGGCCCCCGTGCTATGGTCTGGCCGGATAAGTTTAAGCCGAGAACAATCAAGAGATTTGTGGAACTCAAAACCCATCTAAGTTTCTTCAAATTTACATTACTGCCATTAAAGCGGCAGGCGGAGATGACTGCATCATGGGAAACTATTTGCCAACGATGGTAAACTATTTGCCAACGGTCCTTGAAGGACCAACGAGAACCTGGTTGTTTAATCTGCCAGAGGGATCGATTTACAATTGGGAAATGTTGTGTGCCGCAATACTCAACAATTTCCGAAATTGTTACCAGAAGCTTGGCAAGGCGGAAGATCTTCATCGCCTACGCCAAACTTCTACACAAACTCTTCGGCAATTGTCAAGAGATTTGTTGGAGTGTGAAATACCATTCCGAACATATCTGAAAACTCTGTTATTAGGGCATTTAAACATACTATGCGTTATTGGAGGTTCACCGAAGATCTACTTATCCATCCACCTTGGTCAGTGGCCGATCTCTTTGATATGGCCAGGTCGTGGAATGGAACAGGATGGTAGATAAAGGAGACTTGCCGCCTCAGCCAGGTCTCAAGGATGACAAGAAGGATGATTATAGCAAGAAGCCTGAATCATCAGGTGGCAGATCAAAGAAGTCTAAGAAAAATTGGACTGGATAGTACCGAGAGGCCGCTGTCACTGAGAAGGTCAAAGGTAACAAGTTTCCATTCAAAAATAAAACTTCTTCTGGTGGCCGCGATAGCAACCAGTCGAGAAAGCAAACTAATCCCCAGGGAAACAAGAAGTGGTGTCCATTCCACAATTTGGCTGCACATGATCTCCAGAATTGCCGCAATTGGTTGAAGCAGTTGGATGACTTCTACAAAGGAACAGGCCTATGCTGACCATACCGCAAAAGGATCAGGCTTGTGGGATTAGAGACGCTGATGGAGATGAAGAAATATCTTACCAGGTACCCCAAAACCATGTCAATATTATTTTGGTGATTCCCTTTCTTTTGATTCTAAGCATCAGTTTAAAACCTTTTACCGCGAGGTAAATCAAGCTGAGACTCCCTTTGGTGAGCCTCAGTATCTTCGTTGGTCGAAAACGCCTTTAAACTTTGATCAGGCTGATTGTCCCGTTGGGCTCACGCGACCATTAGGACTTCCTCTGGTCATTACCCCGATAATCAGCAATGCTAGGGTTTAAAGAGTTCTGATCGACGGGGGCAGTTCCTTAGACATTTAATTGGTCAAGGCACTGGACGAGATGCAGATTCCTCGTTCGAAGATAAAACTCATAATTCATCCATTTTATGGGATAATCCCTAGTCCCTCAATGATGCCAATGGGATAAGTTGTGTTATCGGTTACATTGCGAGAACCAGACAACTTCTGAACAAAATTAATTACCTTTGATGTAATTGATTGCGATTCGGCATATAACGCTATTTTTGGTAGGCCAATTCTTGCTAAGTTCATGCCAGCAACGCATTATGCTTATCAATACGCCAAGTTGACGGGCCCCAAAGGTGTTATTTCGGTCCGAGGTAGTCGGAACACGGTCCAATTGGTCGATTCTACAGCGGGTTGCGAACTAATGAGCTTCCTAGATGCTTACTCAGGGTACCATCAAATTAGCATGACAGAAGAAGATGAAGAGAAAATTGCCTTCATCACACAATTTGGCACCTACTGCTACGTCAGAATGCCATTTGCTCTCAAGAACGCTAGTTCCACGTACCAGTGCTTGATGAAAAAGACCTTTCTTTCCTAGTTGGGGCGTAATCTTGAAGCTTACGTTGATGATTTGGTTGTAAAAAGCTTGAAAAGCTCGAATCACTTAGCTGACCTTGCTGAAACTTTTTGTAATTTAAACAAGCATGGAATAAACTAGAACTTTTTGGGTTTTCTTGTTTGTTCAAGAGGAATTGAGGTCAATCCTGAAAAAATCAGGGCTATTGAGCAAATGAGGTCTCCCTCGACCATGCAGGATATCCAGAGCCTAATAGGTCACATGGCGGCTTTAAGCCGTTTCACATCGTGACTAGGCAAACGAGGACTGCCTTTCTTTAAGGCTATTCGCAAACATAATGGTTTTACCTGGTCGGATGAAGCCAAAAAAGCCTTTCAAGAGGTTAAAGCATATTTGTCTAGTCTGCCAGTACTAGTCTCTCCAAACTTAAGGGAGCCACTACTCCTTTATTTGGCGGCCACCCCTCATGCAGTCAGCGCAATTCTAGTCACGAAAAGAGAGGGTGTACAACAACCAATCTATTATGTAAGCGAGGTACTCATGGTCCGAAGGAGCGTTACCCTGAGGTCCAGAAGATACTTTACGTGATGTGATGTGGGCGGTCCGATCTTTCGATGAGAACAACAACTATCGATTTGTGAAGACGATTCTCACCATCCAGCTACCAACCGTACATGACTGAAACGCCCTGGCAATCGCTGAACCAACTTCGGATTGCTATCGACCGAACTAGAAGCATGATCGACCTGATCACAAAGATCTATTCCTGCAAGCAATCGAAGAACAAGCAAGAACAAGATAAACAATCAATATGAATTGAAAATATAGATTGAATCACAAAAAAGTGTTGGGGTTCCAAATACAGATATTGATGTTGATTTGCCGACCAAGAAGAAATATCTCAATAGCTTCACGAAGGAAAGACTATGACTAAACAAAACCCACAGAACCCTAATGGTTCGGCCAGATTATATAGAGGAGGTAAAAGAGGTCAGTGGCCAGGTACAGAACCTGAAACCAACATGGACTCTTTCCCTACTCGGACTCTAACTCAATACATGGGCCTTGACCCAACCAAAAAGGTGACGCAGCACCGACTAGGCCCAATCAGAATCTGGTCAAAATTTGTTTTATCAATTGCCGGTGGTCCAGAAGGAATTTGGACGTGGGACTGGATGCATTGGAAAGATTTGTCGTGGGCTTATCCGTGGACTATAAGAACGTCCCAATCGGACTTCTTATGAACGAGTTATGGTCATTTGAAGGAAGGGTGCTCATGGATGGCCGAACCGGACTCCAACTCGAATTCATCCTGGACTCCAACTCGACTTGGACTCCTTGCTGGTCCTCTCCATGGTTCCTAAGTACAATATTATCACTATTAGGTAGTAAACCATTCTCAAAACCATATATATATAAACTTAGGAACGAGTTCACCTGACAATGCAACAATCGGGTTTTGCTGCGCGTTATTGGTCCTTGTGTAACAAGCGGAGGATTATGGTTGGTGCGTGAAGAAGTGATGTCCTCATCATCCTCCCCTGCTTGCATTTGAGTCATCCTCGACTCAAGCTCATCTTCCTCACCTAAATATGGCTTCAAATCTGCAATGTTAAAGGTGGGACTAACCCCGAAATCTGCAGGCAAGTCTAGCTTGTATGCATTATTGTTAAGCCTCTCTAACACTCGAAAAGGACCATCAGCTCTAGGCAGCAACTTTGATTTTCTTAAGTCTGGAAACCTTTATTTTCACAAGTGTAACCAAACAAGATTGCCCGGTTCAAAAATTATTTCTTTTCTACCCTAATTAGTAGGAATCTTGTACTTTTCATTCATATGTTCTATATTCTCCTTATTTATTTCATGCAGTTTAAGAATCAATTCAGCATGTTGTTTAGCATCAATGTTTACCCTTTCCAAAGATGGTAAAGGTAATAAATCAATAGGAGCGCGAGGACCAAAGCCATATACAACCTAAAAAGGACACATCTTTGTGGTTGAATGCAGCGATCAGTTGTAAGCAAACTCCACGTGAGGCAAGCATTCTTCCCACATCTTCAAATTCTTCTTCAAAACAGCCCGCAACATAGTGGATAAGGTGCGGTTGACAATTTCAGTTTGGCCATCGGTTTGGGGATGGCATGTAGTAGAAAACAGCAGCTTGGTCATCCATAGAAATCTCCAAAAATGACTTAAGAACTTCGCGTCACGATCTGAAACAATCATATTCGGCACTCCATGTAGTCGAACGATTTCCCTGAAAAACAAATCAGCAACATTTGTAGCATCATCGCTCTTTTGACAAGGTATAAAATGTGCCATTTTAGAAAATTTATCCATGACAACAAAGATGCTATCCCTCCCCTTCTTTGTTCTAGGCAGTCCTAAAACAAAGTCCATAGAAATATCCTCCCAAGCCGTGCTAGGAATAGGTAGAGGCATATATAAACCATGTGGATTAAGTCGTGACTTAGCTTTTTGACATGTAGTGCAGCGTGCAACGTAGCACTCGACGTCACACCTCATCTTCGGCCAATAGAAGTGAACGGCCAAGATGTATTCCGTCTTCTTAACACCAAAGTGTCCCATTAGACCTCCTCCATGCGCCTCCTGTAACAACAAAAGACGAACAGAGCTAGCAGGAATGCATAGCTTGTTAGTTCGATAAACAAAGCCATCATTTATCACAAATTTATTCCAGCTTCTTCCTTCTTTACAATTCAGCAATACATCTTTAAAATCAGCATCATGCGCATATTGCTGTTTGATGGTTTCTAATCCGAAAATCTTAAAGTCAAGTTCAGATAACATAGTGTGACGTCTAGAAAAAGCATCAACAATAACATTCTGCTTCCCTTGCTTGTGTTTAATAACATAAGGAAAAGATTCAATGAATTCTACCCATTTTGCATATCTACGATTCAATTTGCTTTGGCTTTTAATATGCTTCAAAGATTCATGATCAGAATGGATAACAAACTCTTTCGGCCAAACGTAATGTTGCCATGTCTCCAAAGTCCGAACTAAAGCATATAATTCTTTATCATAAGTTGAATAATTCAGACTAGGTCCACTTAACTTTTCACTGAAATAAGCAACAGGTTTACCTTCTTGAATTAACACACCTCCAAGTCCAATTCCACTAGCATCACATTCCAGTTCAAAAGTCTTACCAAAATCAGGAAGTTGGAGCAATGGTGAGTTCATAAGCTTCTCTTTCAAGATGTTGAATGATTGTTCTTGTGCATCACCCCAAACAAACAGAACTCCTTTCTTCGTGAGCTCATGCAACGGTGCAGCAATGGTACTAAAATCCTTGAGAAAACGTCTATAGAACCCAGCAAGTCCAAGAAAGCTTCGCACTTGGGTGACCGTTGTTCGAATTAGCCAACTTTGAATAGCTTCGATCTTGGCTTCATCAACTTCAATGCCCTGTGAAGTAACAACATAACCAAGAAACGAAACTCGATCGGTGCAAAAGGTGCACTTCTCAAGGTTACCGAACAAATGTGCATCACGTAAGACCTTAAAAACAGAATGCAAATGTTCAAGATGTTCATCCAAGGATTTACTATAGATCAAAATGTCATCAAAGTATATCACCACCAATTTGTTGATGAAAGGACGCAAAACCTCATTCATTAATCTCATGAAAGTGCTTGGTGCATTAGTTAAACCGAAAGGCATCACTAACCACTCATATAATATGAATTTAGTTTTAAACGCTGTTTTCCATTCATCTCCTAATTTCATGCGAATTTGGTGATATCCACTACGCAAATCAATTTTAGAGAACACAATAGAGCCACTCAATTCATCAAGCATATCATCTAACCTAGGAATAGGATGACAATATCGAATTGTTATGTTATTGATAGCTCTACAATCAACACACATACCCCATGATCCATCTTTCTTTGGAACCAAAAGAACAGGAACAGCACATGAACTAAGGCTTTCACGTACGTACCCTTTGTCAAGTAAGTCTTGCACTTGACGCTGAATCTCTTCAGTCTCTTGTGGATTGGTTCGATACGGCGCACGGTTGGGCAACGAGGCTCCTGGAATTAGATCGATTTGATGCTCAATCCCTCGAATTGGAGGCAGCCCCGGTGGTATGTCCTTCGGAAATAAATCAGCAAACTCCTGCAAAACATTAGCAACAGTAGGAGCAAAAGAAGAAGGCATGTCCTCAAGTGAAAACAAAACTTCTTTGCAAACTAAAGCATAGCAATCAGATGCATTAGGGTCTATCTCAGTTATTTCAGATTTGGTAGCAAGCAAAACAGAACCTTTCAACTTAATTTCAGCATGGTTAGAACTAGGTTCGTTCTTTTTCATTTGAACAAGTGGTTTAGCTACGATCTGATTTTCACCTTTGTTATTCTCCTTTTCTCTATTAGCTCTCTCCAATTCATCCTTTAAAATTGCTTCAGGAGACATGGGTAGCAAAGTGATCTTCTTTTGTTTAAACATGAGAGTATATCGATTAGTTCTACCATGATGCAAAACATCTCTATCATATTGCCACGGTCTACCTAACAATAAGAAACATGCTTGCATAGGTACGACATCGCAATAAGCATAATCATGATAGGAACCAATAGAAAAGTGTACTCTCACAATGCGAGTTACCTTCAGCTTACCACAGTTTTTGAACCATTGAATGTAGTAAGGGCGAGGGTGCTGATTCGTGGTCAAGCCAAGATTCTCGACCATGTCCGTGCTCGCTAAGTTGTTGCAACTTCCTCCATCGATGATCGTACGGCATGATCGGTCCTTGACAACGAACTTTAACATTGCAGATTTGAAGCCATATTTAGGTGAGGAAGATGAGCTTGAGTCGAGGACGACTCAAATGCAAGCAGGGGAGGATGATGAGGACATCACTTCTTCACGCACCAACCATAATCCTCCGCTTGTTACACAAGGACTAATAATGCGCAGCAAAGCCCGATTGTTGCATTGCCAGGTGAACTCATTCCTAAGTTTATATATATATGGTCTTGAGAATGGTTTACTACTTAATAGTGATAATATTATGCTTAGGAACCATGGAGAGGACCAGCAAGGAGCCCAAGTCGAGTTGGAGTCCTGGATGAATTCGAGTTGGAGTCCAGTTCGGCCATCCATGAGCAGCCTGCCTTCAAACGACCATAACTCCCTCATATGAAGTCCGATTGGGACGTTCGCCGACGGATAATCCCACGACGAGATCTTTGCAATGGATCCAGCCCCACATCCAAATTCCTTCTGGTCCGTCGGCAATTGACAAAACAAGTTTTGACCAGATTCTGATTGGGCCTAGTCGGTGGTGCTGTGTCACCTTTTTGGTTGGGTCAAGGCCCATGTATTGAGTTAGAGTCTGAGTAGGGAAAGAGTCCATGTCGGTTTCAGGTTCCTTACCTGGCCACCGAACTCTTTTACCTCCTCTATATAATCTGGTCGAACCACTAGGGTTCTGTGGGTTTTCTTTAGTCATAGTATTTCCTTCGTGAAGCTATTGAGATATTCTGCTTGGTCGGCTAGAACAATATCAATATTTGTATTCGGAACCCCAACTCTTTTTCGCTATTAAATCTATATTGTCAATTTCAGATTGCTTGTTTATCTTGTTCTTGCTTGTTCTTCGATTGCTTGCAGGCATAGATCTTCGTGATCAGGTCGATCGTGCTTCTAGTTCGGTCGATAACAATCCGAAGTTGGTTTAGCGATTGCCATGGCATATCAGTCGTGTACGGTTGGTAGCCGGATCGTGAGAGTCGTCTACACAAATCGATAGTTGTTGTTCTCATCAAAAGATTGGACCACCCGCGTCACATCATTTCACTAGCTGAAGTGTACTCACCATCATCCTTTATGAGTAGGGCTCGCTGACTAGGACAGTCACGCATGATATGACCGAATCCCTTACAATAGTGGCATTGTGTTTCTCGTGCTCTACCGGTAGAAACAACTGATGATGAACTTTGTGCGGGGGCTTGGACTGTACTCTTACTCGTCTCGGTTACTCGTGAGGGTATTGTGGAAGCACTGGGACGTCGGTTGTTGCTAGAGAAACTCGGTGCAGGTGCTCGACTCGATGTGTTGTATGGAGCTTTCGGTTGGGCACCTCTGAAACTCCCTCTCGGCCTCAACTTCCATCCCTGTACTTCTCTCTTTGCCTTACAAGCAAGATGAAACAGACGAGTGATATAGTCGTATTCTTTATAGTCAAGAATGTCCTGAATGTCTCGATTTAAACCTCCCAAAAATCTAGCCATTTTAGCTTCATCAGTTTCTTCTAAACCACAACGTAACATGCCAGTTTGCAGCTCTTGATAATAATCCTCTACCGAATTACTACCCTGGTTCAGACGTTGCAATTTATTCAGCAAATCACGAGCATGATATGAAGGCACAAATCTATGTCTCATCACTCTCTTCAAAGCATTCCATGTTTTAGGTAGATTCTGGTTATTACGATAATATTCACTCCACCAAACAGATGCAAATTCAGTAAACTCGCTAGTAGCAGCCCTAACTTTCTTATCTTCTGAAACTTCAAAGTAAGCAAATTTTTGTTCGATAGCTAATTCCCAGGTGAGATAGGCGTCAGGGTCATACTTACCAGTGAATGAAGGTATAGTCAATTTAAGCTTACTGAATGAGTCCTCATGACCACGCACCTCTCGTGGTGGAATTCTTCTCATACCGTGGTGATTGAAACCAAGACGCCGATGGTCACGATCATTGTTGATATTGAATCCTCCATCGGACTCCGTATCAGCAGCATATTGATTTCCTCTGGCATTGAAATCATCTTCTACCTCATCAGCCCATGCTTGGCGTCGATGTACATCCTTGGCAGCTGCCGGGGCAACCGGTGCTCCTTTCATCTCCAATTGCTCCACTCGAGTGGTGAGTGCAGCAAGCGCTTCATTATTGCGGTCTAGAATCCCTTCGATACGCTCAGTGTGCGTATTCAGCAAGCGGTTGAAGTGTTCTATGATTCCCTTCGTACGAGGTGTAAGTGGGCCGTCGTTCTTGTCGCGCCCCGAAACTGGGACTACGGCTACTCCCGTGGAGACCTAGCTTGCTGTAGCTAGTCCCATATATGCATACCTTTGACTTCCCAGGATAAGTCAAACACAGGAGTATATTCACATTGCAGTAGAAAAACTTACAAAATATTTAAGCAGTGTGGCCTGCTGGTCTTAATATTACATAAAGAGATTACAATACCTTCACGGCATTCAAGGTTTAGTTAAAACAAAATAAAAACTTCTACACAGCGGATGATGGGTGTCCCTTCCACAGTAAGAAGTTGACTGCAGAACAACACATTAGGGATTTGGCAGAACTGGCTCTCCTTCATCTTGTTCCAAGAAGTTCTCCACGCCTTCTTCTTGATCATGATACGCTCCATCTACTAGGTTGAAGGTTGCAAGGGTGAGTACTTACGTACTCAGCAAGTCATAGGTAATAGTAGATACATATAGTAGTGTTGTTATGAACCTAGACTAGTCAAGAATTATGGATGTTTGGAAAATAATCTTTTCTTTCATGTCTCATCTCATCTCATGGCAGCACTTTTCATAACATAGCATCGCTATTCATGTTCACTAAATTATAGCACTACCGCGACACGTCCACACACGACAGCCCACGGCAACACCCCTTATCATGACAACACATGTCATTTGGGTAATCTTGACTTATCAAATTTTATTTAGAAAACATACTTGTGTCACACCCCGTGGATTTAATCCACCACAGCAGACTCCTATAAACCCGGGAGCTCGGAGTATTCGAATACATTTTTAACTCTGTAGAGAGGTACCAATTTACCCGCAAAATATTCCACTTTCATGCCCATCCTATCAAGATGATTAGACCCTTCCTCACAACCATGTGTGAGTGGCAAGGTGGAGATAACAAGAACTTTTGTTATGTTTCACTCGCAATTCACCCCTGACCCTATGGATTTCTCGCGAATCACAGTTGTGGCGGGCTAAACTCCCACCCCAAAGCCTCTTCCCATTATTGGGTCAGTGTGCATGATCACATTCAGTGATATGTGTAGGAGCCGCACTCCGTGAAATTCGTGCATCACTTTCCATCTCATGCAGGGGTTTCATGTGCGATCCGCATAAGTACTTGTTCAGGCCTGTCCCATACCAGGCTTGTGGTTAGCACCTTTTCATGCCACTAGACGCACAACACATGGTTCTAGTCCTTATATGCCAGTGACCAGATCATACCACACACCATGCACCTACAGTGCCTGCACATCTAGTGCAGCCAAGCACATCCAGTGCTAGTACCACCATTCCATACCAAAATCCTGGTCATGGCTAAGGGTTCTATTTCATGAATATATTTATATATAAGTACATTTATAATAGTTCATGGCTCACTATTTGATCAATTCACATTTCACAGGCATCCAGCCTAGTACTGCCAATTCACAATTCATCCATTCTCACATGCAATACTATTTATATTCAAGGTCATATCATAGCAATTTATGAAATATAGGTTCAAGATGATCAAGACTACGACTTGACTTCTGCGTCGTAAGAAACAGCAGTGGACGTCGGGTCAGCAGTGAAGTCCTCAAACTCTGGCTCCGACTCTGAGCAAAGATTAAGCAAACAACCAAGAATCACAACCTTTTCAATACATTATTATACTATATGCAATAATGCAAGATGAAACGTCTCGATGATTCTGGAATAATTGGATTTAGAAGCTGATTAGGGCTAACCCATAGAATTAGGGCTGAAGATGGGTGCTAGGGACTTTTAGGGTTACAGAGTATGGAAATGACATTAAGTCCGCAGCTGGTTTGCCTAAAATCGACGAATGTCTTCAGGTTGACATTCGGTTCAAGGCATCGACAAAAGATCCACTAGTACAGAAATGCAATCTACTAACCCCTATATTCTATCGGTTATTAGCGCTTTAGTAGAAAACCGATAGAAAATGTGCGCCGATAGGACTGGTCGACTTCTACAACTAGAATGTTGTGCGCCGATAGGACTGGTCGACTTCTACAACTAGTCTTATTCTATCGGTACTGTATGTATATACCGACAGAATATGTACAAAAATTCCTATCAGCAATCTGTAGTGTGCCGATAGAACCGTTCGCCTTCTACAAATATTTTTATTCTATCTGTAATGTATTATTTTACCGTTAGACTATATCAAAAATTGCTTAGAACTGTTCGTCTTCAAATAGTATTATTCTATCGGTAATGAATGTTTATACCGTTAGAATATAGCAAAAATATTTTAGAACTGTTCGCCTTCTACAACTAGTATTATTCTATCGGCAATGTACGTATATACCGACAGAGTATGGACAAAAATTCCTATCGGTAATTTGTATTGTGCCGATAGAGCCGTTCAACTTCTACAGATGTTGTTTTTCTATCGGTAATTTATTTTTTACTGTTAGAATATATATAGAATGACTAACGGTATGCGGTTTTTGTACCGATAGAATTTATCTAGTACTATAAATACAGGGGTATGTCTCTTCATTCTCACAGTTCATCTGGGACTCGTAGTCCTAACCCGTAAGCTCCATGGACGGCCGGCCCACCTCTACAGGCGACCGCTGCACCTCCGCACCTCCATCGACGCCCTCTAGACTTCGGCATCCCAAGCAAGGTACGTAAATCATTCTAATCCGATTATGGCAATTATTCTGCTTTTTTTGTATCCTTCATTTTGATGTGTCTTCTTTTCAGTATGATTATGATCTTTGCAGGTCCTTGGATGATGCTCATGAGGGGCAACGTATTTCACGGTTCTTCATCGCAGTACGTTGTCTATGTTGGATTGTTGGCGAAAGAAACGGTGAAGATCACCGTCGAGAGCTGGAAGACGTGAAGGGCGAGATCTTGGTTGGCTCGGTCGAGAAGATCCTTAAGCTCTGCGTGTTTCTCAAATCAGGACCTATAGAAAGCATCTTACATTTTTTTGCATGCACCAGCTTGTGGTCAGATGCTTACCTGCTTGGAGAAGAAGAATTGTTGTTATTTGCACAGCCATTCTACACCATCAGTACACAGAATAACATCTTGGAAGGTCGGTTCTTTTTGTTAATGGAGTTGAGTTGAGTTGAGTTGATCGAGTTTGAGTCCGAGGAAATCACCAATACGTACAAATGTAAGTCAACGACAGTTCCAGCTCCTCGGGCGTCTTCGAACTGAACTCCTATAGTTAAGTCCAATGTGGTTCAGACATTTGCTGTTTTGGATGAATGGATTTGTGATGTATCAGGTCTAACTTGTAGTCGCTAGTTGCATTGTCGTAACCTGCAAAGGTTCTCTTTTATGTAAAATGTATGGGCCACTGGGTCCTCGTCGTGATCTGTTGTTAATTTCAGACGTGGCTTTTCTAATATACATCGAATGTGTGAATTGTTGTATATTTGTGTATCATGTATTGCTAATTGGGACATGAACTTGAATGTGTAGGGAGTATTTGTGTATTTAATTGTATTGGTAGGTAGGTGTGTATTTGTACTGCTGTTTCAGATATGCACTTAAATTTGTGAACTGGCATGTGTATGTTTGTACCTGAATTTGTGAACTGGCATGTGTAATTTTTTTGGCAAGATGAAGTCCCAAGTACCTAAGAAAAGTATTTTTGTGTCTCCTAGTTAATCCACAAATTAGCATTTCTTGAAATATTGCTTTATCTTCTAGTTAAGATCTGTTTGATGTAAGATCTGTTTGATGTTACATTGATATGATTCCTTGGATGTGGGAACTGGTGTCATGTGTGTCCCAGTTTCGTACAAGTACCTCCTCTAACGGTAAATACACATATTTACCGATAGAAAACACATATATTTGCTCAGTCCTGCATAATCTAACGGTAAATACACATATTTACCGATAGAAAAACTCATGTTCGTGTGTCATGCATCATCTAACGGTAAAGACACATATTTACCGATAGAACAAGGCCTGTACTTGCTTAGTAATGTACATTCTCTAACGGTATATGTGTGTTTTTACCGATAGAATATGTGAGAGGCAAATTACCTTAGTTAGTCTAACGGTTATTTCATGTATTTACCATTAGAAAAAGCTCCATTATAAGGAAAACCCCACTCGACCATTGCTGAGCTGCTCTTTAATTTGTTATGTTGCACTCTGTGTCCCTCTGTTTGTGATGAAAGTTCCACGCTCGCAGCTACACTGCTAGGGTGATCAGCGCAAGCTGGAGGGAAGTTGATTGCGCCCCTCTCTTTAAGGTATGACTAATTGTCGACAGTTATCTCTCTCTCCCTCTAGATCTCCCTCCCTCTCTACTTGCAAGCTAGATGTATTGTGTAGTTCCAATTAAGTTTGTAGCTGTAAGCTTGGGAGCTAGGTAGCTGGAAATGCGTCATGTTTTAGGAGCTAACTAGCTTGTATTGTGTAGTTAGCTAGGTTAATTAGTGTTAATTTTGTCAGGCTAGGGTTCAACACATCTGTTGTAAGAGGCTGTACATGTACATATACATAACTTAATCGGGCAGGTTTCATGCATGCATGGCTGAGTCGTTAAATTTTGTTAATTGTAGATGGACAGGAAATATTGGATGTATGGAATAAAACGTACTACTTTTGAATATTTGGATGGTGTGAATGAGTTTATTAAATTTGCTGAGCAACAAAAGGAGAGGAAGGGAGAGAAAAATATGCTCTGTCCTTGTATAGATTGTATGAACTTGAAGAGGTTTAGCAACTCTGATCAAATTAAGAGTCATTTGATTCGTCGTGGTTTTAATGCGCGATACACCCGTTGGATATGGCATGGCGAAGATCTTGAGGAAACAAGCACCACTACTACCAATTAGCAGGACTCAGATGTGGATTGCAATAATATCGATGATCATCCGAATTGAGATAATGTTCATTCCGATGTGCACGTAGATGATGATGATGATGACAATCTAGATGAGATGTTACGTGATGTAGAGGAAGATTACAACGAAAATGACTTCTGTGAATTTGAGAAACTGATTGCTGACTCTGAGAAGCCTCTGTTCCCTGGATGTGCAACATTTACAAAACTGTCTTCTGTTCTGAGATTATATAACTTGAAGGCAGGCAACGGTTGGAGTGATAAGAGTTTCACGGCACTATTAGATCTTCTAGCGGACATGCTTCCAGAGGGAAATGAGTTGCCAAGATCTACTTACCAAGCCAAAAAACTGTTGTGTCCGTTGGGAATGGAAATCGAAAGAATACACGCATGCCCAAATGATTGTGTGTTGTACCGTAACGAGTACTCCAGTTTGCATGTTTGTCCAAGATGCGGCGCATCGTGGTATACGCGTAGGGACCGGATTGACAGTGAACGTCACGAGGTAAAGAAAGGACCTTCGGCGAAAACAGTGTGGTACTTGCTTGTGATACCTAGATTGAAGCGGCTGTTTGCAAATCCGAAAGTCGCGAAGCACTTGCGTTGGCATGCTGAAGCCCAGAAACAAGACGGAAAACTGAGACACCCAGCTGATTCTATTCAATGGAGAAACATCAACAGAACATTTGCTGAGTTCGGTGGCGAACTTAGGAATATAAGGTTCGGGCTGAGTACAGATGGTATGAACCCACATGGTAATATGAGCAGTCGGCACAACATTTGGCCGGTTCTTTTATGCATCTACAATCTTCCTCCTTGGTTATGCATGAATCGCAAGTACATCATGATGGCGTTACTAATCTCAGGACCCAGACAACCCGGAAATGATATTGACGTGTTTCTAGTGCCTTTAATCAAGGACTTACAGAAATTGTGGAGCGAGGGGGTGCAAGTGTGGGATGCATACAAGAAAGAGAATTTTATCTTGCAGGCCCTGATATTTTGCACCATAAATGATTTTTCGGCCTACGGCAATTTGTTGGGGTATAGTACGAAAGGAGCCAAGGCTTGCCCTATTTGCCTAGATGAAACTGAGAGCATGTGGATGCGAATCTGCCGGAAAACAGTGTACATGGGTCACCGCAAGTTTCTTCCGGTGCATCACACGTACCGTAAGAAGAGGAAATCATTTAACGGGAAGCCTGAGAAGGGATCAGCTCCAGTGTTTCTGACCAGTAAGGAGATTTACTCGCGCGTGAAGGACATCAAAGCTGAGTTCGGTAAGCATTCTAAACCTCGAGAAAAAAATGTTTGGAAGAAAAGATCGATTCTCTGGGATCTACCGTACTGGGAGCACTTACAAGTTCGACATTGGATTGACGTCATGCATGTGGAGAAAAATGTCTGTGACAGCTTGATTGGTTTGTTGTTGAACATTCCAGGAAAGACAAAGGATGGTGTGAAAGCTCGTCGTGACATGGTGGAAATGGGGATAAGGACTGAGCTTGCACCTTTAGAGAATGGAGAGCGTACATACCTCCCTCCGGCCTGCTATACGTTGTCCAAGAGCGAAAAAACAGAACTTTGTCGGTGCCTGCACGGTGTTAAAGTTCCATGTGGGTACTCCGCGAACTTGAAAAAAATTGTGTCCATGAAGGACCTAAGACTAGTTGGCACGAAGTCCCACGACTGTCATGTCCTGATGTCACAAATGCTTCCCATTGCTATCAGAGGCATTCTCCCAGTTAAAGTCAGAGAGACAATCACAAACCTATGTTATTTCTTCAACGCAATATCTTGCAAGGTAAGTACGTGCACTTGTACTATAAGTTCATTACCTCTATCTGTGGAGCTTAATTAGAAGATTTTTCTGATATGAATATTTGGCGCAACTGTGTCCTCGTAGGTAATTGATCCAGATGGACTGGACGCTTTGCAACGCGACGTGGTTACAACTCTTTGTCAGCTCGAGATGTATTTTCCTCCGTCCTTTTTTGATGTTATGGTCCATCTAATTGTTCACCTTATCAGAGAAATTAAGTTTTGTGGACCCGTGTGCCTGCACTACATGTATCCATTTGAGAGATTTATGGGTGTATTGAAGGGATACGTAAGGACTCGTCGTCGACCCGAGGGGAGTATCATGGAAGGTTATGCCGCCGAGGAGGTGATTGAATTTTGCACAGATTATATGGCCGGGGTTGACCCAATTGGCGTTCCTAGGTCCCGACACGAGGGTAGGCTTCAGGGTATCGGAACGATTGGATTCAAAGCTATCGTCCCCGCTCGTGATGTGTACACAAAATCACATATTTGGGTCTTACAACACATGACGGAGGTCGAGCCATACATAGATGAGCACAAGGTAATGTTACGGTCACAGAATCCTTCGAAGTCAGACGTTTGGGTCAGCAGAGAACATAACAGGAAATTTGCTGAGTGGATCCAAGAAAGAGTCACGCGAGCTGCCGAGGGCTCTGTAAGGGAAGCTGTGACATGGTTGGCTAGAGGCCCAAGATTCACTGTAGGGACTTGGCAGGGGTACGACATCAATGGGTATTCATTTTACACAAGAGCTCAAGACGCCAAGAGTAGCACGCAATGTAGTGGAGTGTCACTGTTTGCTATTTATGAGGATGCCAGGTCAGTAAGGGCGCTGAACTCATATTACGGTGCTATTGACGAAATATGGGAGCTCGATTACGGATTACTTAAGATTCCCCTGTTTCGATGCCAATGGGTCGAAATCCCTCGAGGTGTTCAAGTTGACAGTTACGGGTTTACTCTCGTCGATCTTGGAAGAGTCGGACACCAAGACGATCCATTCATACTTGCAAAGCAAGCCACACAGGTATTCTACATCGTTGACCCGGCCAATCCAAACTTGCATGTTGTCCTCCACAGCAAGAGACGTATTGTTGGGGTCGAAGATGTTGTCGACGAAGAGGAGTATAACCAATTCGATGAAATAACTCCATTTTTAGAGGACATTCAATCTATCCGTACTGAAGATATCGATGAAACAACGTATCTGCGAGATGACCACGAAGAAGGATTATGGGTTGAGAACCATTGATGATTAATTTCTATTTCAGGGATCAATGCCAAGCAAACAGCCCACAAGTTCTGCAGCAAGGTGAGGAACTTATCATTAATACATCAGGCAGTACATTTTTCTTTAGAACTTAATGATAAGCTAGTTCAGAGCATTAATATATCTCAATTTTACTCCACAGCATGAGTTCTAACATGTACATTACCTTTATCCTGTAAATACTTAATTCTTCCCTTCAAATAGCACTTGCAAAAATCTTGTCGGGGGAAATCTCCGCGGGGCTAAGTCCAGGTAAGTTGCGTCACGCTCGCTCGGGGATGTGGCTTCCGGTCCCTCCGCGGGCGCCGCCATTTGGCCCCCGGGACCTGGCCTCCGGCGCCGTCCCGGGTGCCGCCATTTGGCCGGTGACGTGGCCTCCGGCCCCTCCCCGGGCGCTGCCCTTTGGCTCCCGGGACGCGGCCTCCGGTGCCGTCCCGGGCGCCGCCATTTGCCCGGGGACGTGGCCTCCGGCCCCTCCCCGGGCGCCGCCTTTTGGCTCCCGAGACGCGGCCTCCGGTGCCCTCCCGGGCGCCGCCATTTGCCCGGGGATGTGGCCTCCGGCCCCTCCCCGGGCGCCGCCTTTTGGCTCCCGGGACGCGGCCTCCGATGCCGTCCCGGGAGCCGCCATTTGCCCGGGGACGTGGCCTCCGGCCCCTCCCCGGGCGCCGCCTTTTGGCCCCCGGGATGTGGCCTCCGGTGCCCTCCCAGGCGTCGCCGTTTGGCTCCCGGGACGTGGCCTCCGGTGCCGTCCCGGGCGCCGCCATTGGGCCGGGGACGCGGCCTCCGGCGCTGTCCCGGGCGCCGCCATTTGCCCGGGGACGTGGCCTCCGGCCCCTCCCCGGGCGCCGCCTTTTGGCCCCCGGGACGTGGCCTCCGGTGCCATCCCGGGCGCCGCCGTTTGGCTCCCGGGACGTGGCCTCCGGTGCCCTCCCGGGCGCCGCCGTTTGGCTCCCGTCATTGGGCCGGGGACGTGGTCTCCGGGGCCTCCCCGGGCGCCGCCTTTTGGCCCCCGGGACGTGGCCTCTGGCGCCGTCCCGGGCCTCATCGCCCTCCTGAAGGTGAAGTCTCGAACTGTTTGTCGTGTGCAAGTCACGCGAGGAGCGCCTCGGGAACTAGCGACCACCTGTCAAGCATCCAAGGCCTTTGACCGGGAGAAGGACGGTCCTACCCTTCAATCCGACGGTGGCTTCCGGGGTAGTTTAGGTTTTTTGCTTCTTTTTGGGGCTATAAATAGCCCTTGTACCCCTCTTTTGTAAGGGATCGGTTCTCTTTTATTGGAATAGCTAAACTCACAGACGTGCTCCGGAAGCCTCTCCCCCGGAGAGAGCCTCCCAAGCCGACTCTGGTCGGGAGCGCGTCGACAGGACTAGGGCCCCTACCGGGACCCGAACCTGTATAAACCTGTGTGTCATTTCTTGTGCTTGTCCGGCGGGGGAGGACCGGTCATCCGGTCAACCCGCGCCGCGTAATCTTCGCTAGGATCATTCTCAAAACCTGCCGGGGTATTCGCAATACCACGACAAATCTCATCGCAGCCCCTTGCTTCTTCAAATTAAGCTCTCCAAAAATCAATTTTTCTGACGGTATTTTGTTATTTCTACCAATAGAAAAGGACATCCACTACTTTAATGTGTCTCAGGCACTTCAAAAGTTTCGCTGCGAAAAGTTTACTTGTTCTATCGGTATTATTATATTGTACAGTTAGAATAAATTCGTTAGTCTCACGGTATTTGTTGTCTGACGGTTTTTTCTGTTTGTACCGATAGAACAATACTCTGGCGCTTTGAATTCTCAACCGTGTCGCCATGCGTCGCCTTGGAAATTCTATAAGTACCTCGCCATGCGTCGCGGTATTTTTTTGTTTTTCTAATTCTCGAACGCTTCGACTTCTCATCTTCTCTTTCACAATGGCAACCTCCATGAGATCGTCAGCCACGCCCTCCCCGATAAGAACTCTAAATCTCCTGGGTTTACCCCTGTATTGTTAATCCATGTTCACTACATTCTTGACCTGTTGCTTTGCACAGGGAATGGGAGCCGTGGAAGACACTGGCAAAGTGAAGGCCAAACTGAGGGCCCTCCAGGAGGAGCACAAGCTCCTTACGGACAAGCACACTCAGCTACGGCTTGACCTTGATGATCTCTTCCAGCGTATTCAGCGCATGAAGACGGATGGTGACAATGCTAGGGCGAGGACGAGGCGTCTTCGCGAGGAGAAGAAAGCCGCGGATATGACCATCGCTGGCTGCGGTTTGACTATGAAGGATACCATAGCGAAGCTGAGGGAGGTCGCAGGCCTTCTCGACGCGGTAGTAGTTGATCCTAGGGACAACTTGTCGCTAGAGGAGTCCTGCGTCCTGGCTGCAAGTCAAACTGACTCTATTCTACATGCAGCCAGGGCTAAGACCACCCCTTGACCTAGCATTTTGGGTTTTAAATTTTTTTTAAGTGATAAAACAACAATGAATGAACAATTTCTTTTGATGTCAATTTTCCCATTTTCTGGCTATCTTCCCACTTTCTTTATCATTCTGCAGCTTTCAAGCATGGTCTGTTTGATGTTAAATTGTGTTTACCTTTTCATTTTCTGACGGTATTTTGTTGTTTTTACCGATAGAAAAAGGGCACCCAATACTATAATCTCAGGCACTTAATTAAAAAAATTTTCTGGGCAAAATTGGTCTCACGGGATTTTATTGTTTATACCGATAGAAAAAAGGAATCCACTAAATCAAATATTTTTCCGGGAAATTTATTTTTTCTATCGGTATTATTTTGTTGTACCGATAGAAAAGGTTATACACTACTTTATTACTCGTACACGGCCCTTGAGTTTCCCTCCAGTCGAACAGTTCCAACTTAGAGCACTGCGTCTCTTCGAGAGCGAAGAAAACCACAACCTCCGCCGTGACCACTCACTTCCTCTCTCCCACACGACGATCGCCGGCTGGACACTGGTTCGCCACTGCCACCGGTTCTTATTTTCGTCCTTCACCGGCCGCCGCTGCGTTCTACACCGCCTCTCCATCACCAGCACTGATCGTCGTAAATACCCTAATTCGTCGTTCTATTTCCAGCATCTTCCTTATTTGATCCTAGTGTTTTGTACGTACTAATTCTTTGAGTTTTGCAATTACACTAGGGTTCCCTATTGTGTTGGATTATGTACATTCCGCAGGCAATGTTGATTTAAATTAGGGTTGACATAATATGTTCCAATACTGTAATGAACCTATTTTGAGATTTTAACTTATCTATACTGCTGTATGTGTGATCAATTGTATGCAACTACCATGTAATACACATTATATGTTTGAGTTGTTCGTACACATATTCTATCGGTATCTCCTGTATTTGCCGATAGAAACAATTTGTCTGCTCTATCGGCAGCTCTTGTGTTTACCGATAGAAAATATTTCTGAACAACTATTAAAACTTTGGATCTGGAAGGACATGAGGCATGCAATGTACGTACTAGTTTGGTTGGGAATTTTTACTCACTTGGTATGAGTATATGGCAATGTGGATGGGTCTTCGATGTATATGTTTCAAATATGAATATATATGAATATATGACATATATGACTTTTCCCAAACTAATAGATGTGATGAAGTCCTGATGACTTGCATACAGGTAATGCAAAAGATAACCAAGAGAGGGTGCTATAGACCATATTATTCCTTTTTTGGTTGTGACCTACTTTCTGTGCTACTTCAATATCTTTATATTCCATTAGCATTAGGTTTGTCAGATTATGCACAATGGCACTTAGATGCTTGTGTGCATATTTACGTGTGAAATAATAATGCTGGCCCATTAATATTAGTATAAAAATCATTGAGAATGTTATGTGATGACAGTGAATAGTGTCTTATCAACAAAATTCCATATATAGAAAACATAGTTATTTTCTATCGGTATCTCACGTGTTTGCCGATAGAAAAATTGTTATGTTCTATCGGCAGATCATGTGTTTACCGATAGAAAATATTTCTGAACAGTCAGGAAGTAATCTATGCATGTATTTGTTTTACCATTATTTTGTTCGGACATCCCTTTTGCAGCCCTAATTAGTCTCCAGTCCTGGGCTGAGTTATGGAACTCCAAGAAGAATTAATTGCCATATGTTGCTTGTTTCCTATATGAAAATGTGTAGAAGAAAACGCTGAGAAATAGAATCTTATCTTGTATTGCATGGTAGCTTTTGTGTTCACCGATGGAAAAAATATTTAAAATAGGTCCTTTTTCTTTGTAAAATGATTTGGTTTGTGTTTCCATTAAATTTTTGATGGTTTGTTGATGGTTTTGTAGGAAAAGACATGTCATCATCTTCATCGGATGGTACTAGTGGTTCGACTAGGGCCAACCCCAACGTAACTGAAGATGCAGCTGTTACATCCCAGTGCAAGAGGGTGGGGCGAGGCGCGACGACGTTGGGCCATTTGGCCAAACGCACGGATCTTTCTTGTGAGTTCAACCAATTTGGGAGGCCGATTGGAAAGAATGCTGGGAAGTACGCGGCCTACGTTGGGCTGTTGGTGAAAGAAAGGGTGAAGATCACGGTGCAAAGCTGGAAGGACGTGTCGGCGGATGAGAGGGATAGGTTGTGGGCGGAAGTGAAGGTTAAATTAACTGAAATCGTTGAACTCTTTCGTAATCACGTTCTCTTGGCTTATACTAAAGTTTAACTAACTCGTGATTAATTGCATGCATTTTTTGAAAATAGGCTAAGTCAAACATCCCCGACGATACACCTAGGATGGCCTGCTTGAAGGACATGAACGGAACATGGAAAACCTTTAAGAGCTGGCTCGTCAGTAACTTCCTCGCTGCGGGGAAATGTCCTTGCGAGAAGTACCCCTTTATATCGGAGGAAATATGGGAGGAATTCACCAAGCAGAAGGGGACTGAGGAGTTCAATGCCCTTAGCGAGAAGAATAGGGCGATCCAGAAGAGGAACGACCACCTGCATCGGCTCGGATCTCGGGGCTATGCGGGGAAGGAGGAGCAGTGGAAGAAGGAAGACGAGAAAAATCCTGTCATCGACACCCCTGAGTTGCCGCTCTCCGAGATCCGGGATGAGAGGTGCAAACGATGGTGGAGGGGGAGGGGGTCCGTGTCATCCATGGGGTCTGTGTAGTTCGCAACCCCTGGGGACGTCGATGTTGTGCGGCAAATGGTAAGTTGGCTAACCTCGTAAACTATGTGCGCACAAGTGTATATAAGGTAATTTGTCTCACAAGGTACCTTTAAATGTAACAGATCTCTTTTGAGAAGGAGGCAGTGGAGGGATTGTTTACCCCACAGAGGGAAAACGACATACTCACCCAGGCTCTAGGAAATAAGGAGCATCCCGGGCGGACACGGGCCGTGGGAGCCATTGTGTCGTGGAAGGCCGGTTTCGCAGATCCGGCTCCACCGAGGAAGAAGGCCCGCTCCTGGAAGGAAAAGGAAGCGGAGCTCTCCAATAAGATACGGGCTGAGGTATGGGCGGAGCTCTCCGATCAGATACGGGCTGAGGTGCAGTCTGAGGTCGCATAAATGAGGGAAGAGTTTGCACGGTTGAGAGATGCATTGCTGACCAAGAGTGCAGATGTGGAACCCCAGGGCGACGGTACCCCGCGGGGTCGGATAAGCAGTTGCGCTTCGAAGGTCCTCGTGGATCCAGTGGATCTACTTGAGGTACTGCAAGCCTTTATCTGTGCACTTAAGTTGATGCCACTCCCAATCTGCTAGAGTTGTTTCACTAACCTGTTTTAATATTTAAAAATTTGCAGAAGCCGGAGGGTTGCATCCTACTGAATCACCTAGGCGACAGGAAGGAAGTGGTTGGACACGGCTTCGTATATCTGTCTGGGCCGGATGTCTGGGTCCATTGCTTACCTCTACGGTTGGGGTTTGCAAAGGTACAAGTGGACATGGCCATGCCGGGCTACAACGATTCTCCGTTGGCAGTCCCAACAGAGGAACTGCAGACACCTGCTGAGGCAGTGGGCTCCTACGTACAGTGGCCCAAGAAGTGTCTTCTAATACAATCGGTAAATCCTACACATTTTAGATTACATCCTACTCAGTACACTCAACTTGTATAATCTAACATACGTGCTCATTAATTGAAGTGGCCTGCCTCCGGGCAACCAGGGGACTGCGCCCCCAGCTCGGGGCAGGAGGCCCGATCTCGTGCGACCCTGGACACATCAAAGACGGCCTCGACCCCACCCAGCGCATCCACGCCTTCACCTCGGAAGAAAGACGCCATCACCTTGCCCTTGCCTTCGAAGGTACGCGCTCAGTCCCCGGCAAATGGCAAGGGCAAAGGCAAGGGAAAAGGGCGACAGGGACAACCGGAGAGGTTCAGGAACGGGTTCCCACTCATGTCGGAGGCAGCTTTGCGCAAATTGGATCGATCAACCAGAGACCTCCACGAGTGGTACCTACACCGAGCTCGGCGCAATCTGAACTTCTTAGTTCCCTACAGGCCTGGTGAGAGGGATCTAGGATATCGACTAGAGGGGGGTGAATAGGCGATTTTAACAAATTATCAATAAGACAAACAATTGGTAGTAAATGAGAGCAAATTAAATAACACAAGATGAACAATGAACAAATGCAACACAAGGATATATCCCGTGGTCTCGGTGATTTGCCGATCACCCCTAATCCACGTTGAGGCAAACTCAAATCTCTAACCGCTCCTCTATCTAGTTAACCTTCTCTCGAGAAGTGACCTAGATCTTGAGCCGGACTAGTGTGATGAGTTATCCCAACCTCGATTTCACTAAGGATGCACTTTACCGCTCCGGCAAGGCGTGCTCAACCCTTTCACAAGACGTTTTGAGGCTTCTTCACAATCTTCCTTGAAGAGCTCTCCAAAAACCTTTCTCCTAGCCGTCTAGGAGCCGGCAGACTCTAAGAGTAACAAGCCGGTGATGATCACTTAGCTTTCTTCTATTGCCACGAGGTTGATTTAATTATCTAGATGCAATGCACTAGAAGATCTCAAATGCACACTCTCACAAATTCGAGAATTTGAACCCTAGAGTGTATGAAATGTGCTAAAGCTCTCAAGGATGATGACACTGCTCAAATTATGCCAAGAGTTATGAACAGGGCCGTGCATGGGAGTATATATACCCCTCACAATAAATATAGCCGTTACAGGCCGTTGGGAGAAAAAGATCACCTGGTGGTCAGACCGCAGGTATAAGCTCGGTCAGACCATCGCAATTGCAACGGCATTAAACAGGCGCAATAAATGCTCAACTGCCCTTGTCAGGCACATACACGGTCAGACCGGAGCCTATTTCGGTCAGACCGTGAAACTGTCCAGAGACGACATAGTTTCTGGACATCTTAAACGGTCAGGCCAAAAAATACGGACAGACCGGCCATACGGTCAGACCGTAGTACAAAAACACGGTCAGACCGATTTCACGGTCAGATCGGTCTAATAAAATGGTCAGACCGTCAAAGCTCAAAAACAACAGAAGGATAGGTCATGAAGTTCCAGGAGACTGACCTAGGTTTTAACTACGGACAGACCGACCTTATAAAGGTATACACTATACTTAGACATAACTTCGGTCAGTCCGAGAATTCTATTCGGTCAGTCCGTGAATGCGGTCAGACCGGTCCACCAGACGGTCAGACCGACTGAGACAGTGCTGAGTAGAATTGAGCTGAAACAAGCATTTTCAAAGTATATGATCTTCTAGTATGCAATGCAAGTTGATTTTATGACTTGTGGCACATAGATGAAGTATTTTGTGATACACCACATGCTCCTCTTAATAGTACGGCAACTATCCTAAAATCCGGTCAAAATTCTTCTCTAATCACCTTAGACCGGTAAAAAGGAAAAGACCCTATTTCGTACCTTTGCTCTTATGATCAATGCCCTTTCTTCATCATGAGGCTCTTTCCTCGCCTTTTCATTAACCTGTCTTTTAAGTTTCTTCTTGACACAACTAGGCAGGTAACGTTAGTGTAGTATTTGTAGTTGTCATTAATTATTAAAACACTCTTTAGGGGCCTAGAATCTACACCTGGGCAGTTCCACCGTGAGCCCGGGAGTATATCCGTGGCACACGAGGATTTGTTCGACCTCTACAACTGGCGGGAGCTCGATATGTCCATCATACGGACTGGAGTCCTGTGAGTTTGCTGATGCTATGTATTGCTGTTTTCTAACTCTGTTTGTTAACTCTGCATTGTTGTAGCTCTTTTGAAATGTAGTAACTTTCTGTGCAATACTAATGTTGTCCTTTGCATGCAGGTGCATGTACAGGCTAGCATCGGAGGCTGCGTGTGACAAGGTGGGTTTCCTCGACCCAGAGAAAATAAGCCTCACGATGCTAGAGCACGACGCCGCGCACGCTGAGCAGTACATATCCAAGGCGCTGATGGCGCAGCAGGACAGGGAGTTCATTCTGGTGCCGTACCACCAAAGGTTAGTGCATTTTGTACTAATTTAACTCGATCTTGTATGTTACACCTGAGATATACTTTGAGCTAGCGGTCCTCTTTTACGTACAATGCAGGGGCCACTAGATCCTCATCGTGATCTGTCCACCGAGGAACGAGGTGTACTACCTCGATTTGATGCGTGACAGATTATCGATCGAATATGTGGTCAAGGGGAATATGGAGGCATAAGTAACTTATATGTTTGATTTAAATTTTCACCTCACTAGCTAATGATAATACATTAACTGGCAATACTAATTGAAATGCAGGGCTTTTGATAAATATGTGTCCGCTGGAGGGAGGCATGCTGCACCGCAGGGCTCCCTACTAGCTTGGAAAGAATATGAGGTACTCATGAGACTTTTTGTTTATGCTTAATTAGTTTATGGAAATAATAGCTAACATGTCTTCGCATATTCAATTATCTCAGTGCCATCAGCAGCCGCAATCGTGGGAATGCGGGTTTTATGGGTTGCGCTACATGTACGACCTAGTGCAGACAAACTTTGCCCAATTCCCCCAGGTAAGCATCGATAGCTAACTCAAATTTGAAAATTGGGTGTCACGTTCTAAATTAGGAAGTTAGTTACTCAGTATTCACACATGCTTGCAGATTGCCATGTCGAAAGACCAATACGAAAATGCAAAGATTAGAGATCTTCGACAAATCTGGGCTCAATATGTCATAGAGGAAGTTGCACCCAACCATCCGCCATGACAATTTTCTCTTTTTCGTGTACTCTGTGCATAGACTGTTTATATACATGTGAATAAACAGTATATGTGAATAAATGTCCACATTGGATTGAAATTTGTATTTGTCCATATATATGTGAATAAATGTGAATAACTGTCTAATGTGTCAATCTGTTCAATGTATATGTGAATTTACCCTTCTTTGCATCTGTACTGTATTGTGTATCCAATCTATATTGTATTGCATCTGTACTGTATTGTGAATGTAAATAATGTACTGTATATGTGAATGTACTGTATTGCATCTGTACTGTATTTCTATCGGTAAATTCATTCACAACCGAGAGACTACTATCATTTTTTCTATCGGTAAATTAAAAAATAACCGTTGGAAGAATGTTACTTTTCCTGCCGGTGAACTCATCCACAACCGAGAGACTACTGTAGTTTTTTCTATCGGTACACTCAAAATTAACCGTTAGGGGAGTGTGACTTTTCCTGCCGGTGAACTCATACGAAAACCGAGAGAGCACAATCGTTTTTTCTATCGGTAAACTCATTTCCAACCGAGAGAGTACTAAGATTTTGTCTGTCGGTAAATTCATAATTAACCATTAGAAGATTGGTACTTTACCTGCTGCTAAACGTTAGACTACGATGGGTTTTCTATCGGTACACTCCTAAGATGCCAATAGAATAGTGCAGTTCTTCTATCGGTTATTTACCAATAGAAAATGTTCGGGCTTGTTCTATCGTGTCTATCTCTATCGGTACAGAAACCGATAGTAAAAGGGCGTTTTTTACTGATAGAAGAAAGCTTTTCTGTACTAGTGATCAATGGTTGATAGAGAGCTCAATTCAAGTTGTGATAGAAGAAGAAAATGTAGATCACAACCTTAGGAGTCTAAGGGACAAAGTCATGCTCAAAATGCACATCTGGAAGGAAGTGAAAAGGGCTAATGCCACTGGCTGGCATGGACTGGTATTGGACTTACATGGCCAGAAACTAGGGCTTGCCATAACTTTTGATCTATGGCTCCAATTGATGCACTACTTTATCTGAGAGGTAGGCTTTGATAACAGGAACAATTTACTCAACAAGATCTAGGGCAGGAGATGGCCGAAAAGTGGTGAAAACCGGTGAAGAACACGGTGGCTGAAATTTCAAATCTTGGCACTGGACAGAGATTAGGGCATAGCTATAACTTCTCATTTAGACCGAATTGGAAGTCGAGCTAGTAGACAAAATTGCTCAGGAGATCAAGATGCGTCTAATGGACAAAGTGGCTGGAGCTAGATCGACCAGGAACAAATTTCTGGTGGCCGGCACCGGAGAAGATGACATTGGATTTGGGGATTTTCATTATACACGATTTGAACTCAATTCCTTGCTTAGGGAGTAAGAGGGAAGCATATGGAAGCTGTTGGCACGATTAATTTGGCCGGAGCATCACCGGAGAAGCCTAGCGACGAGCGCCAGTGACTGGTGAAACTCAAACTTGGAAAAAGCTTCGATTCAAGCTCAATTCTAAAATCTGGATTCACTGGTTTGCTAATTAAAGCTTACTGATCATTTTATTCTACTGGGTCAAAGGCTAATTCGGATTGAATCGAGTTGCAAAGCTGGAACAGGGGTTTTAGCAATTTGGGCGATCACCGGCAATGTGGAGCACGGGGATTCAATTAAATGCTACAAAACGACGAGGATGATGAGAGATACTCACTGGTGGTGTCAATTTGGAGATTGGAGCAGTAGGCGACCTCCTCGGCGGCTCGCCGGAGAAGATGACAACAGCAAAGAAGTTTTGATAATTTGCTGAGAAGATTTGGAAAGCAATGCTGGTGCTGAAGGAGTTGCTATTTATAGGCAAAGCAAGGTGAAGCGAAGCTCAAGCTCACTGCTTGGAGCTAAGATGCTTGCACCGGTGAAGAAGAAGGCTTCGGGTTGAAGCAACGACGAGCAAACGAGAAGGCGCAGCTTCTCTCTGGCGCGCAAGCTGCTGTTGTGCTGGACAAAGACTGCCACGACGATGACTGAGGTGTAGACACGTGCACCCATGCAAACTCAGGTGAACATGAGCACTGCGAAGATCGGCGGTGACGATCACGACGACACAGCGCTCTGGTCGCAGTCGCACGGCATTGATCAAAGTGAAGCACTGCATGTTGTGGTCGCGGTCGAAGGGGATGCGAGCTCTCGTCGTGAACTGCTGCTGCTGATTTGGTCGCAGGAGATTGCTTCGGTCGTGAACAGTAGGTGAGGTCGATCCAGGGACCTGTTTGCAAGATTCTTTAGTTGCATCTTGGACTGATTTGTAATTTCTGATTTAGAGATAGATAATTTGCAATCTGATTTCATTGATGAGTATAAACTTATAAACTTATACCTTATACTCATCCAGTAAGATATTTGGTAAAATCTGGCATGATTTGATGGTTTTCGATATAAACTAAAAATAGGGTACTTTAGGGTAAATTAAGATCTGAGTTTTGATCGATTTCGAATTCTGGCATCTAGGATGAGATTTTGGAATCTGGACAGAAGGGAAAATTGTATCAAATAGAATTTAGAAGTGATTTGTTGAAGAAATTCTGAATTTGAAGTTAATCTGAAGATTTTAGCCTTTTTGGGTTTCCAGATATCAGATAAAAGGACTAATTTGCGATATAATTTGGACTGATATGTGAAAAAGGCTTAGATGATATAATTTGGCTGCCAACTTTCTGGATTAAGGTATTGGCATACCCATGATCATAATCCAAGAATAATCTGGTATGGATTAGGTCAAAATTTGGCTAAATCTGAGTTCAGAGTATTTAGGGTAATTAGGATATTAATTAGAATTCTATTTTCGAAAACAAAAAGGGATGGATAGATCTGGGAGTTAGAGATGGAATCGAATCTGGCTTCTGAAGTCTTTTATGTTTAGAGTAACTGACAGATCACATCTAAGAAATCTGATCTTAATTTGGGTTCACATGAAAGATTTTGAGAATTTTAGAGCTTGTGATAGATTAGAGTCTGACTGATCTTGCTACTACTACAGATATATGCATGCATGATGTTCATGAAAAAGAGAGTTTTTACCCCTAAACTCAAGGTGTTACAGTTCTCCTCGCTTTGATGACCCGAACCTGACATGGTTAGTAGCAAACAACGAAACAAAATCACAGTGATATATCCCTATCAACTACTAGGTGTAGGTGGCTCAAACTCTCCACAATCAAGCTTCTTATCAAGCTCTTACCGATTCTTACCAAGCAGCAGGTGGTGACCGGCTGCTAGTAACAGTCTCAAATGCTCCAAAGATTGGTTAAAGCGATTGCAAGTGATCGGTACCTGTAGTCGGTAGAAAGTGTAGCTTGGACAGGCTCAAGTATGTAGCAAAGGTTAGCAATGATCAGTTCAGAGAATGCAAAGTTAAAAAGTTGCTCAAAGTACTAGTCACTAGTATGCTGGCCTAGGCTAAACCAAACTAGAGACGCGAGTGAGGGCACAAAGGTAAAAAGCTCAGTTTTTTTTTTGACGTCGGCAGCAGCAAGTTAGCAAAGTTTACGAATGGCTGTGGGGAGGCTGTGGCGATGATATGGCACAGTGGTCGAAAAGTGGAAAATTGCAGGGGGTAAATCGGTAATTAAAAGTCAATTACAAAATTTGATCCTTCTCGGATTTTTTTATTTTGATTCTTTTCTGTTTATATATATATATATTTTCTGAGTCAACAACCCTTTTTTTTTTTAAACCGACAAGCAAACGGTGACCGGTTTTCCGAGACAGATACGAGAGTGACCACCTTCGTCTTACCAATCCGAAACCACTAGGAATTGGATTCCCTTTTCTTTACTGGCACACACAGATGCAAGGTAGATGGATTCAACGGTACGAAGGTGTGGCAGCGGCGTAAGCAGAGGCGTGATCTCAACTCGAAACTCTAAAGTTTACGCGCTAAGACCAGCAACTCGACACGACGATGCAGCAAAGATTCAACCAAGGAAAAACCAAAAAGATATTGCAGGCGCAAATTGGTTTGGACAAGGATGATCTAACCCTAATTTTTTTTGCTGACTTTTCTGTATAAGACAGCACTCAAAAAAAAAAGTAGGATATTCTCACTGATCAACCTCGCTCTGATACCAAATGATGTGACGTGGGTGGTCCGATCTTTCGATGAGAACAACAACTATCGATTTGTGAAGACGACTCTCACGATCCGACTACCAACCGTACACGACTGATACGCCCTGGCAATCGCTGAACCAACTTCGGATTGTTATCGACCGAACTAGAAGCACAATCGACCTGATCACGAAGATCTATTCCTACAAGCAATCGAAGAATAGGCAAGAAAAAGATAAACAAGCAATCTGAAATTGCAAATATAGATTGAATCATGAAAAAGAGTTGGGGTTCCGAATACAGATATTGATGTTGATCTAGCTGACCAAGAAGAATATCTCAATAGCTTCACGAAGGAAAGACTATGACTAAACAAAACCCGCAGAACCCTAATGGTTCGGCTAGATTATATAGAGGAGGTAAAAGAGGTCGGTGGCCAGGTAAGGAACCTGAAACCGACATGGACTCTTTCCCTACTTGGACTCTAACTCAATACATGGGCCTTGTCACAACCAAAAAGGTGATGTAGCACCGACTAGGCCCAATCAGAATCTGGTTGAAACATTTTTTGTCAATTGCCGGCGATCCAGAAGGATTTTGGATGTGGGGTTAGATCCATTGGAAAGATCTCGTCGTGGGCTTATCAGTGCACGATAAGAACGTCCGAATCAGACTTCGTATGAGGGAGTTATGATCGTTTGAAGGCAGGCTGCTCATGGATGGCCGAACCGGACTCCAACTCAAATTCATCCAAGACTCCAACACGACTTGCGCTCCTTGCTGGTCCTCTCCATGGCTCCTAAGCACAATATTATCACTATTAGGTAGTAAACTATTCTCAAAACCATATATATATAAACTAAGGAATGAGTTCACCTGGCAATGCAACAATCGGGCTTTGCTGTGTGTTATTGGTCTTGTGTAACAAGCGGAGGATTATGGTTGGTGCATGAAGAAGTGATGTCCTCATCATTACGCACTTCTGATGGCTTCCTATAAGCTACGACATTACTTTCAAGTGTACAAGATTAGCATTGCGAAGTGGATAGTGGAACTTGGAGCATTTGACATCCATTTCACCCTTTGCGTAGCAGTTAAGTCTCAAATTCTCGTAGACTTTGTAGTCGAATAGACTAATCCCGATGCCCTGTGCAAGAATCTAAAGATTTACTATGCATCGACTATTGGACTATGTACTTTGATGGTTCTCGCAGTTTTCAGAGTGGTCGTAATCACACCTCAGGGCGACCAACTCAAGTATGTCATTCAAATACACTTTGTTGCGACCAACAACGCATCAGAGTATGAAGGTCTTATTGCAAGGCTCCGGATAGCCAGATTCCTCGGAGTCCATCGGCTAGTGGTGAGGGGAGACTCACAGCTAGTCATAAACCAGATAAATAAGGAGTACAGCACCTCCGATTAGACAATGGCTCATTACCTGGGGGAAGTGAGGAAATTGGAAAAACACTTCAGTCATTTTGAAGTCCAATACATCCCGCGAAAGGACAACATACTCGCAAACCAATTATCAAAAATTGGGTCCTCACGCACACCCTTCGATCATGGCTTCGATCGAGGATGACCCGGTGGCAGTTTACGTCACCAACCTTGGACATGAAGGAGATTAGACCCTACCATTGCGGATCTATCTCGAACATGGGACGTTGCCCAAGGATGAAACCAAAAGTGATCGGTTAATTCGAAAAGCACGACTGTATAAACTCATTGATGGAGTTTTATACAGAAAGGGTACTCAAGGAGTATTCATGGGCTGTATATCTCAAGAGGAAGGAAAATCCCCCTTGAAGGAAATTCATGACGGTGTATGTGGTGCACACGCGTCATACCACACACTGGTCGAAAAAGCATTCCGTCAGAGTTTTTACTGGCCTTCGGCACTTGATGATGCCAAACATGTGGTCAAGACATGCCCACAGTGTCAATTTCATGCAAGGCAAGTCCATCAGCCTACATATGCCTTACAAACTATCCCTCTAACATGGCCTTTTGTGGTCTGAGGAATAGATATCGTGGGCCCTATGCCTCAACCAGTCCACAATGTTACCGCTGCTGCGGCGAAGAAATTCTTTCATAAGAATATAGTCATGCGATTTGGTGTTCCTAGTCGTCTGATCACCAACAACGGTTCGCAGTTCGTTAGTAGTCTGTTTTTGGACTATGGCGATGACATCAGGACCAAAGTGTGCTTGCATCTGTAGCTCATCCACAGAGCACTGGTGCTGTTAAATGTGCCAATGGACAGATATTAGAAGGCATCAAGAAACGTGTTTTTGATCGCCTTAAGATGCGCTTGGGGGCTTGGGTAGATGAACACTACTCCATTCTAAGGGCTCTATGCACTACTTGTAGTCGGGCTACGGGTGAGAGGCCTTTTCAACTAGTATACAGTGCCGAGGCTGTCCTACCCACTGAAATTCACATTTGTTCTATTTGCGTGGATCAATTCGATCATTCTTGTTTGACGAATTTTTGTGAAAATTTTTTTCATGAAAAGTCCCATGTGATCAGAAGAAGTAACCTGGTCGAAATCAGCTCCAAAATTGGCCTCGACGAAATAATCTTAGGTCTGGTCGAAATGGCAGGAGTTTTGGTCAAAATCAGCTCCCAAACTGGTCTGGTCAAAATGGACATTGAAACTAGTCTGGTCGAAATGAACTTGGAACTGGTCAAAAGGAGCTTGCAAACTGACCTGGTCTTTAGCCTCTTGTCTATGGTCCTTGTTCGAAATGATCGTAGGTCTATGGTCTTTGGGCTTTGGTTGCAGGTCTATGGTCTCAGGTCTCAAGCCTCTAGTCTCAGACCTCTGGTCGCAGGACTATGGTCTTGGCCCCTGGGTCTCAAGCTTTTGGTCTCGGACCCCTGGTCGCAGGTCTATGGTCTTGGACCTATGGTCTCAAGCCTATGGTCTATGGTCTTGGATCCCCTGGTCTCAATCCATGGTCCCGGACCTATGGTCGCAGGTCTATGGTCTCGGACCCATGATCACAGGTATATGGTTTCGGGCCTATGGTCTCACGCCTATGGTCTGTAGTCTCGAACCCCCTGGTCTCATTCCATGGTCTTGGACCTATGATCTCAAGCCTATGGTCTCAAGCCTATGGTCTGTAATCTCGAACCCCCTGGTCTCATTCCATGCTCTCGAACCCCCTGGTCTCGGACCTATGGTCACAGGTCTATGGTCTCAGACCCCTGGTCTTATTCCATGCTCTCGAACCCCCTGGTCTCATTCCATGGTCTCGGACCTATGGTCTCAAGCCTATGGTCTGTGGTCTCAGAACCCCTGGTCCCATTCCATGGTCTCGGACCTATGGTCGCAGGTCTATGGTCTCATTCTATGGTCTCGAACCCATGGTCGCAAGTCTATGGTCTCAGACCTACGATCTCAAGCCTGTGGTCTCGAGTCTCGGACCTATGGTCACAGGTTTATGATCTCGGACCCATGGCCACAAGTCTATGGTCTCTAACCCATGGTCGCAGGTCTATGGTTTGTGGTCTCGGACCCCTTGGTCTCATTCCATGGTCTCGGACCTATGGTCTCAAGTCTGTGGTCTGTGGTCTCGGACCCCCTGGTCTCATTCTATGGTCTCGGACCCATGGTCGCAGGTCTATGGTCTCGGACATATGGTCTCAAGCCTATGATCTATGGTCTTGGACCTATGGTCGCAAGTCTATGGTCTCGGACTCCTGGTCTCATTCCATGGTCTCGGGCCTATGGTCAAGCCTATGGTCTGTGGTCTCGGACCCCCATGGTTGCAGGTCCATAGTCTCGGACCTATGGTCTCAAGCTTATGGTCTATGGTCTCGGACCCCCTGGTCTCATTCCATAGTCTCGGAGCTATGGTCTCAAATCTCTGGTCACTAGTCTAAAGATGATTTGATTTCAACCTGGCCGAGTCATTAAGACCCTTTAATGGTTCGAAATTTGAAAAAAAGGAAACAATCTTTTTTGTATCCTTTTGTTTAAGGAATAATATTTTTGTATCTCTTTTTTAGGGGATAATCTTTTTGGTATCCTTTTATTTAGAAATAATCTTTTAAAAAAAGAAGTATATTGCCCATTTGAAATCAAATCCCTTGATTGTCTCTAATTGCATGCAACACAAGGGCCCTATAAATAGAGAGGTGCACAAACACACAAGAGAGCACACACAAGGGACATCCAGACACAAGGTGGAGGCACGAAAGGTAGACACAAGTGCTCAGGCAAGGAAGACAAGAAAAAGAGGGAGCTTCTCTGTTCAACAAAGGCCCTTCTCCTTGCCTACTCTGAAGATGATCATGGGTAAGTTTTATTTATCCACAAACGCATAAGCATGCATCATGCATCATGCATCAGAGATGGAAGGCTTGTCTTCAATGCCCGTGCTAGCATGCTCATCTTTTGATTAGAGATCAAACCCCACCAAGGTCGCCGTCGATCAAAGATCAAAAAGTTATTTACTTTCGATCAAAGATCAAGACGCCACCAAGGTCCCGGTTGATCGAAGGTCCAGAAAATGGCATGCTCATCTTTTCTATCATAGCTCAAACCCCACCAAGGTCGCCGTCGATCAAAGATCTGAAAGTGGTTTACTTTCGATCAGAGATCAAGACGCCACCAAGGTCCCGGTTGATCAAAGATCCAAGATTCACGGGAGTAGATCGATGATAACTTCTAATCCAGAAGTCTGATCAACCCCAAATTTTATGAAGAGTATCATGAGCAGCCTATCCACAAAATTTGAACTCAATCCAAGACCTCTAGTTGTCCAATTCGACGAGAAAAGGTGTTCTATCCAGAAGTAAATCCAACTTGTGTCATAAGAGATAGATCGTTGATAACTTCTCATCCAGAAGTCCGATCGAGCCCAAATTTTTATGGTGAATAGAGGAATCTATGGGAAACCTCTCCACCAAATTTCATGTCAATCAGAGACCTCTAAAAGGCTAGTTCGACCAGAAGAAGTTCTCTATCCAGCGGCTTATTCACTTTGTCTCACGGGAGAAGATTGATGATAACTTATGATCCAGAAGTCCGATCGATCCCAAAGTTTTATGGAGAACCGAAGGTTTATACTGAAGTAATTTCTCTGACTTTCAAGCCAATCAGAGGCTAGAAAGGCTCCCATCCAAGTAATCGAAGAGGAGCTAGTGCAATGATTATGATGTCTGAAGCTGTCAAGACAAATCAAAATCCTACTAAGTCCTTGATGGATATTCGAATGGGCTGTCTATCATGCAATATACTTTTCCAGAAACTAAGGAAGTCAAAACTGTTATCACAAGTCATCCATCCATAATTCACAGGTTATTAGGTACTGATGAGGCAAAGGCAACATGCTTTTTGTCCGTGACTGACAAAGCCGGACATCATTCATGCCGGGTACTGATGAGGCGAAGGCATCCATTTGTTCGCGACCGACGAGGCTGAACAACCCCCTGGCCAGGCACCGACGAGTGAAGGCCACATTTTTGTGATAACACCATAGACTGACGAGGCTATGGATGGGCATATTTGCATGCTTGGGCATCAGCATTGCATTTATTTATCAAGGGCAAAGTTATTTTGAAGTTTGAAGACGACGACCATCAGCACAGCTTAATTAGAGATTTTCTGTGGACCTGTTCTGCAGATGTAATTAACCAAGGGCTTTTCAAGAGACCTGAGGAACCATGAACCCTGCAATCTCCTGAAGTCAAGATGTACTTTCCTTGGTGCGATGATAACTTGTAAATCCCAAAAGGGCTTGTAACTTATAATTCTTTTCAAAATTAATGAAATGCAATGTTTCCACTAATATTTTACATTCTATGTTCTCTTATGTGTATACTTATGTATACTGGCACGCCCGCACCAAAAAGGGGGGCCAAATTTCCCGGAAGAGAGATCTTCCCGACGAAACAATTCTAATCAACACAAACAACGTGCCCAGGATATAACCCTCCTTGAGGAAAAACGTGATTGGGCACTGATCAAATCTGCAGTATATTTACAAGCTTTGCGTAAATACCACAGTAAATGGTTGCGGCCTCGTAGTCTTCACGTGGGTGACTTGGTTTTATGAAAAATTCAAAACCAGTCTAACCGCAACAAATTCTCCCCTCAGTGGGAAGGCCCTTATACTATGGTCTCAGTACCGCGACTAGGATCAGCCCGATTAACTATGGAGGATGGAAGGATCTTGTCCAATACTTGGAAGATAGATCAATTACGCAAGTTTTACGTGTAAGTTTTCCATTTCTTTTATCCTTTTCAATTAGCATCATGTTGATAAAAAATTATGTGTACTTTCCTTCGCACTATGTTATGGTTTGATTACTTTTGTCCCATTCTGACCGAGCTAGGCTCAAGGGCTGGTCGCCGATGATCATCTTACTATGATAATCTAGTTGGATTCACTGGTCGATCTCATGGTCGCATCTAGATAAGACATCCCTAAATAAGCTGTTTCTAAATGCATACGGGACTTACTAGTACGTTTCTGATCATTCCAGTGGCTGCCAGTTCGTAATAAACATTGGTGTTGTATTAAGGTCAGTATCAGTGCAACCAGATGATCATATCTAAGTCGAGACATTCCTTTATGAATCATTTCTAAACGTATAAGGAACTCACCAGATATCTCCTGATCATCAGTAACCCTTATTTTTCCTAAGATTATGATACAATGCCTTCAGTATGCATGATCTTAGGAGGGGGCTAGAGGAATATAACCATAATATAAAACAAAAACGAGTACATCTTTCCAAAAGACCTAAGGCATGCATTTGCACATTTCCTGTTAAATTGTATATGTTCAGGTACAGTTAAAACAGAGGGTCATTGTTCATTACAATGAATTTACAGTAAGCCAAACACTTTCAAAAGATTATCAACAAGAGGCCTGACTTCTTCCATAATGGCCTCAAGCTGATCCTCACTCTTGACCTCGACATCTCCTACCACCAGCTTCACATCCAAACTTGGGCCTTGGTGAAGTCTCAATTTGCATAGAATGGCAGAGGCTACAAATCTTACATTGGTCTTCATTGCCTCTTCTTGCCGTTTTGTATCTTCAGGAAGATACTCGAGAATTGACTCGGCTTAAGCCACGACCAATTTGCAGGAATCGTTGAGGCTTAAGTTGTCCTTTTGAGGCTCTATTATATCTGCCTTCAGTAAATTCGCAATCATCTTCAGTTTTTTGAAGATGTCTGATTGAGCACTACTGCAGGATGAAATTCTGCCTTTAAGGTCCCATTCTCCTCACATACAGTGTCGATTTTACAGCTTTGAAGCTCTATGGTCGCACGAAGGTCATCCTTATCCTTTGATAGGGAGCTTATCTGATCCTCTTGTACTGCATGAGCAAAGTAATTGATTTTACAATAGTTCATGTAAAGATATAATTTATTTTGGTCAGAAGTAAACTTACAGGAAAGCTTTGACTGTGCCTCGCAAAGTTCCTTCTCCATAGAAGAAAATCTCCTAGCCGCAACCTCTTCCTGGTTTTGCCAATCAGCCAGGCCTTTTGTCAAGGAGGCATTTTCCCTAGACAAGGAAGGCTATTACTTAGATGAAGTTCAAGTTAGTATAAACTAGATACAAATACTTACTGTTGTAGCCAGCTGATCTCCCATTGCGTGACCTCAATGTGCTTTGCTAAAGCTTTTGACTTGGTCGGCAAGCGAGTCAGGTCCTAAAACACAGTAAGATCTATTGTTAAAACCTGAACATTCCTAAGATCTTCAATTTCAAAAAAGGTAAAAGAATCTTACTTACCTCTATGAAATTACTAAACAAATGCTGGCTCACTCCTGCAGTCAAGACTGTGGTCTCCCTCCCTTGAGAGTGGAGGTCCGCGATTATTTCTTCCACAATGGCCCAAGGGGCTACCTCAGCCATTGTGCTTGCGCCTGTGTCACCCTCGACCTCCATGGTAGGTGTTGTGCCAGTTCTTGAGGAGGTCGGCAGGGAACTAGACACAGGGGTCCTGAAAATATCATGACTTGTAACATCCATATTTTCAAACAAACACAGTGTGGCAAGATGCTATATCCTTACCTGAGTCGAAACCCCATCACAGTTGTGAGTTTCGGTGATGCGCTCTGAAGAAAGAAGCCCACTGGGCGCCCTGTTGAAGTGGCATCGACATCTATCCTTGTTTTCTTCTTCTTGAACAAGACAGTGTCTTCTTCCTCCTGCATGTTCAAAATGCGATTGGCATATGCAAGAGAGTGAAAACTTGAAAGCTGTGAAGTTCTTACCGCAGCGATCCCTTCAGTATTCGAAGGAGGATTTACCAACCCTGAGGTAGTTGAAACGGCAACCTCAGGATTGGGGTCTTCTTCCCTGACCGCAAGATCTTTTGCGATCACGGGATCCACCGCTGTCGGGGTTCCCTCCACCAGAGAGGACAAGATATCAGCGACGGTAGGGGAGGATGGCCTCTCTAGAATGTCAATCTCCAGAGGACTTGTCACTTTCCTCTTACGACGGATGAGAGGAACTTCGTCTTCCTCATCCTCGCTCCCCTCACCCTGTACGACTAAGAAGTGACTCCTATTCGTACTTGGTATTACAGGGGGAAGAGAAAACCCTACCGCAGTATCTTTTGCGGTCATTTTCTTCTTCTTCGAAGCAGCCCCTCCTATGATCTTTTTGGATGGTTCAGGGGCCGGCTCCTTCACTTTCTTTGACTTAGAAGAGGTTCTCTTTACCCTCTTCGACGCTGACCTCCCAGAAGGTCCAGCATCATCACCAGGACACTTTGTCCCAGCAGTTCACCCCTTCAACAGCTGCATCATTTCAGAAATTTTGATTTGATGATTAAAATCAACAGGCGTTCTTGGACATGTCCCTCGAAAGAAGTATTACCTTTTGACATTCCTGTTTAAGATCGTCGCCGCTGTTGATTAAGCTCTGAGGTTGGGGTGATCCTTGAGCTCCTTCTGTTGCGGCATTATATGGCCACAGAAGGTTATTTGTCCGTTTTTCAATCTTGAACAAAGATAGAACTGTGTCACAACAGGCAAATTACTTGGTATGACATTTTTCATCAGTAAAATTGTGTATTTTTTGGACCAAAGGACACACCAGTGTTGTAATCCAAGGTGCTGTCCACCATGGATTCCATCTCCCAGGCAGGATGTTCCCTTTTTTGCGGGGGCTCGTCCTATTCTTCACAAAGTCACGAATGATATCCCGTGCTATTAATCCTCGATGGACTAAGTGAAGAATCGCTTGGGCCTGCTTCTTCAACTCTTGATTCAAAGCAGGAACGGTGTCCATTTCATTGCTCTTCTCCGGTCGATGATTCTCGAACCAGAGACCACTTTCTGATGGGGGGTGCAGTAGAACCATTTCTGGTGCCACCCGTGCACAGAATCCCGTAGAGGGAGAAAGGGATAATCTTTCTTCTCCCTTATACAGAAGTATATACATCCTGCGGCACTGGTGCTCTTCGACCATGCTGAGAAGTAGAATCATCGAAAGAGATCTACACTGGGTAGCACTATGATGAAGGCCTCGCAAAGGTGCTGGAAATCGTCAAAATCAGGATGGCGTTAAGGTGCAAATTCACCAGTTCCAGCCCATAGTACGCCAGGATGTCTTGAAGGAACTTGCTTTCTGGAACTTGAAACCCACATCGCAAGAACTCTTCAAAGATTACCAGTTCGTTCTCATGAACGACTGGGTTTTCCTCATTCTTCTCCGCCAGCCGCCAGTTGATTTCTAGCCACGGGGGAAGAATCTCTTCTTTCTCAAGCGCCATTAAGCTCTCCTCAGTGTGGTGGATGGATCGGCTCCAGGACGCCATTGTTGATGAGATCAATGGAAAGGCAATGGCTTTGGAGGCAATGAGAGCAAGGTGCGAAAAGAGGGTTTTTTGCGGCGAGAATGGCTACGGCAAAAGAGGGTTTTGCTCTGAAGCTTCTCAAGAAAGCTACTTCTTCCTTTTATATGCCCAAGACCACTACTCGCTAGGCTCATTATGTAAATAATTTCTCATAACGGGTCTTTTCTCAGTTGGAACCCGGTATCATATCTTTAACCCGGTTTGAATCTAAAACAAAATGTGTCTGTTTAAATTTAATAGATCATTTTATTTCACATTTTGCAGGTCTATGGTACAGATAATTATATGAGAATTTTTTTAGGAATTAATACCTTATGATTCTAGGGTAATCACATATTTTCACCACTGTTACAATCTCAAAAGCAAATTTTTGGTGATCGCAGTATCATGTGTGATCGCAATGCTATTCTGTGATCTCGGTACTATGTGTGGTCTCAATGCTATTTTGTGACCTCAGTGCTACGCATGATCTCAATACTGTCCTGTGACCGTGCTATTCTTTATGACCTCAATGCTATACTGAGTCCTAACTATTAGTCGAAGTTGATCTCGGACCGAAGACTTATTACCTGTGTATGTTTTGGTCGCAGAGATATTTACCTGTAACCATTTTTCACACAAAGAATATAAAGGACTCCAATTGATGATTATAGATTATACATGATCATTAAAAAGAGTCAACATGTAAAGAAAAAGAACTTTATTTCTTGCATTCTTTACATACAAAAGGGATACAGGCGACCAAGGCATCAACCTGATTCAAAAGCAATTTACAAAGTTCTCCCAGAGACATATTGGCATCGGTGGGATCAACACTGGCAGCCCCAAGAGAACTGGCGATGTCTCTAAGCCTATTGACGTCATCCCTTACTAAGAGGGAGCAACTATCCCTAATTGTATCGGAGAGGTTTCACTGCTCTCAAGCATGATCCCTCACCAGCCGGAACTTGCACGCTTCTTCGCGAGCTCCATCATAACACTCTACCAGGCGCAGAGTGATCGGGGAGATCTCATCAATACGCTTCTCCAGCACCTCTTTGAGGGTTCTAACCAAGTCAGATTTCTCCCTCAAAAGAGGCTGGATCTCAGCAAGGTGATCACTGGGGGCTCCAGGAGTCTTCTCCTCCTGTACATACATGGGTTAGTTCCTAAAACATGTGACCAACAGAGAGGATGAAGATAGTTACCTGGGAAGCAGAGGAGAAAGCCAAGCATGGTGTGAGACTTTCCCCAGAAGGCTGATGCTCCAAAGAAGGTGATGAAGATGCAATCGGATGTGTTGCAAGGGCTAAGTGAACTAGAGGATGCAAAGAAAGAGAGTGCAATGATGCATCCCCAACCTTTGCATCCATAAGCATTTTTTATGTAGCTCCACTGGAGGATCCTTCGTCATTTCTAGATCTCTTCTTGGGAGGGATCGTTCCTCGAACACCTGTAAGTTCCAAAATGCATTGCTTTGGAAGTTCCCAAACAACAGAAAGAAATTTTACACAGATGTTCAGAAGAGAACTACCTTCTGAAGATCCTATTCAATCTCAATTCCAATTTCTATTTCTTCCTCATCACTCTTGACAATCTTCTTGGAGTCCCGGTTCGCCATTAAGATAAGACTGGAAGAGGAAATGTGAAGTAGGGAGTTAGGAGCAGGTTCTAAAAGACTTAGCAAAGGGAGAGCTTGTGAGTTTTTAGAACTAAAAGGATTCTCTATTTATAGAGCCTGGAGGAGACGGTTCGCATTGGCAGATGCCTCGAGTTCTTAAAACGCATTCACGGAGTTTACATTGGTTAAATAGTCAATAACTTTATGATTACTTGTCAAGAAAAACCCAGAGGTTTTCTCGGGAAATAAACTGCCATACGGCGTACAATGCAAGCTGAAGAAGTTGAAGCGTTGGGTTACATATTCGATGCAAATTAAATTTTGAAGTTATAATCTTTTTATCTCTTCAAATTTGGGGGCTAGCTGACGAGGATTATCACCCGAGATAGTCATTCATTTAATATATCATGTTCAAGACATTTTCGGATGTGATATTTGAGCTGGTGTCCCAGCTGTAGCTTCTAGGCCCCTAAAGAGTGTTTTGGAAATTAATGACAATTACAAATGTTGAACTAACGTTACCTGTTAAGTTGTGTCAAGATCAAACTCAAAAGACAGGATAATAAAATGCAAAGAAAGAGCTACATGATGAAGAAAGGGCATTGAGCAAAGAGGCAAAGGTACGGAATAGGGTCTTTTTCCTTTTACCGGTCTAAGGTGATTAGAGAAGATTTTGACCGGATTATAGGATAGTCGCCGTACTATTAAGAGGAGCATGTGGTATATCACTAAATAGTTCATCTATGTGCCACAAGTCATAACAACAACTTGCATTGCATACTAGAAGGTCATATTCTTTGAAAAAAAATACTTTCATCCACTCAAAACAGCCAAGTTCAATCTCTGTCGGTCTGACCGATTGTTAGCCGGTCTGACCGCAGAAATGGTCTGACCGAATGTTGTTTCGGACTAACCGACAGTAGTGTTGTAGTGTGTTTACTTTCTTATAAGGTCGGTCTGTCCATGGTTAATCTTCAAGTCAGACTCCTGGAGCTTCATGATCACTTTTTAAGGAACCTAGTGTGTTAAGACGGTCTGACCGATTGTTGGTCCGGTCTGACCGGTAAAACGGTCTGATCGAGTTTTTGTTCTACGGTCTGACCGTGTGGCCAGTCTGTCCAAAGTTTTCAGCCTGGCCGTAAAACGTGTCCAAAAACCGTGTCGTCTCTGGAAGGTTTCACGGTCTGACCGCCATTGGCTCCGGTCTGACCATGAGAGTGCCCGACAAGGGCAAGTGAGCATTTATTGCGCCTGTTTAATGCCGTTGCAATTGCGGCGGTCTGACCGCCAAGTGATCCTTTTTCTTCCAACGGCTTGTGACGGCTATATTTATTGTGGGGGTATATATACTCCCATGCATGGTCCTGTTTAGCACTTTTGGCTTATTTGTGAACATTGCCATCATCTTGAATTTGAGAGAGCGTGCATTTGAGATCTTCTAGTGCATTGCATTTAGATCACTAAATCAACCTTGTGGCACTAGAAGAGCGTTAAGTGATCATCACTGGCTTGTTACTGTTGGAGTTTGCCGGCTCCTAGACTGCTAAGAGGAAGGTTTTGGAGAGCTCTTCAAGGAAGATTGTGAAGAAGCCTCAAAACATCTTGTGAAAGGGTCGAGCACGCCTTGCTGGAGCGGTAAAGTGCATCAATAGTGGAATCGAGGTTTAGATAACTCATCATACTAATCCGGCTCGAGATCTAAGTCACTTCTTGAGAGGAAGTCGACTAGATAGAGGAGTGGTTAGAGATTTGAGTTTGCCTCAACGTGGATTAGGGGTGATTGGCAAATCACCGAGACCACGGGATATATCCTTGTGTTAAATTGCTTGTTGTTCATCTTGTTTTAGCTAGTTGCTCTCATTTATTGTTAATTTCTTGATTAGTTGTTAATTTGTCAAAATCGCCTATTCACCCCCCTCTAGTCGATGTCCTAGATCCCTTTCACCAGCAGCCTCTATGGTTCCAGACAGACAGCTTCCTGTAGATCAGAGGGCTGCGGGGACAAAATCAGACTATGATCGCAGGCTATGCGCGGTCAGAAGAACGTTGGCTATGCGCGACCAAGATAACCTGGGAGTGTTCGAGGCTTTACTGGACACGTTCCCAGGATCAAGATAACTTCTCCCACGAGTGAAGACAACCGCCAGGAGGTTAGCATGTGCGGTTATCTATAATTACACGTGCTTAACCGGTGAAGAAGACTGGTAAGGTTATACGAACTGCACTATGGCAACCGTTCGGAACTGCCTTGCATTAGCATCCTTTCATTCAGTATAAAAAGCTGGCTGATGAAAAATTCAAGGGACGGCCCACCACGGCGAAGATCAAAGATCTTATAGCATAAGATAGATTAGATAGAAGTATAAAGAGAGATTATCTCCTGTGACAATCTCTCTCCTGTAAACTCTTTTATACATAGTTAAATCACAACATGACATAGGACTATTACTCCCACCATCGAGGGCCAAACCTGTATAAATCCTTGCATCTCTATTTCATTGCTTATCCTAACTTACCTGAGGGCACCCTAAAAGGTCACACATACAACTCACAAATCTGCATAAGATCGACAGAAGACCCCGAGTCCAAATCATCGACATTGTCCTCTGGGGGTTCCCCGCGGGAGCTTAACTCCCCGGGTTGTATCTTGTTTGTGCCCGGGCATTGTTGTCCTGGGGACACCTTAGTCCACTGGGGGGGGGGGGGGGGGGGAGGGTTATCCCCCGGTTTAATGTTCAATCAATAAAACCTTGTTTGAATTTGCTTGAGAATTGTCTTGAAATCTTCCCCAAAAATGTTCTGTCCTGGTCTGGGTTATCCCCCCCCCCACACAGCGAGGTGTCACTTAGCGCCGCGCGCTGTGGGTAAGGAATGAAAGGCCCGAACGTCAACAGATATGCACCGGGGGGTCACATAGGCCCCGGTTGAAGGGAGTAAAGGGTGGAATTTGCCCCGGTTGCCGTGAAGAAGGGAGCTGAGCGAAAATCCCTAGGTATGACCGCGAATTTTCCCAGTCGAGAGTTTCCCCCGGTCGCCATGAGAACGGGAGCCTATCGAGAAATTTGAGGGGACCGTGGATTTTCCCGGTCGAAGAATTCCAAGGGCCCAATCAAAAATTTCCCCCGGTCGCCATGAGAATGGGAGCCAGTCGAGAAATTTGATGGGATCGTGAATTTTCCCGGGCGAAAAATTGCAAGGGCCCAATCGAAATTTTCCCCTGGTTGCCATGAGAACTGGAGCCAATCGAGAAATTTTGACGGAACCGTGTATTTTCCCGGTGAAGAACTTCCAAGGGCCCGGTCCCGTTCACCATGAGAACGAGAGCCGGTCAAGAAATTTGACAGGACCATGAATTTTCCCGGTGAATAACTTCCAAGGGCCCGGTTGAAAATTTCGCCTAGTCTTCGTGAGAACAGGAGCCGGTCGAGAAATTTGACAAGACCGTGAATTTTCCCGATCGAAAAATTCCAAGGGCCCGGTCGTAACTTTCCCCTGGTCTCCATGAGAGCGGGAGACGATTGAGAAATTTTGACGGGACCGTGGATTTTCGCAGTGAAAAACTTCCAAGGGTGATCCGGGAGGATCTTCAGGTCAAGTTGCATACGGCTTCACGACCTTAACCGTGTTCAGAAAGGTTTCGCGACCATGGATTGGTTCGCAACGATGAAAAGGAATACGTCCTCTGGTCGGAATTGTAATATGATCCGAATATATATAACTAAGCTTATCTGTTTAGGGTTAGTTAGTTATATGAGTTTAATATGTTTAGGTTACTGAGTTTGGTACGTACTCATACGATTGGACTATAAATACCTTGTAATAGGTCTAGTTTAGATCATCGAATATTATTACAACCTTGGATCATACATCCAACTTATAGTTCCTTCGATGTAGACAAGTGTGTCTAACGTTCGACGGGTAAAGCCCTCTTGGAAATAAAGAGTTCTGCAATTACTTTGAGCTGTGTTTCGATCATCCTTTGGGTTTCGGACTTCTAAGTAAGATCCCGTTATTCCATATATTAGTATCTGGGTGAGCCTAGTGCGAAAACCAAGGCTAGGTCTCAAACGGATCAAGTTGGTATCAGAGCAACTTTCCAATCCTGTGGATGGTGAAGACTCGCCAGGGTTACAAAACCTCCGGCGAAACTCCAGGCAATCAATTGACGATTCCTACAGCCGCGTCTCCGACAATGTCTGACGATTCTTCCGTTCAAGCTAACCTAGCCGAACAAGTGGCTAAACTCTCCACCAACGTGGAAACCTTGCTTGCTTGGATTAAGAAGCAGGCCATGATTGTACCTCCTGAAGTAGGGAATGTTATGGGTGTGAAGACTGGTGAAGACTTGCACAGGGCAAACGAAGATAAAGACGAAGGCGACCACAAGACCGACGACCTCGCCAACACCTCCTTAGCTGTCGGATCTTTTAAGGTCGATGCTAAGATTGATATACCCATATATGATAGGGTGATCGATGCCGAGAAACTGGATTCTTTGATAGACTAGCTTGAGACCTACTTTGATCTGAAAGGGTTCAGTAGCGCTCAAAAGGTGAAGTTCGCACCTTTGAAGATGAAGGACCACGCCAAGACTTGGTGGAAGTCCCTTGTCGCCAGTGGTGAAGCTGACGACCTTGCGTGGGGTCAATTCAAGTGACTCCTATGACAAGAATTCTATCCGATGGGTTACCTTGAGGAGAGATGGGAACGTTGGCATAGATTGTACCAACGGCGTGACCAAACAGTCCAAGACTATACTACAAAGTTCCGGAGACAAGCAATGGTCATCGGCATATCACTATCCAATCCTCAGGTATTTCAGAAATACACATCTAAACTTTAGAAATTGATCAGTACTGAGCTAAGTCTGTTCGGCGTCCAAGACATCGCGACCGCGAGCATAACTGCTATGGTGATCGAAAAGAAGAACAAATCCCGCGGCGACAAAGGCACGAAAGACAGTGCGACCTCAACAAAAAGAAAACCTAGTTCGAAGAAAAATGCTTCAAAGCCGGGCACGGGTACTTTTTGTGACCATTGTCAAGTCGCGGGACACACCAAAGATAAATGCTACAAGTTTCATCCTGAACTTCGACCAAATAAAAACAGACCAGGGAAAAGAACAGCCACGGCTTCTATGACTTCACCCGACGAAGAAGTTGTCCGAATGAATTCGGTTGATGAGGCGAATACGACCTTGTCTCTAATGGCAATGCCGAAGGAGAAGGGTTCGGATCCACCGAACAACCATCACCCAATGGAGGACTTGTTCACCATCAACATCCAGGTGAAGCACGAAGTGGTCACAGCGATATTCGATCCCGGAAGTCAGAAGAATCTGGTCTCCGCTAGACTGGTTCGGCGACTTGGTTTGAAGACAACCACACACCCTCAACCATATCCGCTAGTTGTTTACATCCGACGTGAACCAACAGATTACGACTCAGTGTGTGTTGAATTTTGCAATCTCTACACGGTATATCGATAAGGTGCAATGTGATATTGTCCCTATCGATATCTGTCAGGTGATCTTTGGGAGTCCGTATCTGTATGATCGAGACGCTCACTTCCATCGGTGTGCGCAAGAGTATGACCTCACCAAAGACGGAGTTAAGTTCGTGATCAGTAGAGACATCCACGTCAACACTTCGGACTTGGTTACCGCAAATCAAGTCAAACGAATTGTCAATGCATGTCACAAGTACGTGCTTGTCATGATTCGACCCATTGGTCAAGGTGAGGGTACTCGACTAGCGTTGTCGTTGGCGTGTCGAGAGGATTCTGGTCATACGTCGGGACAGTTGGAGAAATACAGTGATCTGTTCGAGACTACCTAGTGTCGTTCACCGAAGTATTAGAAACATGGTACCACTATCTATGGCCTAAAGAGTTTGTTATACATTCTGATGATGAAACCTTAAAGCATTTAAAGTCACAAAACAAACTAAATACAAGGCATGCTAAATGGTTAGAATTTTTAGAAACTTTTCCATATTTAACCAAGCATAACAAAGGCAAAGAAAATCTTGTTGCAGATGCATTATCTAGGTACCAAGTGATGAGGAAATCACTTCTTCGGATACACGCACCAACTATAATCCTCCCCTTATTACACAAGGACCAATAACGTGCAGCAAAGCCCGATTGTTTCATTGCCAGGTGAACTTGTTCCTAAGTTTATATATATATATGGTTTTGAGAATGGTTTACTACCTAATAATGATAATATGGTGCTTAGGAACAATGGAGAAGAGCAGCAAGGAGCCCAAGTCGAGTTGGAGTCCGGTTCGGCCATCTAGGAGTAGTCTGCTTTCAAATGACCATAATTCGCTCATACGAAATCTGATTGGGACGTTCTTATAGTCCACTGAGAAGCCCACGACGAGATCTTTCCAATGGATCTAGCCCCATGTCCAAACTCTTTCTGGATCGCTAGCAATTGACAAAACAAGTTTCAACCAGATTCTGATTGGGCCTAGTCGGTGCTGCGTCACCTTTTGGTTAGGTCAAGACCCATGTATCGAGTTAGAGTCCGAGTAGGGAAAGAGTCCATGTCGGTTTCAGGTTTCCTTACCTGGCCACCGACCTCTTTTACCTCCTCTATATAATCTGGCCGAACCATTAAGGTTCTGCGGGTTTTGTTTAGTCATAGTCTTTTCTTCGTGAAGCTATTGAGATATTCTTCTTGGTCAGCTAGATCAACATCAATATCTGTATTCGGAGCCCCAGCTCTTTTTCATGATTCAATCTATATTTGAAATTTTATATTGCTTGTTTATCTTGTTCTTGCTTGTTCTTCGATTGCTTGCAGGAATAGATCTTCGTGATCAGGTCGATCGTGCTTCTAGTTCGGTCGATAACAATCCGAAGTTGGTTCAGCGATTGCTAGGGAGTATCAGTCATGTACGGTTGATATCCGGATCGTGAGAGTCGTCTTCACAAATCGATAGTTGTTGTTCTCATCGAAAGATCGGACCGCCCGCGTCTCATCATTTGGTATCAGAGCAAGGTTGATCGGTGAGAATATCCTACCTTTTTTTGAGTGCTGTCTTATACCGAAAAGTCTACAAAAAAATTAGAGTTAGATCATCGTTGTCCAAACCAATTTGCGCCTGCAATATCTTTTTGGTTTTTGCTTGGTTGAATCTTTGCTGCATCGTCGTGTCGAGTTGCTGGTCTTAGCGCGTAACCTTTAGAGTTTCGAGTTGAGATCACGCCTCTGCTTACGCCGCTGCCACACCTGCCTACCGCTGTATCCATCTACCTTGCATCTATGTGTGCCAGTAAAGAAAGGGGAATCCGATTCCTAGTGGTTTCGGATTGGTAAGAGGAAGGTGGTCAATCTCATATCTGTCTCGGAAACCCGGTCACTGTTTTCTTGTCGGTTTAAAAAAAAAAAAGGTTGTTGACTTGGAAAATATATATATATATATATATATATATATATATATATATATATATAAAAAGAAAAGAATCGAAATAAAAAAATCTGAGAAGGATCAAATTTTGCAATTGTGACCGAAGTGTTGAGAGAGAGAGAGAGAGAGATTTACCCCTGCAATTTTCCACATTTCCACTTTTAATTACCGACTTACCCCTGCAATTTTCCACTTTTTCGACCATTATGCCATATCGTCACCACAGCCTCCCCACAACCAGTCATGAACTTTGCTAACTTGCTGCTGCCGACGTCAAAAAAAAACAAAAGAAAAAATCTGAGCTTTTTACCTTTGTGCCCTCACTCGCGTCTCTAGTTTGGTTTAGCCTAGGCTAGCATACTAGTGACTAGTACTTTGAGAAAATTTTCAACTTTCCATTCTCTGAACTGATCATTGCTAACCTTTGCTACATACTTGAGCCTGTCCAAGCTACACTTTCTACCGATGTGGTACCGATCGCTTGCAATCGCTTTAACCAATCTTTGGAGCTTTTGAGACTATTACTAGCAGCCGATCACCACCTACTGCTTGGTAAGAATCGGTACTTGATAAGAAGCTTGACTGTGAGAGAGTTTGAGCCACCTACACCTAGTAGTTGATAGGGATATATCACTGTGATTTTGTTTCCTTGTTTGCTGCTAACCATGTCAGGTTCGGGTCATCAAAGCGAGGAGGACGACAGCCCACTTACACCTCATACAAAGGGCATCATACCACACTTCAACCGCTAGCTGAATACGCACACTGAGCGTGTCGAAGGGATTCTAGACCGCAATAACAAAGCACTTGCTGCACTCACCACTCGAGTGGAGCAATTGGAGAAGAAAGGAGCACCGGTTGCCCTGGCTGCTGCCAATGATGTACATCGACACCAAGCATGGGCTGATGAGGTCGAAGATGATTTCAACGCCGAAGGAAATCAATATGCTGCTGATACGGAGTCCGATGGAGGATTCAATATCAACAATGATCATGACCATCGGCGTCTTCGTTTCAATCGCGACGGTATGAGAATAATTCCACCACGAGAGGTACGTGGTCATGATGACTCATTCGGTACGCTTAAATTGACTATACCTTCATTCACTGGAAAGTATGACCCTGATGCCTATCTCACTTGGGAATTAGCTATAGAACAAAAATTTGCTTGCTTTGAAGTTTCTGAAGATAAGAAAGTTAGGGCTACTACTAGCGAGTTTACTGAATTTGCATCTGTTTGGTGGAGTGAATATTGTCGCAATAACCAAAACAGACCTAGAACTTGGAATGCTTTGAAGAGAGTCATGAGACATGGACTTGTGCCTTCATATTATGGTTGTGACTTGCTGAATAAATTGCAACGTCTGAACCAAGGTAGTAATTCTGTAGAGGATTATTATCAAGAGCTGCAAACTGGCATGTTACGTTGTGGTTTAGAAGAAACCGATGAAGCTAAAATGGATAGATTTTTCGGAGGTTTAAATCGAGACATTCAGGACATTCTTGATTATAAAGAATACAACTCTATCACTCGTCTATTTCATCTTGCTTGTAAGGCAGAGAGAGAAGTACAGGGACAGAAGTTGAGGCTGAGAGGGAGTTTCGGAGGTACCCAACTGAAAGCTCCATACAACACATTGAGCCGAGCACCTACACCGAGTTTCTCCAGCAGCAACCGACGTCCTAGTGCTTCCACAATACTCTCACGAGTGACCGAGATGAGTAAGAGTACAGTCCAAGCCCCCACACAAAGTTCATCATCGGTTGCTTCTACCGGTAGAGCACAAGAAACACAATGCCACCATTGTAAGGGATTCAGTCATATCATGCGTGACTGCCCTAGCCAGCGAGCTCTACTCATAAAGGATGATGGTGAGTACACTTCAGCTAGTGATATTGAAGAGGAATATACTATGCTTGCAACTGACCATGCAGGTGAAGGGCAACAAACTGAACATGAACAATATGGTGCTAAAATTAATGATCGATATTTGAGAATCATTGTGAAGCGTGTGCTTAGTGCACAAATGGAGCATGCTGAACAAAATCAACGTCACAACTTGTTCCAAACAAAGTTCATTGTCAAGGACCAATCATGCCGTATGATCATCGATGGACAAAGTTGCAACAACTTAGCGAGCATGGACATGGTCGAGAAGCTTGGCTTGACTACGAATCAGCACCCTCGGCCTTACTACATTCAATGGTTCAACAACTGTGGTAAGCTGAAGGTAACTTGCATTTTGAGAGTACACTTCTCTATTGGTTCCTATCATGATTATGCTGATTGCGATGTCGTACCTATGCAAGCATGTCCTTATTGTTAGGTAGACTGTGGCAATATGATAGAGATGTTTTGCATCATGGTAGAACTAATCAATATACTCTCATGTTTAAACAAAAAAAGATCACTTTGCTACCCATGTCTCTTGAAGCAATTTTAAAGGATGAATTGGAGAGAGCTAATAGAGAAAAGGAGAATAACAAAGGTGAAAATCAGATCGTAGCTAAACCACTTGTTCAACCGAAAAAGAACGAACCTAGTTCTAACCATGCTGCAATTAAGTTGAAAGGTTCTGTTTTGCTTGCTACCAAATCTAAAATAACTGAGATAGACCCTAATGCATCTGATTGCTATGCTTTAGTTTGCAAAGAAGTTTTGTTTTCAGTTGAGGACATGCCTTCTTCTTTGCCTCCTGCTGTTGCTAACATTTTGCAGGAGTATACTGATGTATTTCCGAAGGACGTACCATCGGGGCTGCCTCCAATTCGAGGGATTGAGCATCAAATCGATCTAATTCTAGGAGCCTCATTGCCCAACCGTGCACCGTATCGAACCAATCCACAAGAGACTGAAGAGATTCATCATCAAGTGCAAGACTTACTTGACAATGGGTATGTACGTGAAAGCCTTAGTCCATGTGCTGTTCCTATTCTTTTGGTTCCAAAGAAAGATGGATCATGGCATATGTGTGTTGATTGTAGAGCTATCAATAACATAACAATTTGATATCGTCATCCTATTCCTAGGTTAGATGATATGCTTGATGAATTGAGTGGCTCTATTGTGTTCTCTAAAATTGATTTGCGTAGTGGATATCACCAAATTCGCACGAAATTAGGAGATGAATGGAAAACAGTGTTGAAAACTAAATTCGGATTATATGAATGGTTAGTGATGCCTTTCGGTTTAACTAATGCACCAAGCACTTTCATGAGATTAATGAATGAGGTTTTGCGTCCTTTCATCAACAAATTTGTGGTGGTATACTTTAATGACATTTTGATCTATAGCAAATCCTTGGATGAACATCTTGAACATTTGCATGTTGTTTTTAAGGTTTTATGTGATGCACATTTGTTTGGTAACCTTGAGAAGTGCACCTTTTGCACCGATCGAGTTTCGTTTCTTGGTTATGTTGTTACTCCACAGGGCATTGAAGTTGATGAAGCCAAGATCGAAGCTATTCAAAGTTGGCCAATTCTGACAACAGTCAGCCAAGTGCGAAGCTTTCTTGGACTTGCTGGGTTCTATAGATGTTTTGTCAAGGATTTTAGTACCATTGCTGCAACGTTGCATGAGCTCACGAAGAAAGGAGTTCCGATTGTTTGGGGTCATACACAAGAAAAATCATTCAACATCTTGAAAGAGAAGCTTACGAACGCACCATTGCTCCAACTTCCTGATTTTGGTAAGACTTTTGAACTTGAATGTGATGCCAGTGGAATTGGACTTGGAGGTGTGTTAATTCAAGAAGGTAAACCTGTTGCTTATTTTAGTGAAAAGTTAAGTGGATCTAGTCTGAATTATTCAACTTATGATAAAGAATTATATGCTTTAGTTCGGACTTTGGAGACATGGCAACATTACGTTTGGCCGAAAGAGTTTGTTATCCATTCTGATCATGAATCTTTGAAGCATATTAGAAGCCAAAGCAAATTGAATCATATACATGCAAAATGGGTAGAATTCATTGAATTTTTTCCTTTTGTTATTAAACACAAGAAAGGGAAGGAGAATGTTATTGCTGATGCTTTGTCTAGACGTCACACTATGTTATCTCAACTTGACTTCAAGATTTTCGGATTAGAAACCATCAAACAGCAATATGCGCATGATGCTGATTTTAAAGATGTATTGCTGAATTGTAAAGAAGGAAGAAGCTGTAATAAATTTGTGATAAATGATGGCTTTGTTTATCGAGCTAAGAGGCTATGCATTCCTGCTAGCTCTGTTCGTCTTTTGTTGTTACAGGAGGCGCATGGAGGAGGTCTAATGGGACACTTTGGTGTGAAGAAGACGGAAGACATCTTGGCCGTTCACTTCTATTTGCCGAAGATGAGGTGTGACGTCGAGCGCTACGTTGCACGCTGCACTACAAGTCAAAAAGCTAAGTCACGACTTAATCCACATGGTTTATATATGCCTCTGCCTGTTCCTAGCACACCTTGGGAGGATATTTCTATGGACTTTGTTTTCGAACTGCCTAGAACAAAGAAGGGGAGGGATAGTATCTTTGTTGTCGTGGATAAATTTTCTAAAATGGCACATTTTATACCTTGTCAAAAGAGCGATGATGCTACAAATGTTGTTGATTTGTTTTTCAGGGAAATTGTTCGACTACATGGAGTGCCGAATACGATTGTTTCAGATCGTGAATGCGAAGTTCTTAAGTCATTTTTGGAGATCTCTACGGATGAAATTGGAGACCAAGTTACTGTTTTCTACTACATGTCATCCCCAAACCGATGGCCAAACCGAAGTTGTCAACCGCACATTATCCACCATGTTGCTGGCTGTTTTGAAGAAGAACTTGAAGATGTGGGAAGAATGCTTGCCTCACGTATAGTTTTCTTACAACCGATCGCTGCATTCAACCACAAAGATGTGTCCTTTTCAGGTAGTATATGGGTTTGTTCCTCATGTTCCTATTGATTTATTACCTTTACCATCTTTGGAAAGGGTAAACATTGATGCTAAACGATGTGCTGAACTGATTCTTAAACTGCATGAAATAACTAAGGAGAATATAGAACGTATGAATGAAAAGTACAAGATTGCTGCTAATCAGGGTAGAAAAGAAATAATTTTTGACCTAGGCGATCTTGTTTGGTTACACTTGCGAAAAGAAAGGTTTCCAGACTTAAGAAAATCAAAGTTGCTGCCTAGAGCTGATGGTCATTTTCGAGTGTTAGAGAGGATTAACAATAATGTATACAAGCTTGACTTGCTTGCAGATTTCAGGGTTAGCCCCACCTTTAACATTGCAGATTTGAAGCCATATTTGGGTGAGGAAGATGAGCTTGAGTCGAGGACGACTCAAATGCAAGAAGGGGAGGATGATGAGGACATCACTTCTTCGGATACACGCACCAACCATAATCCGTCGCTTGTTACACAAGGACCAATAACGCGCAACAAAGCCCAATTGTTGCATTGCCAGGTGAACTCGTTCCTAAGTTTATATATATATATGGTTTTGAGAATGGTTTACTACCTAATAGTGATAATATTGTGCTTAGGAACCATGGAGAGGACCAGCAAGGAGCCCAAGTCGAGTTGGAGTCCGGGATGGATTCGAGTCGGAGTCCGGTTTGGCCATCCATGAGCAGCCTGCCTTCAAACGACCATAACTACCTCATACAAAGTCCGATTGAGACGTTCTTATAGTCCACGGAGAAGCCAACGACGAGATATTTCCAATGGATCTAGCCCTACATCTAAATTCCTTCTGGATCGTTGGAAATTGACAAAATAACTTTCGACCAGATTCTGATTGGGCCTAGTCGGTGCTACGTCTCCTTTTTGGTTGGGTCAAGGCCCATGTATCAAATTAGAGTCCAAGTAGGGAAAGTGTCCATGTCGGTTTCTGGTTTCCTTACCTGGTCACCGATCTCTTTTAATTCCTCTATATAATCTGGCCAAACCATTAGGGTTCTACGGGTTTTGTTTAGTCATAGTCTTTCCTTCGTGAAGCAATTGAGATATTCTTCTTTGTCGGCTAGATCAACATCAATATCTGTATTCAGAACCCCAGCTCTTTTTCGTGATTCAATCTATATTTGCAATTTCAGATTGCTTGTTTATCTTGTTCTTGCTTGTTCTTCGATTGCTTGCAGGAATAGATCTTTGTGATCAGGTCGATTGTGCTTCTAGTTCAGTCGATAACAATCCGAAGTTGGTTCTGCGATTACCAGGGTGTATCAGTCGTGTACGATTGGTAGCCGGATCGTGAGGGTTGTCTTCACAAATCGATAGTTGTTATTCTCATCGAAAGATCAGACCGCCCGTGTCTCATCACCACTTACCCCCTCAGTCCACGAGAGGTTACTGTAAGCCACCCTACGGGAGCGAGGCTCCCGTCGTAGGGACTTTTAGGTGGCGATAGCCCATGTCCTCACAGGGAGGGTATCCTCGCAGAGTGGGCATCGCCTTGGGGGCAGTAAGAAGGATCTGCAAAAATTTCGGAGTTGAACAAAAAAGCACTTTATTAATGAAGAGAAGCAAATACAATGCATCCCCCCTCGTAATGGCGGCGAGGGAGGGAATGGTGAGTACAGCGCCTCCCCCTACGAAGTCGCGAAGGGGGAGGGAGTGAGCCCGGAGGCTAGATGTAGAACTAGCGGAGCGAGTCTACGTTCCACGTATGCTTCAGCTCCTGGTCTTCAAGGTTGGATAGCTTATAAGCCCCCGAGCCCAGGACCATAGAGACCCTGTATGGGCCTTCCCACTTAGGGGAAGTTTGCCCTGGGCTTCGGGGTCGGTCGCGCGCTTGAGGACAAGGTCCCCAAGGCCAAAAGCTCTCGCGTGGACGTGCTGGTTGTACGCGCGAACCATTTCGCATTCGTAAATGGTGTGGCGGAGGAGTGCTCAGTCCTGCTCTTCCTTGACGAGGTTGACTTACAGCCTTTGATTTGCTTCGTTGGTTTGGTACGCCGCGGCCGTAGCTCCGTCTAAGAGCTCGACTCGCAGCAACTGAAAACTAATCTCCGGAGGGAGGACTACCCCAGCCTTGTACACGAGCGAAAAGGGGGTGCGCCCTGTTGCCTGGCTCGGGGTCGTGCGCATGGAGCAAAGGACGCTCAGAAACTCCTCTGCCCATGCGCCCTGTCTGGAGGCGGTTCGTTCGTGTCACCGGTGTAATCCCTATAGGATCACACCGTTGACCCTTTCAACGGTTCCATTGCTCTTGGGATGAGCTACAAAGGCGAAGTGGAGGGTAACCCCCAACCATTCACCAAACTCTTGGAAGTATGCCGAGTCGAATTGGGTCCCGTTGTCGACGGTGATTTCTCAGGGGACACCAAAGTGACAGATGATATTCTTCCAGAAGAACCGCTGTGCTGATCGGGAGGTGATGCTGGCCAAGGGCTCAGCTTTGACCTGGAGAAATAGTCCACCGCGACCACCACATACTTGTAGCCCCCTGGTACTGGGGGGAAGGGACTGATGAGGTCCATTGCGGGACCCTCATTTGAGGAATCCGGTGGCAACCGCCCAGGTGGGTGGCACTCAGAAATGGTACATTGCAGCTCACAACAACAAGATGCATTATATAAAAAATGCGAGTAATTAAAACAAGTGCTGATCACAGGGACCAGCATTACAATAACATAGCGCCAAAATGACGCACTTTAATGTTGATACAAAATTAAGGAGTTTTCTTCGACACAAAAGTCGGCACAAAATAAAACAACGATAGTAAACAAAAGGACTTCATCTACCTTCATCTTCAACTGCAGCGGTGTTGCATGGGCCTTCTCCACATCAGACTCCACTTGGTAAGTGACCCTCTAACAGGCTGGATCTTCTGGAGCAGTTTCTTCTTCTTGTTCCATGTTGGGTTCAAGACCGTAGGACTCAGGGTCAATGAATCCTTCTTCTAAATTTTGTTTGTAAAAGCAAGGGTGAGCACATTGTCCACATGGTGCTCAACAAGTCCCAAAGAAGAATGCAGATATATATAGATGAGGGGGAAAGTTCTCAAAGAATGGCTCTTTGGCTTATAGATTAGATTTTCACACTTAGTTTTGAAGAAAAGTTCTTTGTTCTCAAAAGCAAGGCTTTTAAAACCCTAAGCTAAATTTTTAGAAGATGTTGTGTGTGGCGGTCTCCCGTGAGTCACCACTTTACTCAGATTTTGTGAAAAATCTTCCAAAAGCTACTTGTGCTGCATCGACGTGGATAGAATCCACCGCGCGCAGACTCCATGACCTGGGAGCTCAGAGTATCTAATACTTTTTATAACTTTGCAAAGGTGTACCACCTTAATCAACCGATCACTCAGGTTTCAAGTCGGTACCTCTCCATGCGACTTTTACGCATGTGACAAGGCCGAGATCACACAACAGTTTACAATCCTAGCATTAACAATTCCCTGCCCGGTAAATAGACATTCCAGTCCTCATTACTGTTGTGGGTCCTCCCCACTGCCTTACTTCCTAGCCTTGGTCTATGTTCTCGCAAGACACATAGCCTCTTTTGATTACAGCCGTGCACGAATTAATCAGGCGTAGGGCGTCTTCCTTCTTTCCACCTTTTCCTCTCATAATTTTTGTGAACTCACATCAGTCATGGCCCTCAGTGGCCCACCAGTTTCTCGCAAGAAACCAGACCGACAACCATTGCAGGGAAAAGCTAATACTGAGAAAGCTACTATGTTGCGCCCGTCCCATACCGGGCAAGTGGTTGGTACTTTTTCATGCTGCATGGAAGTACAACACAAGATTCTAGTCCTTATGAATCTTTAGTGAGGAGTCTTTCACATTCCCAGTGCGCACACAGCACCATCCAATCAAACCATCCTCACTATCGATTCCAATCACATTTTCTTTCACAAAAAGGGGTTTGGAATATGCTTTTCTCACATGAAGCCCCTTTTGTAAAGCCCCCTTTGTGATTGATTAATTTAGGACATATCTAATCACTTTATTTGAACATAGCTCTCATTTGAATATAAGGCATGCATATACTTGAAAACAGCTAACAAACTTCATTTCAAAATATTAGGCTAGACATGATAAAGGTTTGAGACTTGCCTTGCAATGATGGGTCGAGTTGCTCAGACGGTTCTTCGAAGATCTCTTCCGCTCCTTCAACTTCTGGTTCTACGGCGGATACAAATAATATATACGCACTATATAAGCACACAGAAATAATTGTACTAGAAAATAATAAGTAAATATATCATGCATGCAGGAGAAAAGGTTTGGACAAGGTCACTTGGGTGTTAATTGAAGAGATGGGCTCAAAAGGGCTTGAATGTCGAAAGGCTGACATTCGGTCTACGGTTAGACATAGCCCTAAGTTGGCTCTAGGTATGTTTTCTGGAGATGTGACAGTAGAGAATATTGTAGAACATGGCTCCAGGAGCTTAGTGGACAAAGTGGCATTTCAATTGCTCAAAAAGAAAAGGTTAAACAAGGTCAATGTCAGTGGCTGACATGCATTGACACTGCACTGACACTGTCAAAAACTAGGGCAGAGGGTTAAATTTGGTTCTGGGCTTCAAACTCTTCACCAACTATGTCTAGGAGGTAGGCTTGGATGCCAGGAACATATTGGCGGTGGTTTCAGGGCAAAAGATGGCCGGACGACGATGAACGGCGGCGATGAACTACGGTGGCGACATGGCACAGACATGGTTCTAGACAGGAATTTGGCAAGGGAATAACTTTTGATCTAGGCAGATTCAAGAATCGGGCTAGTGGGAAGAAATACTCAGGAGGTTGAGGCCTAGCTAAATGACAAGGTGGAATTGGCTAGATCGGCCGGGAAGCAAACTCCGGTGAACTGAGCCGAAGACGAAGACATGGGAATTGGGCGTTTTCGTTTTAAGGCATTTGAGCTCAATTCCATGCTTGTGAAGCATCTAGGGGACAGTAGGAAGCTACTGGGGGTTTCAATTTGGCTAGGGGATCACTGGAGAAGCACGGCGGTGATCTCCGGCGAACTGCCGAAATCCAAAATTGGGGATTCGTCGCTCGGGGCAAAATTGAAGTTTTCAATCCTACGGGCTTACTCCACTTGGTTCACTGATTGATTTGTCCTACTAGCACGAGGATCAATTTGGCTTGAATCGCTCGGCATTGGGGGAACAAGGCAAAAGATAAATCTGGCGGTCGCCGGCGCTAGGTTTCGTCAGGGTTCAATTAAACGCCATGAAACAGAGAGGAAGGTGTGGGGAACTCACCGGTGAACTCGGATTGAAGGGGGAAGCAGAGGCTTGGGCTGGCGGCGAGAGCTCCTCCGGTAGCTTGTCGGGGAAGACGTTGGCAAACGAGAGAGCTAAGCTACGAAGTTTGCTGGTGAGCTGTGGTGTGAAGTGGGAAGCTCTGGGTGAGGGGGGGCTTAATATAGCCAGGGGCTGGGTCCTCGGAAGTTGCAGTGAATCGAGCGGGAGATGCTCGACTGGCGCCGGAGCAGGATCGAGGCGGTGTTGGGACACGGCATAGCTATACCAGGGGAGAAAAATCGCGTGATATCTGGTTTGGCAGAACGACGGGATGGCAAGCCTCGGCATGGCGGCGAAGTGGCGCAAAAGTTCTGACAGTAGCAGGCACGCGCGCGTGAACGGCGTTGCTGGCGGTCTCCAGTCGTCGCCACGGTGGAGCTCTTTGGTGCGACGCGAACACCACGTGCGGACATGTAGGACACCGCCGTTGGTGCAGGCAAAACTGGCCGGCGGTGAAGCTTGCGGTGGTGGTTCACGGCGAACAGCAGCGGCTGTGGTCGAGGTGACCTCTGGTCGTGGTCGTGCACAGGCTCATCCCTGGTCGAGGTCAAATAAGGGGCCAGGGACTAATACATGAAGTTTTGGACTGATTTGCGAGGATTCTCTTTGTGATTTAGGACCTGTTTGTAAATTTGGAGATTTGGAGGGCTGATTTGATATATGACTTTGCAGATGAGTGCTACCAAAACACTTGAACTCATCTAGTAGGAAAAATGGCAAAATCCGATAAGATCTGATGGTTTTGACAAAAATCGAAAACAGGGTAAACAGGGTAATTAGGGTTTGCAATTTTTGGCGGAGCTGAAACTAGGGTTTCGGTTGAGATTTTTGAGTTCTTCCAGAAGGGAAAAATCTTCAGAAAAGTGAAGGGAAAACAATCATTGGATCAGATCGGAATTTGGAGGTGGTCTGAGACTTTTAGCCTTTTTGGGCTTTTGCCAATTCAGAAAAGGACTAAACTGAAATACTTTTGGACTGAAAAGTGAAAATGATCTGAAAGGTGAAGTTTAGCTGCCAGCTTTTTAAGTTAAGGTAGTGGCACACCTAAGATCATGATTTTGAGATAAGGGATCAAAATAGGGTTGAGACATGCTCACTAGCAAGCAGAAAGGATAGCAAAAACTGGGATGTTACATCCATCCCCTAGCGCGCAAAGGTCCAAGTAATGGGGATGGTCTGCAGTGTCGTGGAGGGCAGCTTGGAGCCATTTGCCATTTTTTGGCAGCCCTCACATGCGGAGACAAGGTCTCGTGCATCGCGGATCATACTAAGCCAATAAAAGCTTTGGCGGAGAACCTTTGCCGCGACAGCACGTGGGGCCAAGTGAGACCCGCAGCTCCCCAAGTGGATGTCCTCGAGGAGCTGGAGTCCTTCTGCCCGAGGGAGGCAGCGAAGCAGGGCGGAGGCCCCCCCCCCCCCCGCCCCCGCGCTTGTAGAGCTTTCCCTCTAGTAGGAGATACGCTCGTGCCTTGGCACAGAGGCGCTTCGCCACGACGTCACTGGGAGGCTCCCCCTACCCCCTTATGAAGGAGACGAGGGGGTCCATACAGGACATGTTCCGGATGATCTCAGAAACCTCCGGGTCACGGGACTCGTGGTACGCGCCCAGACGGGTTAACGAGGGCTTCACGATGATCTCTAGGAAGGCACCCCCGGGGACAGGTTCCCGGGTGCTGGCCTCCCAGGCCAAGGCATCGACGCGGTCATTATCCCTCCGGGGGATATGCCAGGCCTCCAGGCCCTCGAAGTACCTCTCCGTCTTGCGCACCTCCCCCAAGTAGAGGCTCAGGTTCACATCATGACACAAGTATGAATTGTCCATTTGGCAAACCACGAGCTGGGAGTCCCCCTTGACCAGGAGGTGGTGAATCTCCAGGGAGCACGCGAGGCATAGCCCCAGGAGTAAGGCCTCTTATTCGGTGACCTTGTTCGTACGGGGAACTCGAGCCTCGCTACGTACTCTAGCGTTCTTCCCTTGGGACTCCAGAAGAATACCCTCGCGCCAGCCCTGGTGAGGCACAAGGAGCCATCGAAGATGAGTGTCTAGTGGTCGTTGCACCGGGGCGGCTCGACGGGAGTCTGCCCCTCCGTTCCGGAGGTTGGGGTCCATTCCGCACAAAGTCAGCAAGAATTTGCGATTTGATGGCGGAATGGCCCGTGAGGGACAGGGAGAAGGGAGCTAGCTTAGCTCCCCACTTCCCGATCCGGCCGGTGGCCTCCTTGTTCCGCAACACCTCCCCAGGGGGAGGGAAGACGAGACAGTGATCGAGTGTCCCAGGAAGTAATGGAGAAGCTTCCGGGATGCCATTAGAAGGGCGTACCAGATCTTCTCCACCTCTGTGTACCGTGTCTTAGCTCCTTGGAGGGCTTCGCTTACATAATACATGGGGCGCTGTTTCCCATCTTGCTCCTTTACCAGCACCGCACTTATAGCGACTGGGGTGGCTGCAAGGTAAAGGAGTAGGGGTTCTTCCAGAGATAGGCTCACGAGCATTGGAGGGCTCGTGAGGTACTTCTTCAAGTCATCAAAGGCCACCTAGGCCTCGGGGCTCCACTTGAACCCTTCGAGGCCCCAGAGGATTCTGAAGAACTGCAGGCCGCGTTCCCCCAACCGTGAGACGAAGCGGCTTAGCGAGGCCAGGCGGCCAGTAAGCCATTATACGTCTTTCACGGAGCGCGGCGGGGGCATGTCCAGCATGTCCCGAATTTTCTCGGTGTTGGCTTCTATGCCTTGCTGGGACACAAGGAAGCCAAGCAGCTTCCCCCCGCGCATGCCGAAGGGGCACTTTTCCGGGTTGAGTTTCAACCCGTACTCGCAGAGGCTGCAGAAGGACTACGCTAAGTCGTTGAGGTGATCGGCCGCACGGAGGCTCTTAATGACCGACTCGTCCATGTAGACCTCTACGTTGCGACCGATCTAGTCCTTAAGGACCAGCAACATGAGGCACTGGAAGGTTTCCCTAGCATTCTTTAGCCCGAAGGGCATGTGGACGTAGCAGAAGGTGCCGTGGGGAGTTATGAAACTCGTCTTTTCCTCGTCCTCCTTAGCCATACGGACTTGGTGGTAGGCTGAATACGCATCTAGAAAGCTCATGAGCTCACACCTCGCAGTCGAATCCACTAGCTGGTCGACCCGCGGGAGCTAGAAGTTGTCTTTTGGGTAAGCTTTGTTGAGGTCGGTGAAGTCCACGCATATCCTCCACTTGCCGCTCGACTTCTTCACGAGAACGGGGTTCGCCAGCTATTAGGGATGCAACATTTCCCAAACGAAACTGCCTCTCAGAGCCTGGCGATCTTGGCCTTGATGGCCTCTTGGCGCTCAAGACAGAGCTTCCTCAACTTTTGATTTACCCAGGGCGACCAGGTGTTATAGTGAGCTTATGCTTGATAACGTCCCGGGCAATGCCCCGTACGTTAGCGGGCTTCCATATAAAGACGTTGGAGTTTTTATGGAGGAAGGCCACGAGCTGCTCTGCGTGCTCCTCGGGGAGGTCTGCTCCAACCATGACGATCTTTCCTCGTCCTCCGGGAACAGCAGATTTTCTGGAGGTCACCCTCCAGGCGTGGTTTTGGGAGAAACTTCCTGGAGGTGACGGCCGGGACAACTGGAGCATCTAGGGCCGGGGGAGAGCTCTGCCCCTCCCCCCCTCCCGGGGCCTTGATCAAGTTGACGTCCCCGATTGTCCTGGTCGCCTCGGGTGGTGATCACGCCGCGAGGCCCAAGGATCTTCACACAGAGATAACTCTGGTGGATTGCCGCCCCCAAACGGTTGATCATGGTTCTCCCCATAATCGCATTGTACAAAGAGGGGAGATCCACTACGTCGAATCGGACCATCTCCGTCTGGTAGTTGTTTGGGGCGCCGAAGGTCATGGGGAGATCGACCTTCCCCACCAGATAGACGATTTTCCCCAAGATAAAGCCCTGCAAGGGCCCAGCTGTAGGCTGCAGTAGCTTTTTGTCCACCTACATTTCCCTGAACGCCTTCAGGTACAGGATGTCAGCGGCGCTTCCGCCATTGACAAGGATGTGCACCAGCTGGTAGTTGTAAATGGTAGCGGAGATGATGAGTGCGTCTTCATGAGGGAAACGAACCCTACGCCATTGACAAGGATGTGCACGCGTCTTTCGCTGTGAAGGTGAGGGGGATGTCTGACCACTTTGGTGGCCGGGACGTGTTCAGCACCCCCACAACCTTTACCTCCTGCGCGTACTCCCTACGCTGGCGCTTGGAGTTCCGCCCCGAGGCGGATCCTCCCATGATGATGTTTACACGCCTTTGGGAGGTTTGGAAGGGAAGCTCTTCGCCTGAGCCCCCTTCCTGCGCCTGTCTTTGCTACTCCCCCGAGGAAGCAGGGAGAGCCGGCAGAGTCAGCAGAGGGGGGCAAGGAGGCCGGGCTCCCACCCCACCCACGCTTGACGAGGAATGCGGCGAAGCGTTGCTAGAGCTGATGGCATTCTTGGGTAGCATGGGTATTAGACTTGTGGAAGGCACACCATACATTGGCTGCCCTCCTTGCCTTCCAACGTGGGGTCACTACTACAGAATTCATTATCACAGTCGGGTCAAAACAGTCATCACAGATGGTTCTTACCCATCAGTGATATTCGAGTCAATGATAATCATGTACTATCACTGACGGTTTTGAACCGTCTGTGATCTTTCCCCTCACAGACTGTTATAAGATCAAAATCGTCTGTGATACTCATACTACACAGACTGTTATAACATCAGAACCGTCTGTGATACTCCTAATACACAGACTGTTATAACATCAAAGTCATCTGAGATACTCATACTACCACAGACGGTTTTGATCTCAGAACCGTCAGTAATAATATGAGTATCGCAAACAGTTTTGATGTCAAAACCATCTAGGATACTCACATTATCATAGACAGTTATGAAATCATAATCGTCTGTGATAATCACATTATCAGAGACGGTTATAACCTCAGAACCATCTGTGATACTCAAATTATCAGAGATGGTTATAACCTCAGAACCGTCTGCGACACTCACATTATTACTGATGGTTCTGAGATCAAAACCGTCTGTGATACTCATATGATTAGAGACGGTTATGACCTAGGAGCCGTCTATGATAGCCTCCTTATCACAGATGGTTGTTTCAGAACCGTCTGTGTATTTAGAGTATCACAGACGGTTTTGAAGTCAAAACCATCTGCGATATTGTCATTATCAGCGACGGTGGTAATCTTGGAACCGTCTGTGATTGTTTCCTTATCACAGACGGTTTATAATCTCAGAACCGTCTGTAATAGTGAGATATCACAGACGGTTTTTAAGTCAAAACCGTCTGTGATAGTGTTATAATCTCAGAACCGTCTGTGATAGTGTGATATCACAGACGGTTCTGAGGTCAAAACCATCTGTGATAGTGATAGTGTGATATCACAGACGGTTTTTAGGTCAAAATCATCTGTGATAGTGTCATTATCGGTGACGGTTATAATCTCAGACGGTTTGTAAGATCAAAACCATCTGTGCATATTAATATTATTTTTAATAAATTTCTTTTTTTTTGGTGGCTAGCCCATGTCCTCTGTACAAATAGCATTTCATATATACAGTTCATGAATTTCATACATGCATAGTACTCAAATATATACAGTTCATTTCATACATGCACATTGCTCAAATATATACAGTCTCATACATACATGCACACAACTTAAAAACATGTACAATAGAATTTCATATATACAGCACAGAACTCAGAAATATGTACAATTGAGATTGAACAAATAAATGTAATTGACAATAAAAGTGAGTGTGTTAGATGTACAAATAAATGTAAGGCCGCACTAATACGAACCTTGCGGGTCTCTAAACTTCCCCTTGGTTGATATGACCTCCGCAAGGAAAAACTCAGCGAGCATCCCTCGGACAATTCCAATCTCCCGAGGGTCAAAGCTTTCCGAAGGGAAGTCGACCCCCTACAGCAAGAGTTGGTACAAAAAAATTAGCTCAATGCAGTTGTAAATTCTGCCAAATCGATACAAAGGGGAGCAGTTGTATACCTCGGGGAAATCTAGGCGGTGAGGGGTGATGATCAGGTCATACATGTGGCGCATCACGTAGAACCCACATGTATTGTCGTCCGGCTGCTGATGGCACTGCCAATTTATAGACCGAGAGTTAGCTGGGGACACATTATAAAGTAAAACAGATGCTAGTTGAAATTTGTACCAAAAATTGTAACCACTGAAACTTATCGGCTCACCGCTCGTGTTGTCGCCCTCCCTCGGCAAAGTAGTTCGTGAAAGCCCTGTAGACAGTCAAAATTGACAGTTTAAGGATAGTCGAAATTGACAATTTGAGGACAATAAATCTAGATGCATGCAAGACAGGTCCACATGAATATCATCACCTTTCGAATATATCTCATGCGCCGCAATACGAGTACCCTTTCCTCTGCAATGAATCAAGGTAGAACACCTTGTTCCTTTTCATAATAAGTAGCAGCAGGATCCAGTGGTAGCTACATGTTACACGTAAAGAATTAAAAATTTAATCTAAGTTTGGGGGTGTGCACATGGAGACACTAATCTACGGGTGAAGTACTGATGAAAGCACTCACCTCTGGTTGAAGGGTACAAGTATGTACTCCTTGTCGACCTGAGCAAGCAACCCTCTTTTGATGTAGTTGACAACGAAGTCTGCGTCTGTCCTAAACATCACCTCGGCGACCATCTGGGAGTCCAAGAAACCAGCAGGTATGCCCTTAGATTTGGCATAGCTGGTCATGCAACTGCACAGAAGTAACCAATTAATAAAGACATATATCCGTATATGCATGAATAGGCGTAGGATAGTAGGATACTTACAGCACCCAAGACCGTAGGATTGACAAATCGAGCGCATCTTTGTTCAGTAAATTGTGCAGGTCTTCGAAGGTCACCGGGTAGGTCCCAACGTCGTTATGGAACTCTGCCATGGTGTACTTGACCATGATGTGCGTCGGACACTGTGTCCTGGTCTGGTTTGTCCTCCTCATGTACCATGCATGCAGGCTCTGGCATGCTAACCCCATGCTCGAAATTGCGGTATTAGAGGCCATGGGCATCCCCAGAGCGAACGGCATGAGAGCTGGCGCACTCTTCTCGCTCTCCTTCGCCGGGCTCTTCTTTGCTTTTCCCGTACTAGCCAGCTTCTTGAATGGTTGCCTCCTAGTCGGAGTCAGCTTCGTCATCGAAGGGTTCGGCTGGCTAGTAGGCCGTGTGTCGGTCTGTGATGTCTGTGATATAAGAACCTACGTATTAGGACACTAACTCTGAGGGCAATTATTACAGTATGAATTATGAAACTGGTGTTGGAATTACCTCATCCAGGACGATGTCTTTCTTGGACCATTGCACGAACGTGTGCACCGCATCCCCGAGAGTGGTAATCTCGTCGTTCAGCGGCTTCTCCAACGGAAAACCCTTGCAATGGTCAAAGACACTGTCCACCTGGACCCGTGCAAAACCCTCACATAGAGGGGCACCGTGGATTGTGGCCCCCGCCGTGCATGGTTGCGCCATCCCACGGCCAGCCTCGATCGGAAAGAGACCGGCCAGCACCATAACTTGCAGGATGTGGGTTCCTACAAATAGTGCGCATTAACAAATTGAATTTCACCGCTTTTCACTTTCGAATGAATTAACATAGACAAACGGTCATTACTTGCAGAAAGTCCACTAGGTACTTTGGAGAGGGCTCCGTCTGCGAAGGCCCCGGCGCAGACACGCAGCTACTATGGTGTCCAAGAATGGGGGTCGGTACTTCCGCTACTACAGGGGGGTGTCCTGGGTCGCCTTTCTTAGCTCTTCATACATGGACCGCATCTCCGACAACTGCTGCAGGAGTGCTTTGTCCTGAGCAGCGAACTCCGATTGCATCTCCTCCTTGAGCCTTTCATCGCGGGCTTGGTGGGATCTCTTTCTCCTCTTAGCCGCCTCCTCATCATCAGGGAAACCATGCCTCCAAGGCACAGTGGCACCAAGGCCGCGCACGCGGCCTGGATGCTCCTTGTTTCCTAGCACCGCTGTGAGGATATCCCTGTCCCTCCTGGGGTTGAACTCTCAGGATGCCGCCTGTGCACTCAACGTCACCTGCAACAGGAGAACTTAGCAATACAACCCATTGCATTCGTGTTATGAGGATAGTACGTGATCGGACAATCTTACCAGCCGGTCGATCACTTCCCTGTCCACAGGGTTATTCACAGAGACGCTTCAGGAGGAGGTCATTGTCAATCTTTCTCGGCACCAATTGCGGGCGCGCACGTCCGTTATGCCCGCATAAGGACTGCCGGCTGAAGACTGGGAAGCCTCCTCGTCCTACTTCCTCCACAACGCCTTCTTCCCCACATACCCACCACTGCCTAGTCTGTGTGGGTGGGTATTCTTGGCCTGGTTAGCCTGGCCCTTCGCACTAAGCTCCTGGAACTCTGGCTTGGCCTTCATCTCGACGAACTGCTGCCATGCCTCGGGAGTCACGAAAGGGAAGTCATCGAAGGGGGTCTTTGACTCCTTCACATAGCGCCTGACAAGGTTGCTCTTGAAGTTCCTCCACGCCTTGTTTATTGATATCAGTGTCCTCCGACGGATGGTGAAGTGGCGATCCTGGGGAATGTGAAATGCCGCCTACATTTCTTCCCATAGCGCATCCTTGCACTCTGGGGGCACTTGACCCCAGTCAGAGGTGGTGATGGGCACCCCGCTCCCTTGCCACTTTGCCGCATAGTGAGCGGTACTGACCGACAAGTTTGTCCGGAGCTTCCGGCACACCATTGTCGTCGAACTGGACGTGCTGCTTTTCCCGCTTGTCCAGACGCGCGCATGTCGTCCGGCCTCGCCCCTTTCTCTTCTGCGGTTGGGTCACGGTGGACGGAGCGACCTCCGGCCCAGGCGTCTCATCGCCAACGAGGTCACTCTGACTCCCCGAGTGGTGCATTTCGTCACCAGACATATTAGTTCCTAACATAAGTGAAAGAGAGAATAGTTTAAGTAACTCTGCAACTAATAATTCTATAACAAAACCCATATACTTATAATTAACCAAGAATGACAGAAACGGTGGGGAGGCGATGGAGGTGATCGCGTCGGAAGGCGGGAGGGCGATGGAGGTGATCGCGCCTGACGGTGGAAAGGCAATGCAGGTGATCACGACGGACGGAGAGGAGGAGATGGAGGAGATCACGACGGACTATGGGGAGGCGATGGAGGTGATCGCGATGGACGGTGCGAGGGCGGAGAGAGCTAGGGCAAACAGTTGCAAAGTCTGGAAATGAGTGGGACAAAGCCCGCCTTGAACTATGTACCGCGTAGAGATTATCACAGTCAGTCCACCATTCACAACCGTCTGTGATATTATTATCACAGTCGGTTCTCACGTCAGACTGTCTGTGATAATCTCCATAGTGATAATCTCTAGAGAGATTATCACAGACGGTTTTGAGTTGAGAACTGACTGTGACTGAGATTATCACAGACGGTTTGGACTTAAGAACCGACGGTGCACGTTAAGAACTCGAAGCGTCGGACACTGTTGGGAATATCACAGTCAGTTCTATATTCATAACCATCTGTGATAATATTATCACAGTTGGTTCTCAAATAAAAACCGTCTGTGATAATCTACATAGTGAGAGATTATCACAGATGGTTTTGAGTTGAGAACCGACTGTGACTGAGATTATCATAGACGATTTGGACTTGAGAACCGACCATGCACGTTAAGACTTGAAGCATCGGAGACGCTTTGGGAATATCACAGTCGGTTCTATATTCATACCCGTCTGTGATAATTCATAACCGTCTGTGATAATCTCTCTATTGAACGTAAGTTTTACAACTTGAAACTGATCTGTAGCTTTTCAACTCTGAATGCTCGAAAACTTGTTTTAAATGAACACTCAGATATTTCAAATGTATTCCAAATGCTCTGTAAATTGGTTGCAGTGTACGTAGATCCAAAAATTGGTTACAATGTGGAGCATACTCAAATAAATTTAACATACAATGTGGAGCATGCTCAAGTTAATGTTACATACAAATGGGGACTTTGACCGACAATTTGCACATATACAGCCATGTTATCCTCAACTTTCCCCTTGCCACAGCCCTGCAAAGACGAGAATTACAGTAGATATAAGCTATACCGATGGAAACAGAGAGATAAAGACATACGGTTGATTACCTTTAAAGTATAACCCTTCCTGGTGATCCATACACACGTAACTGGTTTCGTCGGTGTCATCAGTATCGACCTGTACGCCATCTCCAAATGGAGGAATCTCATCAAATTGATTGTATTCCTCCTCATCTACGACATTTTCAACTCCAACAATCATTCTCTTGCCATGAAGTACGACGTGCCACTTCTTATTAGCCGGGTCAGTGACATAAATGACCTCAATGGCTTGCTTTGCAAGTATGAATGCTCATCTTTATAAGCAACTCGATCGAGATCCACAGAAGTGAAACCGTAATTGTCAACCTTCACACCTTGTGGGATTTGGACCCATCGGCATCGAAACAGGGGAATCTTGAATAGTACGTAATCGAGCTCCCAAATTTCTTCAATGAACCCGTAGTACGAGTTCAATCCACGTACTACCGTTGTTGGGCCTGTCTCGCTGAACTCCTCATGAAAATCTTCTACGCTCACTCCACTATTTTGCACAGTGCTCTTTCGATCTTGAGCTTTCGTGTAAAATGTGTACCCATTGATGTCATATCCCTGCCATGTCTGTATAGTAAACGTGGGCCCTTTTGCCAACCATTTAAGGTTGTCACTTGCGAACTCTCCGGTGATTCGCACTTTCATCCACGCGTTGAATTTACTGTTATGTTCTCCCGTGATCCAAACCTCAGATCGGCGAGGATTGTCTTGTCGTAGCGTCTCCTTGTGCTCGTCGATGTACGGAGACACCTCCGTCATGTGCTGTAAGACCCAAAAATGAGCTTTCGAGTACATATCAAAATCAGGAGTGATGGCTCTCCGTCCAATAGTGCCAACACCATCAAGCCTCCCCTCGTGATGAGACACAGGAACTCCTATTGCTTCTACCTCGGCCATGTAATCGATGTAGAACTCAACAACCTCTTCCGCTGCATAACCTTCGACAATGCTACCCTCGGGCCGGGACCGATTCCTCACGTAGGCCTTAAGTACATCCATGTACCTCTTGAATGGATACATATAACGTAGGAACATGGGTCCACATATCTTGATTTCTCTGACAAGGTGGACGGTGAGATGGACCATGATATCAAAAAACGATGGAGGAAAATACATCTCAAGCTGACAGAGAGTTTGAACCATCTCGCTCTGCAGAGAATCCAGTCCATCGGGATCAATGACCTTCCAAGAAATTGCATTGAAGAAAAAACACATCCACGTGATCGTCTCTCTGACCTTATGTGGCAAAATACTCCGGATGGTAACAGGAAGCATTTGTGTCATCAACACGTGACAATCATGAGACTTCATACCCAGCAATTTCAAATCTCCCATGGACACAAGCTTTTTCATATTTGCGGAGTAACCCGATGGAACTTTAACACCATAGAGACACTTACAAAGTTCTGTCCTCTCAGCCTTGCACAAAGTGTAGCATGCAGGGGGGAGGTATATACGGCCTTTATCGTCCTCTCTCGGTGGTAGCTCGGGCCTAATTCTCATTTCGATCATGTCACGCCACACATTGACGCCATCCTTTGTCTTCCCCAGAATGTTCAACAATAGGCCGATTAAACTGTCGCAAACATTCTTCTCTACATGCATGACATCAATGCAATGATGAACCTCTAAATGCTCCCAATACGGTAAGTTCCAAAATATCGATCTCTTCTTCCAAGAGTTCTTCGTGCGGGGTTTCAATTTACGACCCTTTCCAAACACAACGTCTATGTCCTTCACCTGTGAGTAAACATCTTTCCTGCGCGTAGGCTTCGGGGCTGAACCATCTTCCTTGTGGCCGTCAAATTCCCTCTTCCTCTTACGATACGCGTCATTCTTCGGAAGAAACCTACGGTGACGCATGTACACTGTTTTCCTGCAATTCTTCAACCACACGCTCTCAGTCTCATCTTCGCAATGGGGGTAAGCTTTGGCTCCTTTCGTACTACGGCCCGACAAATTTCCAAGGGCAGGGAAATCGTTGATGGTGCAGAATATCATAGCACGTAGGATGAAGGTCTCTCGTTTATATGCGTCCCATACCTGCACCCCTTCGTTCCACATTGTTAGGAGATCCTCTATCAATGGTGCCTAGGTACACATCAATATCGTTTCTGGGTTGTTTTGGTCCTGAGATAAGTAGAGACATCATGATGTACTTGCGCTTCAATATCGATGTTTCTCCACTGCAAAGAATCAACGGGGTGTCTCAGCTTTCCATCCTTCTTCCGGTCTTCCGAGTGCCAACGCAGTAATTTTGCCTCTTTACGGTTTGCAAACAAACGCTGCAAGCGGGGAATGACGGGCAAACACCACAACACCTTAGCAGGAGGTCCTTGCTTTATCTCAGCGCAGTCGCCGTCGTCAGTTCGGTCCTTACACTTATAGCGGGATGCGCCGCACACCGGACAAACATGCATATCCTTGTAGTCGTTACGGTAAAGGATGCAATCATTAGGGCATGCGTGTATCCTTTCTACTTCCATTCCCAAAGGACACAACAGCATTTTCGCTTGGTAGGTGTTTTTTGGCAACTCGTTTCCTTCTGGGTGCATGTCCGCCAAAAGATCTAACAGTGCCATGAAACTCTTGTCGGTCTAGCTGTTACTTGCCTTCAATTTTAACTGTTCAAGCACAGAGGTCAACTTTGTGTACTTTGACTTGCAACCAGGGAACAACAGCTTTTCTGAGTCCTCAATCAAGCACTTGAATTTCCCAAACTCCCTTTCACTGTAATTTCCTTCCACATCACGCAACATGTCATCTAAATTGTCATCCTTTGGCATACCCTCGTCGAACTCGTTGTTCGGATCCAACATGTCCTGTTCCTCAACCTGAGTGGCACTTGTTTCTGCAGTTCGCTCTTCTCCATGGTGGACCCAACACGTGTACCCCTTTTTGAAACCACGTCGGATCAAGTGGGCGACAATTTGAGATGAGTTGGTGAACATCTTAAGATTCTGGCAGTCTACACAAGGACAGTACATATATGGTAAACCCTTCTTCGCCATGTCTTGCTCAGCAACCTTTTGGAAATCAAAAACACCTTTCATGTATTCCTCACCCACTCGGTTGTCATTATACATCTAGTCTCGGACCATCTGCAATTAATCAAATTCATACACATGCTAATTATTAATACTCTATGTACAGTCGACACGCAATAAATTATATAAATCTAGCTAGCTAGTGTTTGATGCGGAGTTTGCGGTATAAATTGTTAACTACTACTTGAACTGCAAGCAATTAGTTGGGGGCGTGGATAACACACATCATAAAGCAATTAAATAGCTACAGTACATGTCAAAAATGAGTTACAATCAGGATTTGCTGCTGTAGCTTCCCCTCCCTCTCACTCTAATTTGATCAATCAATGGAGATCGATATTGATGATGAAATCAAGTAATGTGTATGCCTTGGGAGCAAGTACCAACCTTGGATTCTCAAATTTTTGCCCCCCAATGCTCCCCCGGCCTTTCGAGATTTCGCTCTTCCTTGCCCCAAATCTCTTCGAACTGGACAGTGTATGTCGAGCAAGAGTGTACAACTAGCTCAAAACATCCGCCAAAAGACCTTTTATACCAGGTTCAATAAAGACGGTTCTATATAATACCGTCAGTAATATCGGTGCATTTTTGAAGGACAGAATATCACTGACGGGTTTCACTTTATTAAACCGTCGGTAATATCAGTGCATTTTGTGTAGAACTATGACAAAAATATCACAGACGGTTATGAGCTCAAAACCGTCCGCTTTAATAGTCAGTTTTTAATTAAGAACTGTCTGTGATAATTACAATATCACAGACGGTTCCGAGCTCAAAACCGTCCGCTTTACTATCACAGTCGGTTTTTACTTCAGAACCGTCTATGATTATCACTATCGGTTTTTACTTCAGAACTGTCTGTGATTATCACAGTCGGTTTTTACCTCAGAACTGTCTGTGATAATTATAAAATCAACACTCTGCTCTACTATCACAGAGGGTGATAAGGTCCGAACCGTCTATAATATCCTGGATTGTTTGCAGTCGAACCGTTCTACTAGTGGTTAGTGGTTCCAATTGTTTTTCATATTTGGTTCTATCTTATTTTCAATGTTAGTATTTAAAAAATATGAACGTTGAGACTATTTGGTTTTATCTTGTTTTTCATATTTGTTGTATATATATGTCTGTGGATGTTCAAAGAATTTTGAGACTATTACAGTCGGTCCTGAAATTAAAACCGTCTGTAATTTTACTATCAGAGACGGTTTTGAGTTAAAAACCATCTTGATTGCAGCAGTATTTTCTTGTTAACATTTTCACACAGAACATCATTTGGTGATTATCAGTTACATAATCAATCGAAAAGCCAGATATATAAGGAAAAGAAATTTCTTATTTCTTACAATCTTTGCATACATAAGGGATACAAGCGACCAAACTAGCGTCGACCTGTTCCGAAAGTAATTTACAAAGTTCTCCTAGGGACGTATTGGCATCAGTAGGATCTACACTGGCCGCCCCAGGAGAACTACCAATGGCTCTAAGACTATCTACATCATCTCTCAGCAAAGGAGTGGATTTGGCATCAGTAGGATCATCCAAGAAATTAAAGCTGATGATACAAAAAAGGTGTTGAAGAGGGGATATTAGAAGGATTGTTGTGGATCTCCAAAGGTGGAGATGAAGCTGCAACTCATAGCACTCTGCCAAGTGTAGAATGGCAGAAGACATCCCCTCAGAACGCTTCTCCAGCGCCTCTTTTTCTTCTTGGAGAGTTCTACACAAGGCAGCTTTCTCCTCCTGCACATGCATGGGTTAGTTTTGAAAGACATAACAACCAGCAGAGAGGGTGAAGATGATTGCCAAGCTTCAGAGTGGATTTGGACGTGGAAGTGTGCGCCTTACCCCAGAAGGTTGATCATCCAAGAAAAGCTGATGATACAAAGGTGTTGAAGAGGGGATATTGGAAGGATTGTTGTGGATCTCCAAAGGTGGAGTCGATGCAACTGGAGGGGTTGCAAGGGGCAATGTGGCAACACAGGCCTCAGCACCCTCTAGAGTCTTCGCTGCAGCTCCACTGGAGGATCTTTCACCATTTCTAAGTCTCTTCTTTGGAGGGAGCATTTCCTCAGGCACCTTTGGATTTCGAAATGCATTTGTTTCGAGGTAATCAAGTCATAAAAGAAAGATCTGCATTAGAGTTTCAGAGAGGACTTACTTTTTGAAGATCCTGATCGAGTTCATTCCTTATCTCTTCCTCATCACTCCCAATTTCAATAACCTCATTGGAATCTCGGCTCGCCATCAAGGTGGGAGTTGAGGAGGGAATAAAGACAGGGATTTAGGAGCCTCGCTATTTATAGAACCAGAAGGTGACGGTTCATATGCGTGGGTGCCTTGAGTTTTAAAAAGCGCACTACTGGTTTTCAAGGTCAATAAATTCATGATAACTTCTTGGGAGATAAACTACACCACAGCAAAGGAAGTTGAAGAGTCAGATTACATAATTCGATGCAAATTAAATTTGATGTAAATAATTAAGTCTCTTCATCTGCGCAGTTATTATGTGCGGTTATCAATAATTGCATGTAGAGAATTTGATGCGTGGGCACTGTTAGGACTATCACAGACGGTTGGGATATCAAACCGTCTGCTTTAATATTATAGACGGTTCTCATGTCCAAACCATCTGTAAGATGACTATTACAGACGGTTCTGATGTCCGAACCATCTTTACTATGCCTGGAATATTGAACTGTTCGACTTCTACAAATACTTGTTCCCTCCTTGGAGTTTTGCTTCCAGTCGAACAGCTCCACTTCTCTTTCTACAAATACTTGAAGCGTCGATCACTGTTGGGACAATCACAGTCGGTCCTTACATAAAAACCATCTATAATGTTACTATCACAGACGGTTTGGAGTTAAAAACCGTCTGTGATATTGAAAGGAGTTGAGAATTCGAGGCGTCGGACACTGTTGGGACTATCACAGTCGGGCCTTACATAAAAACCGTCTATAATGTGACTATCACAAACTTTTTTTACCTCAGAACTGTTTGTGATACAAGCACGTTGATATATAACTTGAGGTGTTTGGCATGCCACAATGCCATCCAGCCAAATAAGCCCAACTTCTATATTCTTTTTATATTATTTGCATGGGACCTGCGACTTCTATATTGTTTCTATATTATTTGAAGGGCTCCGATGGACTGCCCTCACAAGGCAAAGATCGCGATAGTCATTCCTTGATCGCACACAGTGCACATACCTTTGTATGGTCGAATGTTCGCCAAAAGCTAATGAAAGATAAAGAAAGAGGGAAGATAGCATGCAGTCCAAGAATGTGCTAGAAAATTGGAAAGTTGACATAAGAACAAAGTTTTCAATAATTTTTTTCATCACTTACAAAAAAAGTAAAAATATAGAATGCTAGCTCAAGGAGTGGTCTTAGCCCTGGCTGCATCTAGAATAAAGTCAGTTTGACTTGCAGCCAGGACAACGCAGGACTCCTCCAGCGACAAGTTGTCCTTCTTAGGATCAACTACTACCGCATCGAGAAGGCCTGCGACCTCCCTCAGCTTCGCGATGGTATCCTTCATAGTCAAACCGCAGCCAGCGATGGTCATATCCACGGTATCCTTCATAGTCAAACCGCAGCGCCTCGTCCTCGCCCTAGCATTGTCACCATCCGTCTTCATGCGCTGAATGCGCTGGAAGAGATCGTCAAGGTCAAGCCGTAGCCGACTGTGCTTCTCCGTAAGGAGCTTGTGCTCCTCCTAGAGGGCCCTCAGCTTCACTTTCACCTTGCCTGAGTCTTCCACGGCTCCCCTTCCCTGTGCAAATCAACAGGTCAAGAATGTATTGAACAGGGATTAACAATACAAGGGTAAGTCCAAAAGATTGAGAGTTCTTACCGGGGAGGGCGAGGCTGACGATGCCATCGAAGATGCCATTGGCGCAGAGAAGCTAAGGAGTCAAACAGTCTGAGAATTATAAAAACTTGTAAAGTAAATGACAATTTTTCCACTATCAATTTATAGAACTTCCAAAGCGATGCTTCGTGTTCTCCTAGGCGCCGGCGCGAAGATCGGAGATAGAAATGATCACAGTTCAGAATTCGAGGCGCCGACACTTTTTCAGTCGGTTCAGACCTCAGAACCGTCTGTGATAACTACACTATCACAGTCGGTTCTTAGTTCAACACCGACTTCTGAACCGTCTGTGATATTCTTGTTATCACAGACGGTTCTCAGGTGTGAACTGATTGAATCTATCACAGTCGGGTTTTAGGTTTGAACCATCTGTGATAAGTAGACTATTATAGACAGTTTTGTGTTCAGAACCGTCTAGTTTACTATCACAGTTGTTTTTGACATCAGAACCGACCGTGATCACTGAACATATTCTCCCGACAGGCCTTCGCAGACGGTTTTCCATTGAACAGTTCATAAACGTCTGTGATGTGCCGTCCTGGATGTCTGTTTCTATGGTAGTGGGTCTTCCTGGCTGTGGGACGACTGTCCCCCCCATGGCCTTTCGGCTTGGGGAAGGGGCGGTTGCCCTTGTTTCCGTCACGCGAGCCACCTCCGCCCTCGAGGACAAAGGTGTCCTAAGTCCGTGGCTCGCTGCAGTTGCCCCTCTTGGGACGCTTGCTGAGGGGGTCCCTAGCCTCCCGGTCAGCAGGGGCAGAAGCCCCCTGGTTCTTCTTCTAGAGGTCGTCCTCCTCTGCCCGGGCATACTTCTCAAGCACAGTGAAGGGCTCATCGGTAGAGGAGGGGCAGCTCCAAGAGAGTCTCCAGTGGAGCTCCCCGGGGAGGCTCCTGCACATGCATGCCTCAATGACTGTGGTGTCAGGGGAGTGAGCCACTTTGCTCTTGACCTGAGTGAAGCGCTTGAAGAAGCTCTGGATGGTCTCCCCCATCCTCTGTCGGACGGTGTAGAGCTGTGAGGAGTCCAGGGGACGCATGTAGTTCCCCTGGAAGTTCACGCAGAACTCGCGCTTGAGTTGCGCGAAGGAGGCAGCACAGCGGCTAGTTGGCCCCCCTGACCTCCCGGGGAGATTTCCAGTCGCTGTCCTCTTTGACAGGGGATGCGTGCTCATTGTTTGACTCAGGGAGGGGTCCCAGTAGTCTGTCAGCATGACGGTAACATCTCTTCTCCTCGTGGTTAGTCGAGCTAACCTCTTGAATTTTTGAGTACCCCTCAGAGGTAGTGGTAGCCTCTTCGACTAGTATCTTCCCCCGGTTGAGCCGGGAGCGTGGCTCTCTGCGGCCGTGAGCCGAGGGGAGTTCCGATCGGTGATGGGAGGGGGCCTCCCTGGATTTTTCAATGCGCATTCGCTCTACCTCCTCTCGGGTGAAACGGGTTTGATCCACCGGGGGAGCCCTTAAGGGCGGTCCCAGGGGAGGAGGGAGCTGATGCGCGTTGGTCGCCGGCCCAGACGACGCCACCGGCACACAGGACTGGCCCGGTGCCAAGTGAGTGTCCGGGGCAACAGCGGGAGCTGGTGCGGGGAGGGTTCGCAGAGAAATCGCCAACTCTGGTGCCAGTGCAGCCCCGGACATTGACCCGAGGAGGCCTCTGGGCACATGGGCGGCGACGGGCGTGGAGAAGGTTCCCGGCGCGTGGAGGGTTCCTGGCACTACAGCAGCCGCCTGTGGACATTCCAAGCCCGGTGCGAAATGTCCCCCCAGAGCGGGAAAGGATCCAGGCGTGGGCCGGCCCCCTGGAGCAGGAAACATTCCCAATGCGGGGAATGCCCCGGACATAGGCAAACCCCCCGGCGCGGGGAACATTCCGGCGCAAGGAAGGTAGCCTAGTGCTCCAAGAAGAACAGAGGTGGTGCCCCCATAAACGAATATAGGGGCGGGTAAACAGGAGCAACAACTCCTCCAGGGTGTGCTGGGCACGGAGTTGGCCCCCGACCAAAGCCCCAAGAAGTGGGTCTCCGGAGACCAGGACTAATTGGGGGGTACTAGGCCCCGCAAGCGTAGTCGCGGCCGCTGGTCCAGAAACTATGGGACAAAGAAGTGGTGCCTCTGTGATGCGACGCGGGTGGTCCGATCTTTCGATGAGAACAAGAACTATCGATTTATGAAGATGACTCTCACGATCCGGCTACCAACCGTACATGACTGATACACCCTGGCAATCGCTGAACCAACTTCGGATTGTTATCGACCGAACTAGAAGCACGATCGACCTAATCACGAAGATCTATTCCTGCAAGCAATCGAAGAACAAGCAAGAACAAGATAAACAAGCAATCTGAAATTGCAAATATAGATTGAATCACGAAAAAGAGTTCTGGTTCCGAATACAGATATTGATGTTGATCTAGCCGATCAAGAAGAATATCTCAATAGCTTCACGAAGGAAAGACTATGACTAAACAAAACCCGTGGAACCCTAATGGTTCAGTATGATTATATAGAGGAGCTAAAAGAGATCGGTGGCCAGGTAAGGAAACCTGAAACCGACATGGACTCTTTCCCTATTCGGACTCGAACTCAATACACGGGACTTGACCCAACCAAAAAGGTGACGCAGCACCGACTCGGTCCAATCAGAATCTGGTTGAAATTTGTTTTGTCAATTTCCAGATATCCATAAGGAATTTGGACGTAGGTCTAGATCCATTGGAAAGATCTCGTCGTGGGCTTCTCTGTGGATGATAAGAATGTCCCAATCGGACTTCGTATGAGGGAGTTATGGTCATTTGAAGGCAGGCTACTCCTAGATGACCGAACCGGACTCCAACTCGAATCCATCCCAGACTCCAACTCAACTTGGGCTCCTTGCTGGTCCTTGTGTCCTTGCTGGTCGTCTTGATGGTTCCTAAGCACAATATTATCACTATTAGATAGTAAACCATTCTCAAAACCATATATATATATAAACTTAGGAACGAGTTCACCTGGCAATGCAACAATCGGGCTTTGTTGCGCGTTATGGGTCCTTGTGTAACAAGAGGAGGATTATGGTTAGTGTGTGTATCCGAAGAAGTGATGTCCTCATCATCCTCCCCTGCTTGTATTTGAGTCGTCCTCGACTCAAGCTCATCCTCCTCACCCAAATATGGCTTCAAATCTGCAATGTTAAAAGTGGGACTAACCCCGAAATCTGCAGGCAAGTCAAGCTTGTATGCATTATTCTTAATCCTCTCTAACACTCGAAAAGGTCCATCAGCTCTAGGCAGCAACTTTGATTTTCTTAAGTCTGGAAACCTTTCTTTGCGCAAGTGTAACCAAACAAGATCGCCTGGTTCAAAAATTATTTCTTTTCTACCCTGATTAGCAGCAATCTTGTACTTTTCATTCATACGTTCTATATTCTCCTTAGTTATTTCATGCAGTTTAAGAATCAATTCAGCACGTCGTTTAGCATCAATGTTTACCCTTTCCAAAGATGGTAAAGGTAATAAATCAATAGGAGCGCAAGGAACAAAGCCATATACTACCTGAAAGGGACACATCTTTGTGGTTGAATGTAGCGATCGGTTGTAAGCAAACTCCACGTGAGGCAAGCATTCTTCCCACATCTTCAAGTTCTTCTTCAAAACAGCCCGCAACATGGTGGATAATGTGCGGTTGACAACTTCGGTTTGGCCATCGGTTTGTGGATGACATGTAGTAGAAAACAGCAACTTGGTCCCTAATTTCATCCATAGAGATCTCCAAAAATGACTTAAGAACTTCGCGTCACGATCGGAAACAATCGTATTTGGCACTCCATGTAGTCGAAAGATTTCCCTGAAAAACAAATCAGCAACATTTGTAGCATCATCGCTCTTTTGAAAAGGTATAAAATGTGCCATTTTAGAAAATCTATCCACGACAACAAAGATACTATCCCTCCCCTTCTTTGTTCTAGGCAGTCCTAAAACAAAGTCCATAGAAATGTCCTCCCAAGGTGTGTTAGGAACAGGTAGAGGCATATATAAACCATGTGGATTAAGTCATGACTTAGCTTTTCGACATGTAGTGCAGCGTGCAACGTAGCGCTCGACGTCACGCCTCATCTTCTGCCAATAGAAGTGAAAGGCCAAGATGTCTTCCGTCTTCCTAACACCAAAGTGTCCCATTAGACCTCCTCCATGCGCCTCCTGTAACAACAAAAGACGAACAGAGCTAGCAGGAATGCATAGCTTCTTAGCTCGATAAACAAAGCCATCAATTATCACAAATTTATTCCAGCTTCTTCCTTCTTTACAATTCAGTAATACATCTTTAAAATCAGCATCATGCGCATATTGCTGTTTGATGGTTTCTAATCCAAAAATCTTGAAGTCAAGTTGAGATAACATAGTGTGACGTCTAGACAAAGAATCAGCAATAACATTCTCCTTCCCTTTCTTGTGTTTAATAACATAAGGAAAAGATTCAATGAATTCTACCCATTTTGCATGTCTACGATTCAATTTGCTTTGGCTTCTAATATGCTTCAAAGATTCATGATCAGAATGGATAAGAAACTCTTTCGGCCAAAGGTAATGTTGCCATGTCTCCAAAGTCCGAACTAAAGCATATAATTCTTTATCGTAAGTTGAATAATTCAGACTAGGTCCACTTAACTTTTCACTGAAATAAGCAACAGGTTTACCTTCTTGAATTAACACACCTCCAAGTCCAATTCCACTGGCATCACATTCAAGTTCAAAAGTCTTACCAAAATCAGGAAGTTGGAGCAATGGTGCGTTCGTAAGCTTCTCTTTCAAAATGTTGAATGATTGTTCTTGTGCATGACCCCAAACAAATGGAACTCCTTTCTTCGTGAGCTCATGCAACGGTGCAGCGATGGTACTAAAATCCTTGACAAAGCGTCTATAGAACCCAGCAAGTCCAAGAAAGCTTCGCACTTGGGTGACCGTTGTTGGAATTGGCCAACTTTGAATAGCTTCGATCTTGGCTTCATCAACTTCAATGCCCTGTGAAGTAACAACATAACCAAAAAACGAAACTCGATCGGTGCAAAAGGTGCACTTCTCAAGGTTACCGAACAAATGTGCATCACGTAAAACCTTAAAAACAGCATGCAAATGTTCAAGATGTTCATCCAAGAATTTGCTATAGATCAAAATGTCATCAAAGTATACCACCACAAATTTGTTGATGAAAGGACGTAAAACCTCATTCAATAATCTCATGAAAGTGCTTGGTGCATTAATTAAACCGAAAGGCATCACTAACCACTCATATAATCTGAATTTAGTTTTAAACGCTGTTTTCCATTCATCTCCTAATTTCATGCAAATTTGGTGATATCCACTACGCAAATCAATTTTAGAGAACACAACAGAGCCACTCAATTCATCTAGCATGTCATCTAACCTAGAAATAGGATGATGATATCGAATTGTTATGTTATTGATAGCTCTACAATCAACACACATACACCCTGATCCATCTTTCTTTGGAACCAAAAGAACAGGAATAGCACATGGACTAAGGCTTTCACGTACGTACCCTTTGTCAAGTAAGTCTTGTACTTGACGTTGCATCTCTTCAGTCTCTTGTGGATTGGTTCGATACAGCGCACGGTTGGGCAACGAGGCTCCTGGAATTAGATCGATTTGATGCTCAATCCCTCAAATTGGAGGCAGCCCCGGTGGTACATCCTTCGGAAATACATCAGCAAACTCCCCGGAGGCCCCCACCTACAGCAGGTCATCCGCGCCGAAGCCCTCGATGTGGACGGACAAGGAGCTGGAGCTCCTTGGGAAGGTCATTGTCTCCCGGTGCACCCGCTCTATGCGGGACGCTGCCGAGGAGATGATGTTGTAGAGGATCTCCCCCTTCTCTCGCGGGAGAAGGGGGGATCGGGATGGGCCCGGAGCAACGGCCCCCGGTAAAACCGGTGACCCGACGTAAGTCTTCGTTACCTGGTTCATTGCATTTACAAATTTTTCAAAATTTGACTAACTCTTACCTTTTGTAGTCCAGCCGTACCCGACGGCACGGGAGAAGGCGGAGAACCTCCTAGGGAGGTACTTCGCCGACGAGCATGAGCGCGTCGTGCGCGTGATGGGGGAGGGCCCTCCCCGGAACCCGGTAGCCGAGGCCTCCGGGCTAAAGCTACCGGAGAGGAAGCCCCTCCCCACCTCCGGATCACAATAGCGGGGGAAAGAAGCCGCCGGGGGCTCTGAGCCTAAGAAGGCCAGAGTCCAAAAAGCCCCCGGCCCATCGACGACGCCGGCCAAGGGCCGGGACGAGACCCCCTGGACCGGGCGCACCCGAGCGTCGGCCCGGACGAAAGTAACACCCCCTCCCCCGGAGAGCCCCATTGAGGCTCGGGGGAAGGAACCGGCCGCGGGCGGGGCGGGTCCGATTCGGCGGACTACGCCCCTTCGCCGCCTTCGGTGGCGGCCCTCCCGGCGCCCCCGGTGCCTTTGGAGCTGGAGAAGCCGGAGGTGAGATTCGCGGAGGCCTCGCCTCCGCGAGTGGAGTGGCCGGTACACGAGGGGGGAGCCCCTCAGTCTACGAGGTCTCGGGGGCCCTCCCGCCCGGGAAGGGGAAAGGCCTGATGGTTCCTCCCTGGGCAGGGACCCCTTCGGAGAGTTCCTCGGCCACTTCCTCAGAGGCCACCTCCTCGGCTACGAAGACGCTGACCACCACCACCCCGGCCGAAATAATGCCGGGCGCTCAGGTCCGAGGACCCCTCATCGGCCGCGACGGGACCAGCGTCGGGCGGGAGACCCCCCTGCTTTCCGCGAGGGAGGTCGCCCGCTACGCGGAGGGCCTGCAGACCCAGAAGGTGAAGGCCTACATCGCGGAGGGGACGCCCCACGAGCGTTTTGGGGAGCTCTAGTCTCTCCAGATTCACGTACTTACCCGAGTCGATAACGCCTTCTTTCGGCTCCCTGCACTTGAATTTTTTCTAACCCTAGAGTTTGTAGGGGGCGGCCATTACCTGGGGCCTTGAGCAGCGGATCAGCCGGCTGCTAAAGGACGCGGAGGAGAGGGCCGCCACCTACCTGGGGCAGCGGGACGAAGCCCTCCAGGAGCTAGCCCGGGTCCGGGCCCAGGTCCACATCTCCGAGGCTGTCAACGGCCGCCTCCAGCAGGAGGCCAAGGCGAAGGAGGAGGCCTTCCGGAAGCTCGAGGGCTTGAGCGTCCGGGCGGTGATGGACGCGGGCCGCTCCGTCCGCTCGGCCCTCGAGAGCCTTGGCATGAGCCTAGGCTCCGGGAGTAGCTCGGAGGTGCTCCCGGCCACCCTTGCGGAGGCTGCAGATGCCCGGGCCCGAGGTCGGGCAATCCCCGTGGTTGCGGCCGTGGCCGGGCTCGTGGAACACCGGGGGGTAGGCGCCCGGGCGATCGGGGGCCGCATCCCCCGGAGCTTCCCCGAGTTCTTCGAGCCTTCGCGCCGGGAGGTGGAGCAACTCGCCGAGGGCTTCTACGACCGGATCGTCCGGGTGAGGTTCCCGGCACCAGCGCCTCCGACAGAGGTCGCCCCGGCCCCGGTCCTAGCGGAAGCCCCCCGGGGGGAGGACGCCAATGATAAAGTATGAGCCTCCCCCCGGGTCTTAGATACGACCCTTCTTTTGCTTTCTTAGGATTTTGTTCCCGGTAGCTTCTTAGAAGAAGCCCCGGACACTTGTAAAAAGACATTTTGAAATGCAATGGAATTAGAAATTTTTCTAAGTCTTGAATGAATACATTGTTACCAGGATTCCCGGGAGGTTACTCCCGGGTGAAGGTCCGGAAGAGGTTCCCCGGGGGACGCCCAAGCAACTTTGATCTTGCTAAGTCTCATCTCCGGGGAACGTAGCGGGGACGTTGTCCGGGAGCCGATCCGGTTAAGATGGCATCCGGAGTGGCACTTGGACAATTTTGACAATCATCGCGCCGAATTATCCCCTCCGCGTCCGGGGTCCCGGATGATCCCCCCTCTTTGGATACTTCCACCGGCGGGCTATGAGTATTGGCCCGAGGATGTGCTCTGGGAAGCTCAGCGCCGCGTAAGCGCATTGTACCGGGACTGAGCCCGGGAGCTAGCAGAGGGCCTCCGGGGTTATTAGGCGTAGGAACCTTAGGATGTAGAGAACTTCTGGGTTTTGACCCGAGTTGTACCGTTTCCGATGCCCACCGAAGGGGGAAGATGTCCTCCGGTTGAATAATTAATATAGCTGTGTTTGCTTCTTGTTGCTTTGAGTGTCTCCTTTTAATATTTTCCTTGGATGGTCTGGACGACTTCTCTTGATAAGAATGAGCTAAGTTTGCTCGTGGATGGTGCGGTCGACACCCGAGGGTTCCTTATCCCCCCACCCCCCCCCCCTCGCCCGCAACGGGCCGGGGGGTAACTCCGCGCGCCGTGGGGGTGACAAAGCCCCCGGGGTTAAGATGAAGACCTGTGACATAAGAATTTTTCCAAGTTAGAAAATTTGAAAATGAGGTTTCCGGGGAAAAACCTTCCGGGAGACAATCGTCCGATCGCCGTGAGAACGGGGAGCCGGGAATAAGGTCTCTGGGGAAGAAACATCCGAGAAAACCCGACGAAATTTCCAGAGGTGAACTTTCCGGGAGACAATCGTCCGGTCGCCGTGAGAACGGGGAGCCGGGAATAAGGTCTCCGGAGAAGAGTATCCAAGAAATCCGTAATTTTTCCGGGAGACAGTCATCCGGTCGCCGTGAGAACGGGGAGCCAGGAATAGGGTCTCCGGGGAAGAAATACCCAAGAAAGCCCAATAGGAGATTTTTGGGGATAGACCTTCCGGGAGACAATCGTCCGGTCGCCGTGAGAACAGGGAGCAGGGAATAAGATCTCCTGGAAAGAAATATCCAAGAAAGCCTGAGACGTCTCGCTGGGGAGACTGTCGACTCCCGGAGGAGGATGTGCCCGATGACGGGTCTGAGTGTTTGGGTAGGGGACTAGTCTCTCAAAGTGACTCGTTACCACGGTCGCTGGGGACCGGGTTGCCGCTTACACCCTCAGTCCACGAGGGCTGATCGTAAGCCGCCCTACAAGAGGGACTTGCTGGGTCTGAGCCCACTTCCTCACGGGGAGGGCATCCTCGCGGGGAGGGCATCACCGTTAGGGGCGGTAATGTGAAGAACCTGCAATGAGACAGTTGAAGAGAAGAATCTAGTTGTATTGACAATGAAATGAAATACAACGCCTCCCCCCGCGAAGTCACGAAAGGGGAGGGAAAGGTGATTACAATGCCCCCTCCCCCTCCGGCGTGATCGCTCCGGGGGAGGGGACGGGCCTGTGTAGGCTAGACATAAAACTTGCGAAGTAAACGCAAGTTCCACGTGTGCTTCAGCTCCTGCTCTTGGAGGTTGGAGAGCTTGTAAGCCCACGAGCCCAGGACCGCAGAGATCCTGTAGGGGCCCTCCCATTTGGGGGAGAGCATACCCTGGGCTTGGGGGTCTGTCATGCGCTTGAGGACAAGGTCCCCAAGGCAGAAGGCCCTCTCGCGCACGCGCTGGTTGTATGCGCGAGCCATCTCGCGCTCGTAGATGGTGTGGTGGAGGAGCGCTCGGTCGCGTTCCTCCTCCACGAGGTTGATCTCCAGTCGCTGGTTGGCCTCATTGGCTTGGTACCCTGCGGTCGTAGCTCCGTCTAGGAGCTCGACTCGCAGCGACCGGAAGCCAATCTCCGGGGGGAGGACTGCCTCCGCCCCGTAGACTAGGGAGAAGGGAGTACGTCCCGTCGCCCGGCTCTGGGTCGTGCGCATGGAATAGAGGATGCTAGGGAGCTCCTCTACCCATGCACCCCGCTTAGAAGCGGCCAGCTCGAGTCACCGGTGCAACCCCTGTAGGATTACGACGTTGACCCTCTCGACAGCCCCATTGCTCTGGGGATGGGCCACTGAGGCGAAATGGATGATGAGCCCCAGGCCCTTGCAGAATTCCCGGAAATAAGCCGAGTCGAATTGGGTCCCGTTATCAACAGTGATTTCCCAGGGGACACCAAAACGACACACGACGTTTTTCCAGAAAAACCGCTGGACGTCCCAGGATGTGATGCTGGCCAAGGGTTCCGCCTCTACCCACTTTGTAAAGTAGTCGACCGCGACCACCACATACTTGTATCCTCCGGGCGCTGGGGGGAAGGGCCCTAAGAGGTCCATCCCCCAGCGCACGAAGGGCCAAGTGATGTGGATAGTCTGCAGCGCTACAGGGGGAGGTTCGAACCCTTGGCCATCTTCTGGCAGGCCTCGCACGCGGAGACAAGGTCTCGCGCGTCGCGCATGACCGTGGGCAAGTAGAAGCCCTGCCGGAGAGCCTTGGTCGCGATGGCACGCGGGGCTAGGTGAGAGCCACAGCTCCCCGCGTGGATGTCTTCGAGAAGTTGGAGTCAATCCGGCCGGGGGAGGCAGCGCAGGAGGGCGGAAGCCCCCCGCTTGTAGAGCCTCCCCTCCAGCAGGAGATATGCCCAGGCTTTGGCCCAGAGGCGCTTAGCCTCAGTCTCATTGGGAGGGTCCCCCTCCCCCTTGATGAAGGAGATAAGGGGGTCCATCAATGACGGAGTCCGGGTGATCTCGGCGACCTCCGGGATGCGAGGCTCGTCGCCCGTGTCCGGGGAGGCCACCGAGGGCTTCATGATGATTTCCAAAAAGGCTCCCTTGGGGAGCGATTCTCGGGCGCTTGCTGCCCGGGCCAAGGCATCAACCCGGTCATTGTCCCTTCGAGGGATATGCCGGGCCTCGAGGCCGTCGAAGTACCTCTCCATCTTTTGCACCTGCTGCAAATAAAGACTCAAGTTTGCGTCATGGCACAGGTAAGACTTGTCCATTTGGCAAACTACGAGCTGAGAATCTCCCTTCACTAGGAAGCACCGGATCCCCAGGGAGCGCGCAAGGCGCATCTCGAGGAGCAAAGCCTCGTACTCGGCGACATTGTTGGTTGTGGGGAACTCGAGCCACGCCGCGTACTAGAGTTCCTTCCCCTCGGGGCTCCGGAGGACTACTCCTGCACCAGCCCTGGCGAGACACAGCGACCCGTCGAACATGAGTGTCCAATGGTCACTGCGTCGGGGCGGCGCAGGGAGGTCTTCGTCCCCGGGCCCGGAGGCAGGAGTCCACTACGCGACAAAGTCGGCGAGGACCTGCGACTTGATGGCAAAGCAGCCTGTGAGGGACAGGGAGAAGGGGGCGAGCTCGGCCCCCCACTTCCCGATCCGGCTGGTAGCCTCTTTGTTCCGCAGCACCTCCCCCAGGGGGAGGGACGACGGGATGATGATGGGGTGTCCCAGGAAGTAGTGGCGAAGCTTTCGGGACGCCATCAGGAGGGTGTAGCAAATCTTCTCCATCTCCGTGTACCGAGTTTTGGCCCCCTGGAGGGCCTCACTCACGTAGTACACGGGACGCTGCTACCCCCTTGCTCCTTCACCAATACCGCGCTGACGGCGACCGGGGTCGCGGCATGGTAGAGGAGCAAGGGCTCTTTTGGAGACGGACTCACGAGCATTGGAGGGCTCGTGAGGTACTTCTTGAGCTCATCGAAGGCCTCTTGGGCCTCGGGGGTCCATCGGAACCCCTCGAGCCCCCGGAGGATGTTGAAGAAATGGAGGCCTCGCTCCCCCGACCGCGAGACGAAGCGGCTTAGAGCGGCTACACGGCCGGAGAGCCGCTGGACATCCTTGAAGGAGCGCGGCGGGGGCATGTCCAGGAACGCCCGGATCTTTTCGGGGTTTGCCTCTATGCCCCGCTAGGACACGAGGAAACCCAGGAGCTTCCCCCCGCGCATGCCGAAGGCGCACTTCTCCGGGTTGAGCTTCAGCCCATACGCGCGGAGGTTGCGGAAGGTCTCCGCCAGGTCATCGACGTAGGCGGCTGCGCGGGGACTTTTGACGGCCGCGTCGTCTATGTAGACTTCGACGTTGCGGCCGACTTGATCTTTTAAGACCAGCGTCATGAGGCGTTGGAAGGTCGCTCCCGCGTTCTTTAGCCCGAAGGGCATGTGGACGTAGCAGAAGGTTTCGAGGGGAGTTATGAAACTCGTCTTTTCCTCGTCCCCTTCCGCCATCCGGACTTGATGGTAGCCCGAGTAGGCGTCCAGGAAGCTCATCAACTCGCACCCCACGGTGGAGTCGACCAGTTGGTCAATCCGCGGGAGTGGGAAGTTGTCCTTGGGGCAGGCACAGTTCAGGTCGGTGAAGTCCACGCACATCCGCCACCTGCCATTTGACTTCTTCACGAGGACGGGGTTCGCGAGCCACTCGGGGTGCAAGACCTCCCGAATGAACCCCGCCTCTCGGAGTCCGGCGATCTCCCCCTTGATTGCCTCTTGGCGTTCGAGGGAGAGCTTTCTCAGCTTCTGTTTGACGGGGGGGTGACCGGGGGTCGCCGTGAGCTTGTGCTCAATGACCTCCTGGGCGACGCCCCACATGTCCGAAGGCTTGCACGCGAAAACGTCGGAGTTCTCTCGCAGGAAAGCCGCTAGTTGCACTGCATGCTCCTCGGGGAGCTCCGCCCCGATTCGGATGATTTTGTCCCCATCATCCGGGGACAGCAGGACCTTCCGGACGTGGCTTAGGGAGGGGCCTCCCCGGGAGGTATCGCCGCGATGTCTGGTTCCGGGGGAGAGGCCTCCCCCCCAGGCGCCTTAATGATGTTGACGCTTCCGATTGTGGCGGCGGCGCGCTCGTATAGAGCACGGGCCATGTCTTGGTCTCCCCGGACGTTGATCATGCCGTGCGGCCCAGGGATCTTCATGCAGAGGTAGTTTTGGAGGGTGGCAGCCCCCAGGCGTTTGATTGTGGTCCTCCCCATGATCGCGTTGTAGGAGGAGGGGAGGTCCACTACATCGAATCGGACCATCTCGGTCCGGTAGTTCTCCGGGGTGCCGAATGTCATGGGGAGATCCACCTTCCCCACGGGATGGATCGCCTTCCCCGGGACGAACCCTTGCAGGGGCCCTGCCGCGGGCTGCAGAAGCTTCTCATCCACCTGCATCTCCTTGAAGGCCTTCAGGAAGAGGACATGGCGAAGCTCCCGCCGTCCACGAGGATGCGGGCCAGGTGGCAATTGTAGATGGTGGCGGAGACGATGAGCGCGTCGTCGTGGGGGAAGCGTACCCCGCGCGCGTCTTCCGCCGTGAAGGTGAGGGGGACGTCCGACCACTTGGGTGGCGGAGACGTGTGCAGCACCCCCACCACCTTGACTTCGCTCGCGTAATCCTTACGCTGGCGCTTAGAGTCCTGCCCGGAGGCTGACCCCCTGTGGGGGCAGGAAGGGCCGGAACAGCTGGCCGAGGGGGCAAGGAGGCCGGAGTCCCCCTCCTGCCCATGCAAGTACGTCCGACCACTTGGGTGGCCGGAGTCCTTCCCTGCCTCTCCCCGCGGGGCCTTCCCGACCGCGGGAAGACTGTCCTCCCCCATGGCCTTTCGGCTTGGGGAAGGGGCGGTTGCCCCTCGGGGGGTCGCGCAAGCCGCCTCCACCCTCGAGGACAAAGGTGTCCTGAGGCCGTGGCTCGTTACGCCCCCTGCCTGGGGCGTTTGAGTGGGTCCCTGGCCACCCGATCAGCGGGGGCGGGAGCCCCCTGGGTCTTCTTCCAAAGGTCGTCTTCCTCCACCCGAGCGTACTTTTAGAGTATGTTGAAGAGCTCGTCGGCGGAGGAGGGGCAGCTCCGGGAGAGCCTCCGGTGGAGCTCCCCCTGGAGGATCCCGCTTTTGCACGCTTCGGTGACCGTAGAGTCGGGGACGTGAGCCACTTTGCTCTTCACTTGGGCGAAGCGCTTGAAGAAGCTCCGGATGGACTCTCCCGTCCTCTGCTGGACGGTGTACAGCTGCGAGGAGTCCAGGGGACGCACATAGTTCCCCTGGACGTTCGCGCAGAACTCACGCTTGAGCTGTGCGAAAGACTTGATGGAGCCGGCCTTCAGGTTGTAGAACCAAGAGCGGGCGATCCCGGTGAGGTAGAGGGGGAAGACGTTGCACTGCACTGTCTCGTTCCCCCCGGCCACAGAGATGGCTGTGGAGTATACCTGCACAAATTCGTAAGGGTCGGCCTCACCGTTATAATGCTCGATGTGCGGCGGGCGGTAGGGCCGCGGCCATCAAATGCTCCAAAGTCTGCGGCATAGGGGCTAATTAGCCCACTACACTTCCCGGGGAGAGTCCCGGTCGCTGTCTTCCTTGACGGGGGACACGCCCTCATTATCGAAGTCGGGAAGTGGCCCAAGGGGTCCGCCAGAGTGGCGGTGGCAACGCTTTTCTTCCGGACCGGGGCTGAGTTCCCGGACGTCCGGGCTCTCCCCCGGAGAGGTTTGCTCCTCGGCGGGTCTCTTCCCCCGACCGGTGCGAGAGCGAGGCTCTCCGCGCCCGTGGCCAGGGGGAAGTTCTTTCCCGCGCTTGGGTGAATGCATTTGCTCGACCTCCTCCCGGGAGAAACGGACCTAGTCCGCCGGGGGCACCCTCGAGGACGGCCCTGGGGGAGGAGGGAGCTCATGCACTATAGCTACCGGCCCAGAAGCTATCGGGACCGGCTGGGGGGAGCCCCCTGCGAAGATCCCCGAAACCGGAAAGGGGGAAGCCCCTGTATCATCCGGAACCGGGGAGGGGGCGCCCGTGGCGACGTTAGGAACCGAAGTGGAGGGAGCCCCCCCGGCGATGTGCGGAAAGGGGGAAGGCCCTGTAATATCCGGAACCGGCGAGGGGGGAGCCGATGCGGGGGGAAGTCCACTGAGGCACAAGAGCTACTCTGTTGACCGCCCCCGGTGCGGTGAGCGCGACACGCGGGGCGGGACTGGCTCCCGGCACAACGAAAACCCCCGGCATGAAATGGGCCCCAGGCCCCAGGAATGGGCCTGGAACGGGGTATCCCCCTGGTGCCACGAAGGGCCCGGGCATGAAGTACCCTCCCGGCACCGGGAAGGACCCAGGTGCCGGGAAGGGTCCGAACGTATGACTCGTAGGGGGAGGGTACCCCCCGCTGGGGTCATACGAGGCGGAGGAACCTCCGGAGACCGGAGGGACCGCCAGGTGACCCATAAACGGGGGCATCGCCCCCGAGTATGGGTACGGCGCATATGTGGGGGCCGGTGGCCGTGCCAACACGCGAAGCAGCTCATCCATGGAGCGCTGGGCGCGGAGCTGGCCCTCCACTAAAGCCTCGAGCAGGGCGTCCTGGGGAGCCGAGGAAGCCGTCGGGGGGAGACTGGTCTCGGCCGAGGTTCCCGCGGTCACCGGGAGCGACCTGGAGGTAGAAGCACCTAAGTTAAGAGGAAAGCTGGGAGGCGGTACCTGGGTCTGGCCGCCTCTGGGCGGAAGCGCCGGGACAGTCGTGTCCTAGACGGTCGGCGCCGGGTCTTCGAGACTGACGTCACCGGGAAGGGTGCAAGCCCTTGTTCTTGGGGGAGCCATGGCGTCTTGTCACAAGTCCCCACGGACGGCGCCAACTGTCGTGGTATTGCGAATACCCCGGCAGGTTTCGTAAACGATCCTAGCGAAGAAAACGCGACGCGGGCTGACCGGGTGACCGGTCCTCCCCCGCCGGACAAACACAACAAGTGACACGAGGATTTATACAGGTTCGGGTCCCGGTGGGGGCCCTAGTCCTATCGGCGTGCTCCCGACCGGAGTCGGATGGGGAGGCTCTCTCGAGGAGAGGCTTCTGGAGCACACCTATGAGTTTGGCTATTCTAGTAATAATGAATCACTTGTCCTTACAATAGGGGGTACAAGGGCTATTTATAGCCCCAAAAAGAAGCAAAAAGACTAAACTACCCCGGACGCCACGGTCGGATTGAGGGGTAGCAACGTCCTTCTCCTGGTCAGGTGCCTTGGATGCCTGACAGGTGGTCGCTGATTCCCGAGGCACTCCTCGTGTGACCTGCACGTGATCAAGAACCAAAGACTTTACCTTTAGAAGGGCGACGATGCCCGGGACATGCACCGAAGGCCAGGTCACTGGGCAAAAGGCGGCGCCCGGGACCGGCACCGGAGGCCAGGTCCCCAGGCAAAAGGCGGCGCCTGGGGCAGGTGTGGGACCCTCATTTGAGGAATTCGGTGGCAACCGCCCAGGTGGGTTGCACTCAGGAAAGGTACATTGCAGCTCACAACAACAAGATGCATTATATAAAAATGCGAGTAATTAAAAACAAGTGCTGATCACAAGGACCAACGTTACAATAACTTAGCGCCAAAATGACGCATTTAAATGTTGATACAAATTAAGGAGTTTTCGACACAAAGGTCGGCACAAAATGAAACAACAATAATAAGCAAAAGGACTTCATCAGTCTTCTTCTTCTACAGCAGCGGTGTACGGGCCTTCTCCACATCTGACTCCACCTTGGTACATAACCCTCTAGCAAGCTGGGTCTTCAGTTTTTTCTTCTTGTTCCACATTGGGTTCAAGACCGTAAGATTCAGGGTCGACGAATCCTTCTTCTAAATTTGTTTGTAAAGGCAAGGGTGAGCACATTGTCCACATGGTGCTCAACAAGTCTCAAATAAGAATGCAAGTATGTATAGATGGGGGGAAATTCTCAAAGAATGGCTCTTTAGCTTTATATAAGTACATAGAATAGATTTTTTTTTTCACTTAGTCTTTGGAGAAAAGACCTTTATTTTCAAAAGCAAGGCTTTTCAATTCCTAAGCTAGGTTTTCAGAAAATGTTGTGTGTGGCGGTCTTTCATGAGTCACCACTTTACTCAGATTTTGTGAAAAACCTTCCAAAAGCTACTTGTGCTGCATCGACGTGAATGGAATCCACAGCGCGTAGACTCCATAACCTGGGAGCTCAGAGTATCCGATACTTTTTAAACTTTGCAAAGGTGTACCACCTTAATCTACCGATCATTCGACTTTCAAGTCGGTACCTCTCCATGCGACTCTTACGCATGTGACAAGGCCGAGATGACACAACAGTTTACAGTCCTAGCATTAACTATTCCCTGCCCGGTAGATAGACAGTCAAGTCTCAAGTACCGTTGTGGGTCCTCCCCACTGCCTTACTTCCTAGCCTGGGTCTATGTTCTCGCAAGACACATAGCCTCTCTTGATTACAGTCGCGCACGACTCAATCTGGCATAGGGCGTCTTACTTCTTTCCACCTTTTCCTCTCATGATTTTTCTGAACTCACATCACTCATGGCCTTCTGCGACCCACCAGTTCTCGCAAGACACTGGATCGACAACCATTGCAGGGAAGAGCTAATACTAAAGAAAGCTACTAAGTTGCGCCCGTCCCATAACCGGGAAAGTGGTTGGTACGTTTTTCATGCCGCATAGAAGCACAACACAAGGTTCTAGTCCTTATGAATCTCTAGTGAGGAGTCTTTCACATTCCCAGTGCGCACACAGCACCATCCACTCAAACCATCCTCACTATCGATTCCAATCACATTTTCTTTCACAAAAGGGGTTTTGAATATACTTTTCTCATATGTGACCATTCAACATTTATCATATAATCCTTAAGCATAGCATAGCCTAAGCATGATAATCTAGGGTAACAAGGGTGCAGGGATATTCAATGTCAAAAGGGGCTTTACAATCTTTTAGGTCATATCTAATCACTTTATTGAAACATAGTTCTTATTTGAATTTAAGGCATGCATAACTTGAAAACAGTTAACATACTTCATTTCAAAATAGTAGGCTAGACATGATCAAGGGTTTGAGACTTGGCTTGCAGTGATGGGTCTAGCTGCTCAGATGAATCCTCGAAGATCTCCTCTGTTCCTTCAACGTCTGGTTCCACGGCGGATACAAACAACACATACACACTATATAAGCATACAAGTACTAGAAAATAATATGTAAATACAACATGCATGCAGGGGTAAGGGTTTGCACAAGGTTACTTGACATTGATCGAAGATATGGGCTAAAAAGGACTTGAATGTCGAAGAGCTGACATTCGGCTCATGGCTTGACATAGCCCTAAATTGGTTCTAGGTCTGTTTTCTGGAGATGTGACAGTAGGGAATATTGTAGAGCATGGTCCAAAAGGCTTAGTGGACAAAGTGGCATTTCAATTGCTCAAATCTAACAGGTCTAAATCATCTAATGCCACTGGTGGACATGCACTGACATAGTGCTAGACATGGCCAGAAACTAGGGCATTGCATAACTTTTGACTCAGGACTCCAATTGGTGCAAAACTTTGTCTGGGGTTTAGGCCTTGATAACAGCTACAAAACTCTCAACAGGCTCAAGGGCAGAAAGTGGCTGGAGAGTGGCCAAATCCGGTGACCAAACACGGTGGCCTGAACTACTGGACAGTAATCTTGGCATGATCATAACTTTTGATCTAAGCTGATTCAGGGTTCGAGCCAGTGGAGTAAATTGCTCAGGGTGTTGAGGCCTAGCTAGATGACAAGGTTTCGTCGGCTGGTTTGGCCGGAAAACGAACTCCGGTGATCGGGGCCGAAGACGAAGGCACCGATTTGGGCGTTTTCGTTCCAGGGAGTTTGAACTCAATTCCATGCTCGGGAAGCATCTAGGGGTCATCACGAAGCTATTGGTGCACTCAATTTTGCCAGAGAATGGCTGGAGAAGCACGGCGGCGTTCTCCCGCGAACTACCGAGGCTCGAACATGGGGATTCGACGCTCGGGGCAAAATTGGCGATTCCAAACTTGCAGGCTTGTTCCTCCTAGCTCACTGGTCATTATTCTCTATTGGGACGAGGATCAATTTGGCTTGAATCACTCGGCATTAGGGGAATAGGGGATCAAGGCTTTTCCGGTGATTGCCGGCGTTGAGGTTCGCCGGGGGTCAGTTAACGGCTATGAAACACACAGAGGGATGAGGGGACCTTACTGGTCGTGTTGGTTTGGAGGGGGAAGCTACGGGCGAAGCTGGCGCCGTGAGCTTCAAAGGTTGCTCGCCGGGGAAGAAGGCCTTCGCGGCGGCGCTAAAGAACTGGATTGTTCTCTGGTGGTGGAGGCTAAAGCTTGTAGTTGCGGAATGGTGTGTGAGGAGATGCTGGGCAAAGGGGGGCTTTATATAGCCGCGGGTTGAGCTCTCGGGAGTTGCAGCAATCGCCGGTGAGATATCTTCTGACGCTGGAGCGGTCAACGAGGCTCATCGGGACATGGCGGGAGCTCTGCCAGAGATGGGGTATCGCGCGGAATCGGGATTCTGTCAGGACGATGAGATAGCGATCTCCGGGATGGCAACCATGTGGCGTAAAGCTTCTGACAATGGCAGGCATGCGCGCGAACGGTGAACCACGGTCTCCGGTCATCGCCACGGTGGCGTTTCCTTGGCGCGACGCGAGCACGTGCGGCACACGCTGGTCTCAACTGTTGGCGGCGGCTAATCTGGCCGGCGGGGAAGGCCACGGTGGTTCACGGCAACGGCACAGCTGCGGTCGAAAGTCCTCGTGGTCGTGGTTGTGCACACGGCTCTGGTCATGGTCGAAGAAAAGGCCAGGGGCTTCTTTGCAAGGTTTTGGACTGATTTGCGAAGGTTTGGACTAAACTGCGAGGATTTTGGTTCGGGAACTTGGGCCTATTTGCAATTCTGGAAATCTGAAGGGCTGATTTGGATTTTGACTTTGCAGCCGAGTGTTACCAAATGTCTTGGACTCATCCGGCAGGAAAAATGGTAAAATCCGATAAGATTTGGAGGTTTTGACAAAAATCGAAAACAGGGTAATTAGGGTTTGGAACTTTTCTCGAGGCTGAAACTAGGGTTTCAGTTGAGATTTTGGAATTCTTCCAGAAGGGAAAAACGTTCAAAAAAGTGAAAGAAATATAATCACTTGATCAGATTTGAATTTGGAGATGATCTGGGACTTTTAGCCTTTTCGGGCTTGATCAGATTCCTGAAAGGACTAAATTGAAACACTTTTGGACTGAAATGTGAAAATGATCTGGGAGATGAAGTTTAGCTGCCAAATTTTTAGGTTAAGGTAGTGGCATACCTAAGATCAAGATAGGGTTGAGACATCAGGGATTCCAAAGAATATATGCTGACTCGTAAGCAGAAAAATAGCCAAAAATAGGGATGTTACAGTAGGCACCGGAGGCCACGTCCCCGGGCAGATGGCGGCGCCCGGGACATGCCCCGGAGGCAATGTCCCCGGGCGAAAGGCAGCGCCCGGGACCGGCACCGGGGGCCACGTCCCCTGGCGGATGGCGGCGCCCGAGATCGGCACCGGAGGCCAGGTCCACGGGCCCAAGGCGGCGCCCGGGACATGCCCAGAAGGGCAATATCCCCAGGCAAATGGCAGCACCCAGGACATGCCCCGGAGGCAATGTCCCCGGGCAAATGGCGGCGCCTGGGACATGCCCCGGAGGCAATGTCCTCGGGCGAAAGATGGCACCCGGGACTGGCACTGGAGGCCAGGTCCCCGGGCCAAAGGCGGCGCCCGAGACATGCCCCGGAGGGCAATGTCCCCGACCAAATGGCGGTGCCCGGGACATGCCCCGGAGGCAATGTCCCTGGGCGAAAGGCGGCGCCCGGGACTGGCACCGGAGGCCACGTCCCCGGGCGGATGGCAGCGCCCAGGACCGGCACCGGAGGCCAGGTCCCCGGGCCAAAGGCGGCGCCCGGGACATGCCCCGGAGGGCAGTGTCCTCGGGCAAATGGCGGCGCCCAGGACATGCCCTGGAGGCAATGTCGCCGGGCGAAAGGCGGCGCCCGGGACATGCCTCGGAGGGCAATATCCCTGGGCAAATGGCGGCGCCCGGGACATGCCCCGGAGGGCAATGTCCCCGGGCAAATGGCGGCGCCCGGGACCGGCACCGGAGGTCAGGTCCCTGGGCCAAAGGCGGCACCCGGGACATGCCCCGGAGGCAATGTCCCCGGGCGAAAGGCGGCGCCCGGGACCGGCACCGGAGGCCAGGTCCCCGGGCCAAAGGCAGCGCCCAAGATCGGCACCAGAGGCCAGGTCCCTGGGCGAATGTGACGCAACTTACCTGGGCTTAGTCTCGCGGAGATTTCCCCCAACAAGGTGGCTTGTCGAGTGCTGGGCACTCGACAGATTCCTGGTCGAGTGGTCTGGTCGAGCAGGGTTGGGCGGGGCTGGTCGAGGGCGACTACTTGTCGATGGTTGGGAATTTGACAAGCTCTTGTCGAGCTCTAGCCACTCGACAAGCCTCTTCTTGAGTCATGGGAACTCGACAAGACTTCTCCACGCGACAGGTTAGCTTGTCGAGTGCTGGGCACTCGACAGGCTGATGTGGTGGTCCATTTTTGTAAAATTTTCGAACTGTAGATTATTTTTGTAATTGATTTTTTTATCTGGGTTATTCGTAAAAAACTCGGTTGCAAATACACACATACCCCCGATCCCTCAACCCATTAAATTCTTATAACTCCAAACCATAAAGTTCTTTTACCTCCCAGTCTCTTGATCTATTCTAATGTACCTATAAATAAGGGATTTTTGTACACATTGTATGATACATGAGAATACACAATAACAATCTATGAGAAAAAAAAAAGAATTCTCTATTCTCTATGTAATTTCTTCATACTCTATTCTCTGTAGTTGATAAATACATTCTTTTCATAACAGTTATCTTCTTTCTACTTGCTATTTTGATGAAACAATTACTTGGGTTTTGTGTATTTTTACTTGCTATTTTGATGAAACAACTACTTGGGTTTTGTGTATTTTTTTACCACACCGAAGCAGATCTTGTATGCTTGAGGGTGCTATAATTTTGGGCTGTGCGTAAAGGCCACTCGAGCCACTTCAGTGTTGTGCTCTTGTCACACGGTGGCATCCTTTTTGTATAGATCATAGTTTCATGGATATTTGGGTTGTGTTTGTGTTCTTCACATGACGAAAGCTCTTTTGTTCATGAACACATGGTGTGCATTGTAGTATTTTTGTGATCACCGGTCATCTTGAATGCATAGGTTTATGTTGAGTAAGTTCAATATTTAGAAGCTTGATCGCATAAAAGTTTTTCACTCCTTCTACTATTACTCCTCCATAACCACAGCCACATATGACCACCATCCTGTTAGCCACTAGTACATGAACCAATAGCAAATGCCAGGTGGTGATGAGGACATCTCTACACCAATATCTACACTAACCCCTCCAATCAGTGGACCAATTACTAGGAGTAAAACAAGAGAGTTTCGAACCCAAGGATAAATTTTTCTCTTAGATTTCAATTGTGATTTAAATTTTTTAAGAGTACTGCTCAGTGGGAGTTCTTTGATTTTTATTAGGTATGAGGGCATGGAGATGCATGAGGAGTACCTCAAACACCTCAAGAAACATCAAGGAAATCAAAACAAAGAGCCACATTGGGTTTTGTTTGGTGCTGAACATTTTTCAGAGAACACCTGTGCAATATTTCAAGATTTGGCTCCAGGAAAGTGCTCCAAACATATACAAAATTATACTTTTCTGAAAGTAGACTTCACAACATTTCCAACATGCCCAAGAACACTAAATTTGGACTTCATTTACACCCTGGGTGAAGAAAATAAACAAGGAGGAAAATCTAGAAATTCCAGCCGGTTATCACATTTGAATTTGGTCAAATCCGACTCAAATGTCGGTCAAATTCTCTCCAAACGCGCGAAACAGTGGGGGACCAAGTCAAGGTCGAGTCAAACTCAAATTTACCAAAATTTGAGAAACATTTAAAGGATTTCTACACGTTTTCATGCGAGCTGTACATATTCAGCTTGAATTGGATTTGGAGGAGGAGTCTGAGTTCAAATTGGTATCCTTTGATATTTCTAGTTTCTATCTTTAGTTCAAACTTATTTTAGGGATATTTTTGTTAGTATTCTAATTGAATACACTTTTTTTGGTGATTAGATTTTCCTTTCCCCAACAGCTATAGATATGCATGTAATCTATTTTCTAAAAACAACTTTTACTTATCAATACAATTCTTGTTGCTTTCTAGCAATTTTGCATGAGTTTATCTTGTGTTTTCTCTGGTTTTGCTCTTGTTCTCCCTCGGGTAAGATTCAAGGGTGGGTTTTGTTGAATCTCTCTAATTGGTTCTTCAAGTTTTCAAGTTGTTGGGTTGATTGGATCTGAATTGAGTTGTAGTTTAATATTTTGTGATTTGTTGGTTTGTGTTAGATCTAGTTTACACAAGTTAACCGACCCATTTGCTAGGTTACACCTCTTATCTATCTATCTACATTTTTTTAATCATTTTAGTTGATCCTTTGCTATTTGGGTGAGATCAATCTACCTTGAAAGATCAGGGACAAACTCAGAAGCTAGATTGGAGTTCATCTTCATCTAGTTAAACATCAGTTGGTATTAGAGCACAAGTTGATCAAGGTTAGATCTTGTTCTTACTGTTTTCATTACCTATAACTCAAACCCTTTATTGCTATCTTATTTATTTTAAGTTTTATCAAGTTTTGAACCATTGAATTGCCAAATTAGTTGTTGATCACAATTACATCTTGCTGTTTGATTAGTGCTAGGTAGATTAATTGGTTTAATCTTGCCTTTTCATGTTCTTTGTTTAGATTAGTTTGTCCTACCATAAAAAATAACACCAAAAATATTTTCAATCTGAGTTGAAAGTTGCAAACAAACTTCAATCTTTGTTTCTTTTGCTCTAGCAAGCTATAAAGAATCAATTTGTGTTTGAAAGAATTCAAAACCTAACCCTAAGTGCTGCAACTAGAAATAAAGAACTAGAAAGAAAATTTGGAACCTTAGAATATGCTCTTGCTCCAAAAATCAAAATCAAATCAAATCAAATCTGTTGAAGCAAAGCAATAATCCAACTGATTTATACACTGATTTCGATGCTTCCTATGAAACAAGAGAAAGTAACCCTGGGAGAGCACAAAGGGTGGCTGTTGATGTTGACTTAAGCACACTCAAGATGTCTATTCCAAAGAGGTAAGAAAATCGGCTCAAACACATCATGGAAGAAGCCCCAATAAGGTGTAAGTTCTGTCCCTACAATTGGTAAGAAATTCGGCAAACCTAATGCACCCTCCTATGCGCAAGGTAAGCCCCAAGGTAATGTATCTAAGCCTAGTGTCAATTCTTAGCCTTCTAACAGCACTTATCCTTCATCTAGTGCAAGTATTGTTTTCTTTAAGTGTAATGGCAGAGGATATAAAGAAAATGAATTCCCTAACCGCAAAGTGATGCTCATGAATGATCAAGGTGAATACTGTTCAGCAAGTGAAGAAGAAGATGAGCAAGAAAACAAGGAGGAGGAAGAACCACCAAGAAACACACTTTCAATCTATAAAGAAGAACCAAAATATGGAGGTGAGTGTTTGGTTGTGAAACCTGTCCTAAGTGCACATATGGTGGAGGCTGAGAAAGGACAAAGACACAGCTTGTTCCAATCAAGGTGCAAGGTGAGTAATAAGATTTGCAAACTAATCATAGATGGTGGTAGTTGCAATAACAATGCTGGCACTGAGATGATTACTAAACTTGGCTTAAAGATATGGAGACACCCTCATCCCTTTAGGATCGAGGATGCCGACTAGAGGGGGTGAATAGGTGGCTTTTAAAAATTCTTTTCCACTAAACAATTTTTAACAAGATATTTAGGAAATCTAATTTTATCAAGGGGTTAAACAACTATCTAACAACTAGTTGCATTCAACCATATGTAATATTCAATATAACATGCAACAAGAGTAAATCAAGCAATTGTGCCAAGATATATGAATTATACAAGACAGAGACAATTGACACAATGATTTTGACCGAGGTCTCGGAGACTTGCCTGGTCTCCCCTACTCCTCGTTGAAGCGCTCAGGCATGAGCCTCGCTTCTATATCCACGAAGGCTATCTCCACTCGGGTTGCTCCGTCTCCACACCGGATAGGCGAGCACCAAACCTTTCACACTTGTTTGTCAGTCTCTCCAACAAACTTCAACCGGAGAGATTGTGACTCTCCTCCAACACTGTCTAGGCGGAGGCGATTGCCAAGAGTAACAAGTCGGATGCGCTCACTTGAATGAATCAAGTGCTAGAAGCTCAAATGATGTAAATGAATGCCCAACACTCTAGCACGAGCTTGTAAATGAAGAATGAAGTGCACTAAGCACTCTTAACCTCTCTCAAATGCTTCTCCTCTAATTCACTCAAGATTTTGGCTCAAATCTAGCCTCTAGATGCAAAAGATCAAATGCAATGAACTTGGCTAGCTTATACACAGGAATTTTGAGTTCTTGAGCACCCTCAAATGAAGGCAAGGTCGAAGTATTTATAGCCCCTCAAAGAAACTAGCCGTTTGCAACAAACCGAGCCAATTTTGTACAGGCCGCACATGTCCAACCATGTCGAACACTGTCCGGCTAGTGCAAGTCAATATGACCATTTCAAACATGTCAGTTACCGTTGGGTTATTTTATGAAGGCCAGACAAATGATCTTTTGTCCGGACAAAAAAACCGGATAGATGCATTTGTCTCTGGTTCACTCTCAAATATGAGGCTCACAGAATTTGTACAGGCCGGACAATGTCCGGCCCTGTCGGACAACGTCTGGCCTATCCCAAATAAAGGCCCTCGAACAGATTTAAACGTCTCTGGTTACATTCAAAATAAAACTCTCAAGTTTTATATAGGCCCGACAAAGTCCGGCCATCACGGACAATGTCCGGCCTGTGCAAACCGAAAATAGGACTTTACCAATTTTACTCAAAACTCAAATCTGGTTATATGCACATGCAATTTCTGTTTTCTCGCGGATATGTCTGCTGTCACTCAGCAATGACCACGACCAATTTGATTTAGGAACTTAAACCACAGGTCGAATATATAGTCGAAAACAGGTGGTCGAGTGGATTTGGTCGAGCGTACGCAATCGAGCTGAAAACTGGTACGACTAGTTTGAACTCCTACGACCACGACCAAACTCCAAACAAGGATACGATCATAATGTGCAAATACGACCACGATCAGCTCTAGTAATAAAACAGATTGCTTTAGCTGGCGACCACGACTAAGTGCAGTTTTCAAAACATTATCTTTAATGCAAAAAATCTACACTTAGATTTTCTAGCAATGCAAGAGGTGATTAAGCACTAGTGCAAGATGATATGAAGGTATTTTGAGCTTCCACACTAGATAAACTCAAGCTACTAGTTTCCAACCCCCCTTAATAGTATGGTCAAACTAGTAAAAAGAAGTCTTATCAAACTAGTCTATCTCCAAACACTAAGACTGATAAAATCCTAAGAACATAATCCTTAATCTTGGATCTTACCTTCGGTGAAGCTTGACCTCGTGAAGCCCGACCTTGCAAAGCTTGACTTTGCAAAGCTCGACCTCGCTTAATATGGCTCCTATCGACATCACCCTCAACACGCCCTTGCTTGCTTTCATCTCGCAATACACCTTGAGACTACAACACATACACTCAATGCAAATCGTTAGTCTCAAAGTTAGGTTGTCATTAATCACCAGAGAAATTACTCCACAAAGGAGTTAACTCAACAATTTCTCTTTTCGGTGAAATGACAAAACCATTTTCAACAAATAACAAAAGAGTAAGAGATGAATCATACAATCATATAGATCCATATATGATAAAAGAAATACGCACAAAATCTATACTACTCATGTCATGATAATGATTAGCATAAGCTCGATGTAAGCACAGATGACTAATATGATGAGCTCCCCCTCAACATATGCATTGATATCAAAACCACGACAACGAGTCATCAAACTTCAAGATTTAACACATGACATTTCAATTAACAATTAGCACAAGCTTGATGCAACCACAAAGCTCTCCCTCAACATATGCATCGATATTAAACCACAGCAAGGGAGACATTAACTTTAGGGTTTAACACATGACAATTCAATTTACTTGCGCTAAAATAGGGTTTATCCAAATTTTCATTTAATCATCAAAGCTGTCATTATCCAAATTAACATTAATCATTAAGAGTTTATCCAAATCATCATTAATCATCAAAACCCAGTCCACTTAGATCTAACAATCCCTACAAGATGCGATGGCTAAGTGATTATGGTGAGTTAAAGGTTAATCAAATGGTGAGAATTCCCTTTCAAATTGGTAGATACATTGAGGAAGTTGTTTGTGATGTTGTACCTATGCAAACTTGTCATCTGCTGTTTGGAAGACCTTGGCAGTATGATCATGATACAATGCATAGTGGTAGAACTAACAAATATAGATTTTATTACAAGGGTAACACTTTTGTTTTAGCTCCTTTCTCACGTCAGGAAATTGTAGCAGATGAGATGAAGAAAAGGGAGCAAGAGGACACTCAAGTACAATTGCAAGACCAGCACTTAAATCCACCCAAAAAGGAGGTTAACACCAACAACAAAAAGGGAGGAAAATCCAACAAAGAAACACAAGTGTTGCTGTTCAAGACAATTAGTTTAAAAAATCCAGAACAACAATTCTTTGTTTTACGTTTCAAAGAGTGTTTAAATTCATCTATTCAAAATGATTCTTTACTTGAACCAATTCTTAAACTCTTGCAGGCATTCAAGGATATTTTTCAAGAGGTGATCCCAGCTGGATTGTCACCTTTGAGAGGTATTGAGCATCAAATTGATCTCATACCAGGAGCATCACTTCCAAATAGGCCAGCATATAGAACCAATCACTAGCACAGAAATGTAGTCTACTAACCCCTATCTTCTAATGGTTATTAGCGATTTAGAAGAAAACCGTTAGAAAAGGTGCTTCGTAGTAGCAAAAGGCATCTGGTGGTATTTTTACTATCAGTTGCTATGAAATTTACCGTTAGAAGAAATTTTGCAATTTTTTCTAATGGTATAGAATATATATACCGTTAGAAGATGTACACAATTACTAATGGTAGTATTTTGCATACCGTTGGATGAAGCCGAATGATTTATTCTAGCGGTGATGAATATAGTTATCGTTAGAATATGTGAAGTACTAACGGTAGTTTGTTGGGTACCTTTACAACCATTCGACTTCTACAAATAGTTTTATTCTAGTGGTGCTGCATATATCTACCGTTAGAAGAGATCCAGAAGTACTAACGGTAGTCTGTTGTGTACCGTTAGAACTATTCGACTTCTACAAATACCCTGGAATGTCTCTTCCATTCGAACCGTTCCTCGGGCGCGACAAGCCCTAACCCATAACCTCCACCGACGACCACCGCACCTCCGCACCTCCATCGATGGCCACTTGTTTCTCACGTGAATCAAGTCCAAGATGGATCGTAGCCTCAACACTTTTGACTAGATTTCGGCATTGCAAGAAAGGCAAGTAAAATTTCAGCATTATTAGATTATTCTAAACCTATGATGGCAATTATCTTGCAATTTTTTATCCTTCATTTTTATGTGTCTTCTTTTCAATATGATTATGTATGGTGTCTTGTTCCTGTTTTTGACCAAAACAACTAAATAATATCATTGTGGGACAGAGAATGTTCAATTGTTTGAAATTCAAATGAAAAAATGATCAAGATATTTGTAAGACAAACACTAGCTAACATAGTCAAATGCCAATAAGACAAACACTAGCTTGCTCAATGATCAATATATTTGTAAAATGTTCATTAAATAATGTATATTGGGAATGTAATTTCTTCTGATGAAATAGGGTAGAAATGTAATATCTTGATCTCTCAGTTGCAAGTTGATGTTACTATGACAAAGCACAATCTAACCTTCAGTTGGTAGTCCTTTTGAGATAGGGAACCATTTAGGAAGCAGTAAACAATCTTAATTTGCTCTAGAATGCCTATTTATGATCTGTGCAGGTCCTTGGACGATGTTCATGAGGGGCAACATATTTCACGGTTTTTCATCGCAATACGCTGCCTACGTTGGCTTGCTGGTGAAAGAAAGGGTGAAGATCACCGTCAAGAGCTGGAAGGACGTGAAGGGTGAGATCTTAGTTGGCTCGGTCGAGAAGATCCTCAAGTCCGACGTGTTTCTCAAATCAGGATCTATAGAAAGCCCAGCGTGTTTCTCAACTCATTAGTTGAGTTGAGTTGAGTTTGAGCCCGAGGACATCACCAATACAAATGTAACTCAACGCCAGTTCCAGCTTCTCGGGCGTCTTTGAACTGAACTCCTATGGTTAAGTCAAACGTGGTTCATACATTTGCTGTTTCAGATGAATGGATTTGTGATGTATCAGGTCTAACTTGTAGTCAGTAGTTACATTGTCGCAACTTGCAAAGGTTCTCTTTTATGTAAAACGTATGGGCCCGTATGAAACTACCGTTATGAATAGGTACAACTACAAGCACATATGAAACTATACACATATTCTAACAGTGATTATATGTATTTACTATTAGAAATTGGTCCAGTATAAGTAAAACCCCACTCGACCATTGCTGAGCTGCTGTTTTGTTCTATTGCAATGTATCAACCTCTGTTTGCGATGAGAGTTCCACGCTCCAAGCTATATTTCTAGAGTGATTAGGGAAAGCTGGAAGGAAGTTAATTGGACCCCTCTCTTTAATGTAAGCTTGTCATCACCTATCTCTCTCCCTCTAGATCTCCCTCTCTCTCTCTACTTGCAAGCTAGCTGTATTGTGTAGTTCGAAGCTTGTAGCTCCATGTTTTAGGAGCTCACTAGCTTGTATGGTGTAGTTAGGTTAATTAGTGTTTCATCAGGCTAGGGTTTCACATATCAGTTGTAAGAGGCTATACATATACATAGCTTAATTGGGTAGGTTTCATGCATGCCTGACTCATTATGTTTTGCAATTGTCAATTTTGTTAATTGTAGATGGACAGGAAATATTGGATGTATGGAATAAAACGTACTACTCTTGAATATTTGATGGTGTGAATGGGTTATTAAATTTGCTGAGAAACAAAAGGCGAGGAAGGGGGAGAAAGATATGCTTTGTCCTTGTACAGATTGTATGAACTTAAAGAAGTTTAGCAACTTTGATCAGATTAAGAGTCATTTGATTCGTCATGGTTTTAACGCATGATATACCTGTTGGATATGGCATGGCGAAGATCTTGAGGAAACAAGCATAGCTATCAATCAGCAAGACCCGGATGTGGATTGCAATAATATCGATGATCATCTGAATTTTGATAATGTTCATTCTGATGTGCATGTAGATGATGACAATCTAGATGAGATGTTACGTGATGTAGTGGAAGATTACAACGAAAATGACTTTGGTGAATTTGAGAAACAGATTGCTGACTCTGAGAAGCCTCTGTTCCCTGGATGTGCAAAATTTACAAAACTGTCTTCTGTGCTGAGATTATATAACTTGAAGGCAGGCAACGGTTGGAGCGATAAGAGTTTCACGGCACTATTAGATCTTTTAGCGGACATGCTTCCAGAGGGAAATGAGTTGCCAAGATCTACTTACCAAGCCAAAAAATTATTGTGTCCATTGGGAATGGAAATCGTAAGAGTACACGCATGCCCAAATGATTGTGTGTTGTACCGTAACGAGTGATTGGATTTGCATGTTTGTCGAAGATGCGGCACATTGAGGTATACGCGTAGGGACCGGATTGACAGTGAACGTCATGAGGTAAAGAAAGGACCTCCGGCCAAAACTGTATGGTACTTGCCTGTGATCTCTAGATTGAAACAGCTATTTGCAAATCCGAAAGTCGCGAAGTACTTGCGTTGGCATGCTGAAGGCCAGAAACAAGACATAAAACTGAGACACCCAGCTGATTCTATTCAATGGAGAAACATCAACAGAACATTTGATGAGTTCGGCGATGAAGTTAGGAATATAAGGTTCAGGCTGAGTACAAATGGTATGAACCCACACAGTAATATGAGCAGTCGGCATAGCACTTGGCCGGTTTTTTTATGCATCTACAATCTTCCTCCTTGGGTATGCATGAAGCACAAGTACATCATGATGTCGTTACTAATCTCAGGACACAAACAACCCAGAAATGATATTGACGTGTTTCTAAAGCCTTTAATCGAGGACTTACAAAAATTGTGGAGCAAGGGGTGCAGGTGTGGGATGCAGATAAGAAAGAGAATTTCATCTTGCGGGCCATGATATTTTGCACCATAAATGATTTCTCAGCCTACGGAAGTTTGTCGGGGTATAGTACGAAAGGAGCCAAGGCTTGCCCTATTTGCCTAGATAAAACTGAGAGCATGTGGTTGCGAAACTGCTGAAAAATAGTGTACAGGGTCACCACAGGTTTCTTCTGGTGCATCACGCCTACTGTAAGATGAGAAAATCATTTAACGGGCAGCCTAAGAAGGGATCAACCCCAGTGTTTCTGACCGGTAAGGAGATTTACTCGCGCGTGAAGGACATCAAAGCTGAGTTCGGTAAGTGTTGTAAACCTCGAGAAAAAAAGTTTGGAAGAAGAGATCGATTCTTTGGGATCTACCATATTGGAAGCACTTACAAGTTCAACATTGCATTCACGTCATGCATGTAAAGAAAAATGTCTTTGACAGTTTGATTGGTCTATTGTTGAACATTCCGGGAAAGACAAAGGATGGTGTAAAAGTTCGCCGTGACATGGTAGAAATGGGGATAAGGACTGAGCTTGCATCTTTGGAGAAGGGAAAGTGTACATACCTCCCCCCGGCCTACTATACTTTGTCCATAAGCAAAAAAATAGAACTCTGTCGGTGCCTACATGGTGTTAAAGTTCCATGTGGGTATTCTGCGAACTTGAAAAAACTTGTGTCCATGAAGGACCTAAAACTGGTTGGCACGAAGTCCCACGACTGTCATGTGCTGATGTCACAAATGCTTCCCATTGCTATCAGAGGTAGTCTCCCAGTTAAAGTCAGAGAGATAATCATAAAGCTATGTTACTTTTTCAACTCAATATCTTGCAAAGTAAGTACGTGCACTCCTACTATAAGTTAATTAGTTCCATTTGTGGAGCTTAATTAGAAGATTTTTTTGATATGAATATTTGGCACAACTGTGTCCTCGTAGGTAATTGATCCGGATGGACTGGACGCTTTGCAACGAGACGTGGTTACAAATCTTTGTCAGCTCGAGATGTATTTCCCTCCATCTTTTTTTGATGTTATGGTCCATCTGATTGTTCATCTTATCAGATAAATAAAGTTTTTTAGACCCGTGTTCCTGCACTATATGTATCCATTTGAGAGATTTATGGGTGTATTAAAGGGATACGTAAGGACTCGTCATCGGCCCGAGGGGAGCATCATTGAAGGTTATGCCACCGAGGAGGTGCTTGAATTTTGCACAGATTATATGGTCTGGGTTGACCCAATTGGTGTTTCTAAGTCCCGACAAGAGGGCAAGCTTCAGGGCATCGGAACGATTGGATTCAAAGCTATCATCCCCGCCAGTGATGTGTAAGCGAAATCACATTTTTTGGTCTTACAACAAATGACGGAGGTCGAGCCATACATACACGAGCACAATGCAATGTTATGGTCACAGAATCCTTCGAAGCCAGAGATTTGGGTCACTAGAAAACATAATAGGAAATTTGTTGGGTGGATCCAAAAAAGAGTCATGCGAGCTGCCGAGGGCTCCATAAGTGAAACTGTGACATGGTTGGCTAGAGGCCCAAGATTTACAGTAGGGACTTGGTAGGGGTACGACATCAACGGGTATTCATTTTACACAAGAACTCAGGACGACAAGAGTAGTACGCAACGTAGTGGAGTGACACTGTTTGCTATTTCCGAGGATGCCAGGCAGTAAGGGCGCTAAACTCATATTACGGTGTTCTTGAAGAAATATGGGAACTCAATTACAGATTATTTAAGATTCTCTTGTTTTGATGCCAATGGGTCGAAATCCCTCGAGGTTTAAAGTTGACAATTACGGGTTTACTCTCATCGATCTCGATAAAGTCGCACACAAAGATGATCCATTCATACTTGCAAAGCAAGCCACACAGGTATTCTACATCATTGAGCCCACCAATCCAAAGTTGCACGTTGTCCTCTACAGCAAGAGACGTATTGTTGGGGTTGAAGACGTTGTCGATGAAGAAGAATATAACCAGTTCGACAAAATACCTTCGTTTTTAGAGGACATTCAATCTGTACCTATCAAAGATATCGACGAAAGAACTTACTTGTGAGATGATCACAAAGAAGGATTATGGGTTGACAATCATTCATGACTATTTTCTAATTGAAGAAAAAATGCCAGGCAAACAGCCCACAAGTTGTGCATCAAGGTGAGGAACTTATCATTAATACATCAGGCTATACATTTTTGTTTAGAACTTAATGATAAGCTAGTTCACAGCATTAATATATCTCAATTTTAGTCCACAACAAGAGTTCTAACTTTGCAGTACACTTATATTCTAAGAACTTAATTCTTCCATTGAAATTTTCTTGCCAAAATCACATTGCAGCCTTTTGCTTCTTCAACAGGCCTAAAACATCATTTTTCAATGCCCTGCCCACTACAAAAATGAAGCCCTGGAAAAATTATCCTTTTCTTGTTCACAACAGGCTATACATTTTTGTTTAGAACTTAATGATAAGCTAGTTCACAGCATTAATATATCTCAATTTTAGTCCACAGTATGAGTTCTAATATGTACAGTACACTTATATTCTAAGAGCTTAATTCTACCCTTGAAATTTTCTTGCCAAAATCCCATTGCAGCCTTTTGCTTCTTCAACAGGCCTGAAACATCATTTTTCAATGCCCTGCCCACTGCAAAAATGAAGCCCTGGAAAAATTATCCTTTTCTTGTTCACAGCAGGCTATACATTTTTGTTTAGAACTTAATGATAAGCTAGTTCACAGCATTAATATATCTCAATTTTAGTCCACAGTATGAGTTCTAACATGTACAGTACACTTATATTCTAAGAGCTTAATTCTTCCCTTGAAATTTTCTTGCCAAAATCCCATTGCAGCCTTTTGCTTCTTCAACAAGCCTGAAACATCATTTTCCAATGCCCTGCCCACTGCAAAAATGAAGCCCTAAAAAAATTGTCTTTTTCTAACGGTATTTGTTGGTCCTACCGTTAGAAAAAGTGCGTAGGGCTGACGGTATTTTCTCAAACTACCATTCGAAAAGTGCACATACATGGTCTGACGGTATTTCTTGGTTGTACCGTTAGAAAAGGTACTCACTACTTTATTAAACTTCGCCCAAGAGTTTCCCTCCAGTCGAACCGTTCCAACTCATATCTCTGTGTCTCCTCGACCGTGAAAAGCCCTACCCTCACCGGCGACCACTTCCTCACTGCCACACCACCATCGCCGCCTAGATTACGGTTCGCCATCGCCGCCGGACGCTATTTTCCTCCATCGTCGGCCGCCGCTCCATTCTACACCACCTCTCCATCACCACAACTGATTGCTGTAAAATACCCCTTCCCTATCCCTAGTGCGTCGTTCTTTTTCCAGCATCTTCCTAATTTGATCTTTGTGTTTTTTACACTAGGGTTCACTATTTTTCTCCGCTCATCTTTTGGATTTAAACTAGGGTTCGCTATTGTGTAGGATTTAATAAACTCAGCAGGCACTGTTGATTTAAACTAGGGTTTACATAATATGTTTCAGTGCTGTTGTTAACCTATTTTGAGATTTGAAATTATCTATATAGCAGTATGTGTGATCATTTGTATCGAATAGCCATATAATGTACTTTATATGTTGGTAGTGTTCGTTAACATCTTCTAACAGTAGTCCATGTATTTATCGATAGAAAAAAGATTATCTTCTATCGGTAGCTCATGTGTTTACCGATAAAACAAACTTTTTTGCTTTCTCTTTCCTTTCAGTGTACCAGATTAGACAACAAGGCTCAAGCATGACATGAATCCCCAGACATATCAGCTCTAACCAACAAATTTGATGTCCTGAATATTTTGTTGAATGGTTCAACAAAATATTGCTAAAACACAAGTTGGTTCATGTATAATGTATGAGACAGTATGTGTGATCATTTGTATCAAATTACCATATACTGTACTTTATATGTTGGTAGTGTTCAAAAAGATCTTCTAACGGTAGTCCATGTATTTACCGATAGAGGAAAGGTTATCTTTTGTCGGTAGCTCATGTGTTTACCGATAGAACAAATCGCTGAACCCTTCAACAATTTTTAAAGTGTATTTAACCTTGAACAAATGGTGTTTTTTGGGCCTTTTAATACTCTTTTCTTTTGACATCCCTTTAGCAACCCTAATTAGTCTCCAATCCTCAATTGAGTTATAGAACTCCAAGAAGAATTAATTCTCATATGTTGCCTTCTTCCTATGAAAATGTCTAGATGAAAACGTTCAGAAATATCTTCTAACAGTAGTACATGCTTTTACCGTTAGAAGAAAGCTTATCTACTATTGATAGTTGATGTGTTTACTGATAGAACAAATGCTGAAAATAGGTCCTTTTGCTTTGTAATACTATTTTCTTTTGACAACCTTTTTATCAATCCTAATTAGGTCTAATCCACAACTAATTAAGTTATAGAGCTCCTCCCTGAAGAATTAATTCCCATATATGTTGTCTTATGCCTAAGACAATGTCTAGATCAAAAATACACATTTCCTTCTATTCTCAACTCTAAAACTAAAAGAACAAAATGTTGCTCTCGAAAATTTCGGGATCTAAAGTAAGTCAACCCTAAACTTGAGAGACAAAATTGGTGCATGCCTTTTTTGCTTTCTGTTTCCATTCAATTTTTGATGGTTTGTTGATGGAATTTTAGGGAAAGCCATGTCGTCGTCTTCCTCGGATGATACTAGTGGTTCAACGAGGGGCAACGTAACTGAAGATGCTGGTTCATCCCAGCGCAAGAGGATGGGGCAAGGCGCAACGACATTGGGCCATTTGGCGAAACGCACAGACCTTTCTTGTGAGTTCAACCAATTTGGGAGGCCGATCAGAAAGAATGCTGGGAAGTATGCTGCCTACATTGGGCTATTGGTGAAAGAAAGGGTGAACATCACCGTCCAGAGCTGGAAGGACGTGACGGCGGATAAGAGGGATAGGTTGTGGGTGGAAGTGAAGGTAAAATTAATCGAAATCACTGAACTCTTTCGTAATCACTTTCCCTTAGCTTATCCTAAAGTTTAACTAACTCGTGCTTATATGCATTGTTTGAAAACAGGCTAAGTGGAACATCCTCGACGATGGACCTAAGACGGCCTGCTTGAAGGACATGAACGGAACATGAAAAACCTTTAAGAGCTGGCTCATCAGTACCTTCCTCACTGCGGGGAAATCTCCTTGCGAGAAGTACCCCTTCATATCGGAGGAGGTATGGGAGGAATTCACCAATTAGAAGGGGACCGACGAGTTCAAGGCCCTTAGCAAGAAGAATAAGGCGATCCAGAAGAGGAACGACCACCTGCACCGGCTCGGATCCCGAGGCTATGCGGGGAAGGAGGGGCAATAGAGGAAGGAAGACGAGAAAAATTCTCTCATCGATCCCCTGAGTTGCCGCTCTCTAAGATCCGGGATGCGAGGTGCAAGCGGTGGTGGAGGGGGAGAGGGTCCATATCATCCACGGGGTCTGTGGAGTTCCCAAACCCTAAGGATGCTGAGGTTGTGCAACGAATGGTAAGTTGGCTAACCTCGTAAACTATGTGTGCACAAGTGTATATATGTATTTGTCTCACAATATAGCTTTAAATGTAACAGATCTCTGCCGAGAAGGAGGCAATGCAGGGATTGTTTACCCCGTAAAGGGAGAACGACATCCTCACTAGGCTCTAGGAAATAAGGAGCATCCCGGGCAGACACGAACCATGGGAGTCATCGTGTTGCGGAAGGCCGATTTCACAAACCTGGCTCCACCGAGGAAGAAGGCCCGCTCCTAGAAGGAGAAGGAAGCGGAGCTCTCTGAGAAGATACGAGCAAAGGTACGGGCAGAGCTACGGGCTGAGGTGCGGGCTGAGGTCGAGGCCACGTTCATACATATGAGGGAAGAGTTTGTATAGCTGAAACAAATGATGATGTCCAAGAATGCAGATCCAGCTCCCGAGGGCGACGGTACCCCACGGGGTCGGTTGAGTAGTTTCTCTTCGAAGGTCCTCGCGGATCAGTAGATCTGCTTGAGGTATTGCAAGCCTTGAGCTGTGCACTTAAGTTGATGCCACTCCCATTCTATTAGAGTTATTTCACTAACCTGTTTTTATTTTTACAAATTTGAAGAAGCCAAAGAGCTGCAGCCTAGTGACTAACCTAGGGGACCGGCAAGCAGCGGTTGCCCACGGGTTCGTATATCCATCTGGGGAGGATGTCCGGGTCCAATGCGTACCCCTGGGGTTGGGGTTCGCAAAGTTACAGGTGGACATGGCCATCCCAGGCTACAACACTTTTTCGTTGCCAGTCCCAACAGAGGAAATGCGGACACTTGCTGAGGCAGTGAGCTCCTACGTACAGTGGCCCAAGAAGTGTGTTCTAATACAACAAGTAAATACTACACATTTTAGATTACAACCTACTTAGTACACTCAACTTGCAAAATCTAACATATGTGTTCATTAATTGAAGTGGCCTGTCGACGTACTACCTGGGGACCCCACCCCCAGCGTAGGGCATGAGGGATCTCCTCCTGACCTCAACACACCAAAGACGGCCTCGACCACAGCCAGAGGATCTACGCCTCCCAGTAAATCCCCTTCACCTACGAAGAAAGCCGCCAACACCCTGCCCTTGCCTTCGAAGGTACGCGCTCGCTCCCCGGTAAAAGGCAAGGGCAAAGGCAAAGGGGCAAAGGGACAACCGAATGGGTTCAAGAACGGGTTCCCACTCTTGGCGGAGGTAACTTTGCGCAAATTGGGTCGCACAACCAGAGACCTTCATGAGTGTTACATACACCTGGCCCGGTGCAACATGAACTTCTTAGTTCCCTTCAGGCCTGGGTAGTTCCACCGTGAACCCAGGAGCATATCTGTGGCACACGAGGATCTGTTTGACCTCTTTAACTGGCGGGAGCTTGATATGTCCATCATACGGACTGGAGTCCTGTGAGTTTTCTTATCCTATATATTACTGTAGTTCATTTAAAATGTAGTAACTTTCTATGCAATATTAATGCCATCCTTTGCATGTAGGTGCATGTACATGCTAGCATCGACGGCCGCGTGTGACAAGGTGGGTTTCCTCGACCCAGAGAAAATAAGCCTCATGATGCTAGTGCAGGGCGCAGCACACGCTGAGCAGTACATATCAAGGGCGTTGATGGCGTAGTAGGATAGGGAGTTCATTCTAGTGTCGTACCACCAAAGGATAGTGCATTTCGTACTAATTTAACTCAATCTTGTATGATACACCTGAGATATACTTTAAGCTAGTGGTTCTCTTTTAGTACAATGAAGGGGCCACTGGGTCCTCCTCGTGATCTGTCCGTGGAGGAATGAGGTGTACTACCTCGATTCGATGCGCGACAAGTTACCGAACAAATACGTGATCAAGGGGAATATGGACGCGTAAGTAACATGTTTGATTTAAATTTTGACCTCACTAGCTAACGATAACATTTTAACCAGCAATGCTAACTGAAATGCAAGGCTTTCAAAAATTTTGTGTCCACTGGAGGGAGGTATGACACACCGCAGGGCTCCCGAATATCTTTGAAAGAATATGAGGTACTCATGAGTCTTTTAGTTTATGCTTAATTAGTTTATGGAAAGAATAACTAACATATCTTCGCATATGCAATTATCTCAGTGCCATTTGCAGCCAGCCTCGTGGGAATGTGGGTTTTATGTGCTGCGGTACATGTATGACTTAGTCAGGACAAACTTTGCCCAATTCCCCTAAGTAAGCATTTTACCTAACTCAAATTTGAAAATTGGATGTCACGTTCAAAACTAGGAAGTTAATTACTGAGTATTCACACATACTTGTAGACTGCCATGTCCAAAGACAAATACGATAATGCAAAGATTAGAGAGCTGCGACAAATCTGGGCTCCATATGTTATGGATGAAGTGGCGCGCAACCAACTGCCATGACTAGCTTGACTCACTTGTTGTAATTTTTCTCTTTTTCGTCTACTCTCTATGAATTGGGGTACGGCACTAGAATGAACTAAAATGTGAATAACTGTCCAATGGTTAGTATTTGTATTGGTTCGTATATATGTGAATAAATTGAATGTGTGAATAAATGTGAATAATTGTCCAATGTGTCAATCTGTTTAATGTATATATTTGGAATGTACCTTTTTTTGTTCCTGTACTGTATTGTATATCCAAACTTTTCTAACGGCTAAATAGCAAAGAAAGTTAGAAGATAACAAAATTCTCTAACGGTTCACTACAACTATCCGATAGAAAAGATACAATCTTCAAACTGTAACTAGTACTGCACTATTAGAAAAAAAACATAGTATTATCACGGTTGTGTAGAAGCATAACGTTAAAAAGCTTACCATTTTCTAACAGTATACTCCGAAACAACCATTAGAAAATAGCACAATATTCTAGTTTCGGAGTATGCCGTTAGAAAATGGTAAGTTTTTTCTAACGGTATACTTTTGCACAACCGTGAGAATACTATGTTTTTTCTAACGGTGCAATACTAGTTACCGTTAGAAAATTTTGATATGCTCTGACGGTAAACATGGAAGAACAGTTAGAATTTGGTAATATATTCTAACAGTGAACTAAAAATTGATGGTTAGAAAATTGTGTTATCGTCTAACAGTATGGTATTCCGAACCGTCAGAAAATATTGAAATGTTCTAACCGATAGTGCTTGTTAACCGTTAGACTTGTTAGATTTTCCTACCGGTTATCTCAGAAAAAACCGTTAAAATATACCACTTATTCTAACGGTTATTTACTGTTAGAATATGCGTTGTCTTGTTCTATCGTGCCTATCACTAACAATACAAAAACCGTTACTAGAGGTGTGTTTTGAACCGTTAAAAGAAAGCTTTTTTGTGCTAGTGAATCCAAAGAACATCAATAAGTTGCATGAGCAAGTCAAGGGCAACATTGAGAGAGCTAATGAGCTAATTCAAGCAAGGATGAACAAGAAGAAAAATAAGTTGAGCTTGCAACCAGGTGATTTAGTGTGGTTGCACTTGAGAAAAGAAAGATTTCCAAAGCAAAGGAAGTCTAAGTTGCTGCCAAGAGAAGATGGACCTTTTAGAGTACTTGAAAAGGTCAATAATAATGCCTACAAGATTTATTTACCAGGTAAGTATGGTGTTAGTGGAACATTCAATGTTTTTGATTTATCTCCTTATTTTGGACCAGATCCACACTTGAGGACAAGTGCTGTCCATGAGGGGGAGAATGATGAGGACATCTCTACACCAACCCCTCCAATCAGTGGACCAATTACTAGGAATAAAGCAAGAGAGATTCAAACCCAAGTACAAATTTTCCTCTCAAATTTCAATTGTGATTTAAATTCTTTAAGGATACTTTCAATTGGGAGTTCTTTGATTTGTATTAGGTATGAGGGCACGGAGATGCATGAGTACCTAAAACACCTCAAGGAACATCAAGGAAGTCATAACAAAGAGCCACATAGGGTTTTGTTTGTTGTTGGACATTTTCCAAAGAACACCGGTGTAATGTTTTGAGATTTAGCTCTAGAATAGTGCTCCAAACATATACAAAATTATACTTTTATGAAAGTAGACTTCACAAGATTTTAAACAAGCCTAACAACACTAAATTTGAACTTCATTTACACCCTGGGTGAAGAAAATAAACAAGGAGGAAAATCTGGAAATTCCAGCCGGCTACCACGTTTGAATTTGGTCAAATCCGAGTCAAATATTCGTCAAATTCTCTCCAAAATGTGTGGAACAGTGAGGGACCAAGTCAAGGTCGAGCCAAACTCAAATATACCAAAATTTGAGCATGATGTAAAGGATTTCAACATGTTTTCTTGCCAGCTGCATAGATTCAGCCTGAATTGGATTTGGAGGAGTTTGAGATCATCAAATCGATTTCCTATGATATTTCCACTTTCTATCTTTAGTTCTGTTGGGGAAAAATAGTAGTCGTAGGTGGAAGTTTCCTTCCCTCGGATGTTCCACAAGGACAGGGCCTTCGTCTCTGAGTCCCGAACTCCCGTCCCCGGGTCCTGGGTCCCGTCCCTGGGTCCCAGACAGGGGCCCCCAGTCTCCGGGTCCAATCACTGGGTCCCAGATAGGGCCTTCTGTCCCCGGGTCCCAGACACAGGCCTGCCATCCTCAGGTCCCAGACAAGGGCCTCCCGTCCCCGTGTCCCGGGTCTCGTCCGTAGGTCCCAGACAAGCGCCTCCCGTCCACGGGTCCCAGACCCCCATCCGCAAGTCTCGGACAAAGGCCTCCCATCTTCGGGTTCCGGACAAGGGCCGCCCATCTCCGGGTCCCAAAACCCGTCCCCGGTTCCAGTGTCCCTTCCCTGGGTCCCGGGTCCCATCCTCGGGTCCTGGGGAAGGGCCTCCCGTCCCCGGGTCCCGGACAAGCGCATTTCGTCCCCAGGTCCCAGACACGAGCGTGCCGTCTACGGGTCCCGGACAAGGCCTCCCGTCCCTGGGTCCCAGACAAGAGCCTTGCATCTTCAGGGCTCGGACAAGGGCCTCCTGTCTCCGGGCTCCAGACCCCGTCCCTGGGTCCCAAACAAGGGCCTCCTGTTGCCATGTCTCGGGTCATTTCCATGGGTCCCGGACTAGGGCCTCCCTTCTCTGGGCCCCTTACCGCGTCCCCAGGTCCCATGTCCCGTCCCTGGGTCCCAGACAGGGCTCCAGTCCCCGGGTCCCAGGCACAGGCCTCCTGTCCTCGGATCCCAGACAAGGGCCACCAGTCTTCAGACCCGAGCCTCCCGTCCTCGGATCCCGGACAAGGGCCTACCGCCCCTAGGTCCCAGTCCCAGGCACGGGCCTCTCGTCCTTGGGTCCCAAACAAGGGCCTCTCATCCCCGGCTCCCGTGTCCCATTCCTGGGTCCCGGATCTTAGACAAGGACCTCCAATCCCTGGGTCCCGGACAAGGGCCTCCAGTCCTTGACCCTGGACCCAGACCCCGGGCCTTGGACCCAATCCCTGGGTCCCGGGTCCCGTCTCCCGTCCCTGGGTCCAGACAAGGCCGCCTGTCCCCGGGTCCCGGACACGGGCCTCCCGTCCTCAGATTCGGGACAAGGCCCTCTGGTCTCTGGGTCTCGGACCTCGTCCCTGGGTCCCGGGTCCCGAGCCCGTCCCTAGATCCTGGATCCCGGATCGGGCCCATTGCCCAGCAATGTTGTGTCCCTGGAGGGGATTTCTCCACTCGGGGGCTCTATGTCTCCAGGCATGGTTTTCTCTTCCCCAAGCAACGCAATGTCCCAGCAGATTGTTTTTTCCGTCCTGAGCCTCTCTGTCCCCCAGACGAAGTTTTCTATAACCCCGGTGACCCTTGGTCCCGGGGACGAGTTATACACCCAAGGACCCCCGGTCTCCCGGGCGCGGGAACTGTCTCCCCAGGCGTCGCAATGTCCCGGGAGATGGTTTGTCCTGTCCGGAGGTTCTTTGTCCCCCCGATGCGGCTCTCTTCCCCCCGTGACCCTCAGTCCCGGGAGCGAATTACACGCCGAGGGACCCCTGGTCCCCTAGGTGCGGGAACCCTCTCCCCAGACGACGCAATGTCCTGGGAGATGGTTTTTTCCTTCCAAGAGGAATTATACACCCAGAGACCCCCTATCTCCCGGGCGCTGGAACTCTCTCCCCAGGCGACGCCATGTCCCAGGAGATGGTTTTTTCCGTCTCGGGCCTCTCTATCCCCCAAACGCGGTTTTCTATCCCCCTGGTGACCCTCGGTCCCAGGGACGAATTTATACGCTCGGGGACCCCCGGTCCCCTGGGCTCTGGAACCATCTCCTCAGGCGATGCCATGTCCCAGGAGATGGTTTCTCCGTCTGGGGGCTCTCAGTCTCCCAGACGTGGTTTTCTATTCCCCCGGTGACCCTCGGTCCCAGGAGCGAATTATACGCCCGGAGACCTTTGTTCTCCCGGGCGCTGGAACCCTCTCCCCAGGCGACGCCATGTCCCGGGAGATGGTTTTTTCCATCCTAAGGCTATCCCCATTATGTGGTTTTCTATCCCGCCGGTGACCCTCGGTGTGGGACCCTCATTTGAGGATTCCAGTGGCAATCGCCCAGGTGGATTGCACTCAGAAAAGGCACATTGCAGCTCACAATAACAAGATGCATTATATAAAAAATGCGAGTAATTAAAAACAAGTGCTGATCACAAGGACCAACATTACAATAACTTAGCGCCAAAATGACGCATTTAAATGTTGATACAAATTAAGGAGTTTTCGACACAAAGGTCGGCACAAAATAAAACAGTAATAGTAAACAAAAGGACTTCATTGGTCTTCTTTTTCAGCAGCAGCGGTGTTGCACGGGCCTTCTCCACATCGAACTCCACCTTGGTGCATAACCCTTTAACCAGAGGGGTCTTCAGTTTCTTCTTCTTGTTCCACATTGGGTTCAAGACCATAAGATTTGGGGTCGACGAAACCTTCTTCTAAATTCGTTTGTAAAAGCAAGGGTGAGCACATTGTCCACATGGTGCTCAACAAGTCCCAAATAAGAATGCAAGTGTATATATAGGTGGGGGAAATTTCTCAAAGAATAGCTCCTTGGCTTCATATATGTATATAGAATAGATTTTCACACTTAGTCTTTGGAGAAAAGACTTTTAATTTTCAAAAGCAGTGCTGACGAGGATTGACACCCGGGTCAATTCTAATAAACTTTTGGTTCAAGACAAGTTCGAACCAGACATGTATCTGGTGATGCAAACTCAAGCTATTCTGAGGGGCATCACCATGAGGTCGCAAGCTTTACGCGATCAGGTCGCAAGCTTTACGCGATCAGATCGCAGCTTTACGCGGTCAGACCAAAAGCCTTGCGCGGTCAGAAGTTCGTAAGCTATACGCGAACTACACATTCAGGATATTGCGCGGTCAGCCAATATCCCGCGGTCAGAACATCTGCCGATCAGGATACTTGGGATCTATCTATTGCGGTTGCCCGTACAACAGGATATTCTAAGTATCCCGAAGATTCCTACACGTGGAGAATCAACTGTCAGAAGGTTAACACATACAGTTATCCATGAATAACACGTGTTTAACCTGCGTGGAGGTTAAGAGCAGTTCCAAAAAACCGCATCCAACCGTCCGTGCAACCGTTTGATGCAGTTTCCTCTACATGGCACCCTTTCAAACAGTACAAAAGGATGGCATGGAGCATCAATGAAAAGGATCGAAAACCGAGGGATCAGAAGATCAAGAAACCCAAAAAATCATCCAAGTTAGCCAAGTCTACGGCACACCTCATATAGCATTTTAATAAGCCTTCTTTGGCTTATCTTGGTACATTCTTACAGGAAAAATCCTCGCCTGTGAGGACTTTTCCTCCATTTGTAAACCTTTTACCACACTTAGTGAAATCTCAACAGGACGTAGGGCTTTTACTCCCACCATCGAGGGCCCGAACCTGTCTAAACTCTCTGTGCTCCTGTTCACTATTGTTCAGCATACCTTCCCAAAGGGTCATCTTGAAAGGTCTCACAATTATAAATTCTGCATAAGTTCGGCTGAGGACTCCGAGTCCGAATCATCGACAGCTGGCGCCCACCGTGGGGCCTTTCTCAAGGCGTCCTAATTAAAATTCGGAGGTTCGCCGAAACATGGCTGGAGCATATGATTCCGAGAACGATTTTGATCTCGAGGATTATGCCCATATACCCATGCCTTCTCCAAGCGATCCTGTTCCGATGGAAGAGGTCGAAGGCCAGAATCTTCCACAGGTTGAATCATCTCCCCAAGTCATGTTAATCGACCAGGAGGTAACTGGCACAAGGTCAGAACCCGCAGAGGTTCTTAATGTGCTAGGTGATGAATCCGGCCCGTCATACGATCCCGCTGAGGGAAAATATGATGGTGACCCTGAAGTTAGCCCAGGAAGGTTCGACCCTGATAACCTCCACCGTCTCTTTGATTTCGAGTCTGACTCGGAACAAACCGAGATGTTCTCCCCATCGACGACCTCTCTCCCTAGGCAGTTTGCTGCGTTGTCGGAGGAAACTCCCGATCAACAGGCTGCCAGGGAAGAACAAGATCGCAAACAGAAGGAGGAGCAAGATCTCGAGCAACAGAACAACGAACTACGCAGAACTGCCCTAGAGGCTCTTCAAGATGAGCAGGCTCGTTACGATGCTGCCCCGAGTTCTTCTCGACGGTCGCGTGGTCGTAGACGTGACCAGACTCCTTCCTTACCACCGGAGCATTTCCCAGTGGACGAAGAAACAGTAACACCTGGTGCCCCTAGGAGAAGTACCCATGGTCGACTACGATCTATCGCGGAGGTCATGCGTAATTTTCCTCCTACGATCACGGATGCGTAGAGACCGGCCTTTTTCAGGATCCTGGCGGAAAGACTGGACGAGGTCGCATCCGAGGCGACCCCAACAGCTTCTTCCCGCTCAGTGACACACCCCCGTGAACGAGATGGTCCTCATTTTGGCTCTGGCCGACGAAGTTACCCGCCACCTTTACCGTCCCGACAGGACAAATATCGGTGAATGCAGGACTCTCGTAGTTGGGATCGAGTTCCCGTTCACTCTCGTTTGGGACCCCGAGTAACCTCGCCATTAAGTGAGTTTGCTCGAAACCCGACCGAAAGTCGCAGGACGGTTCACGGTCCTTACGTTGGTTGCAAAGCTTTCTCGCCTGGCCTACGAGCAGTCGTTTGGCCCGATAAGTTTCGACCAGGGGCCATTGAGAGGTTTGATGGAACTCAAAACCCATCTGAGTTCCTTCAGATCTATATTACTGCTATCCAAGCAGCAGGAGGCGATGACAAGGTCATGGCCAACTTCCTGCCAACAGTCCTCGCAGGACCGGCTAGAACCTGGTTGTTCAATCAGCCTGAGGGTTCTATCTATAATTGGGAAATGCTATGCGATGCCATCCTCAGCAATTTCCAAAACTGTTACCAAAAGCCGGGTAAGGAGGATGACTTGCATAGACTGCGGCAAACTTCGACCGAAACACTTCGGTAGTTTGTCAAGAGGTTTGTCGGGGTAAGAAATACCATCCCGAACATATCTGATGGCTCCGTAATCAGGGCATTTAAGCATGCCGTTCGATACCGGAGATTCACTGAAGACTTGCTTATCCACCCTCCTCGATCAGTGGTCGATCTGTTCGATCTGGCTGATCGATACTCCGATGCAGCCGAGGCAGTCGAATGGAACCGAATGGTTGACAAGGGGGACCTACCGCCCCAACCAGGCTTCAAGGATGCCAGGAAACAAGATTCAAGCAAAAAGCCGGAGTCTTCACCGGGTGGGAAGTCAAAAAATTCGAAGAGGAACCGCTCTGGACAGTACCGTGAGGTCGCGGTCGCGGAGAAACCACCTTCGACCAAAGGTAATAAGTCTTCTTTTAAAAGTAAAACTGCTTCTGGCGGCCGGGATTCCGACCAGCCAGAAAAATCAACTAATCCGCAGGAGGGCAAGAGGTGGTGTCCACTCCACAACTCCGCAGGCCACGACCTCAAAAACTGCAGGAGTTGGTTGAAACAGCTGGATGATTTCTACCAAGGAGCTGGGCCAATGCCAACCTTACCGCCTAAAGAGCAGGCGTGCGGGGTTAGAGACGTCGATGGAGACGAAGAAATGGCTTACCAGGTACCTCAAAATCATGTTAATGTCATTTTCGGAGGTTCCTCCTCTTTCGTTTCCAAAAGGCAGTTTAAAACCTTTTGCCGAGAGGTTAACCAAATGGAGACATCCCATGGTGAACCTCAATATCCCCGTTGGTCGGATATACCTTTGACGTTCGATCGCGCTGACTGTCCTGTGGGGCTAACTCGACCATTGAGGCTACCTCTGGTTATTACCCCAATCATCAGTAACGCGAGAGTCGAAAGGGTCCTGATTGACGGGGGAAGTTCCCTTGATCTTTTATTGGTCAAGACACTCGACGAGATGCAAATTCCTCGTTCGAAGATCAAGCCCATAATCCATCCGTTTTATGGGATAATCCCAGGCCCCTCCATGATGCCATTGGGACAAGTGGTCCTCCCGGTCACTCTGGGAGAACCAGATAACTTCCGAACAGAATTGGTTACTTTCGATGTAATCGATTGTGATTCAGCTTATAATGCAATCTTTGGTAGGCCGACTCTTGCTAAGTTCATGATGGCAACGCACTATGCTTATCAGTGCGGGAAATTGCCTGGCCCCAAAGGTGTCATTTCGGTCCGAGGAAGTCGCAACGTGGTGCTCACGTGCGACCGGCTATCTTTGGAGATGGTCGATCAACTTCCCCTCCGGGACGCTCAGGTCGCCACTGTCGCCACCGATGCGATCAGGGCTGCTCCTCGACCAGATGAGAAACTCAAACAAGTTCCCTTGTACCCAGATGACCCATCCAAGACAATTCGGGTTGGGTCAGCCCTGGATGACAAATAGGAACTCGACCTCGTTGCTTTCCTCCGGGCTAACGCAGATGTGTTTGCGTGGAAACCGTCCGACATGCCCGGTGTCCCAAGGGAAGTAATTGAGCACAGGTTAGCAATTCGACCTGGACAACGACCAATAAAGCAAAAGCTCAGGCATTTTGCCACCGACCGACAGGAAGCCATCCGAGAAGAGTTAGACAAACTCTTACAAGCCGGGTTTATCCGCGAAGTGAATCACCCGGATTGGCTCGCCAATCCGGTCATGGTCCGCAAGTCAAATGGCAAGTGGCGCATGTGCGTCGACTATACTAGCCTCAACAGTGCCTGTCCGAAGGATGACTTTCCCCTTCCCCGCATCGACCAGCTGGTTGACTCCACTGCGGGTTGCGAACTGATGAGTTTTCTGGATGCCTACTCAGGATATCATCAAATTAGCATGGCAGAAGACGATGAAGAGAAAACTGCCTTCATCACCCCGTTCGGCACATACTGCTACGTCAGAATGCCGTTCGGTCTCAAGAACGCTGGTTCCACGTACCAGCGCTTGATGCAAAAGACCTTTCTTTCCCAGATAGGGCGTAATCTCGAAGCATATGTAGACGACTTGGTTGTAAAGAACACCAAAAGATTGTCTCATTTGGACGATCTTGCTGAAACCTTCTGTAACTTGAATCGCTTGGAATAAAATTGAACCCGGAGAAATGTTCTTTCGGGGTTTTTTCAGGAAAGCTTCTTGGTTTTCTTGTGTGTTCCAGGGGTATTGAGGTTAATCCTGAGAAAATCAGAGCTATTGAACAAATGAGGTCGCCCTCGACCATGAAGGATGTTCAACGCCTGGCTGGTCGCATGGCGGCTTTAAGTCGCTTCATATCGCGATTAGGCGAAAGGGGACTACCTTTCTTTAAAGCCTTGCGGAAACATCATAACTTCACGTGGTCTGAAGAGGCCGAAAAAGCATTTCAGGAGGTAAAAACATATCTTTCCAGTCCGCCGGTATTGGTGTCTCCTGAAAAGGAAGAACCATTACTTCTGTATTTGGCGGCCACCCCACACGCGGTCAGCGCAGTTCTGATCGCGGAAAGGGAAGGAGTACACAGACCCGTCTACTATGTGAGCGAAGTACTTCATGGTCCTAAGGAGCGCTACCCTGAGGTCCAGAAGATACTTTACGCGCTACTGATGGCTTCCCGTAAGCTACGACATTACTTTCAAGCACACAAGATCACAGTACCCTCCTCTTTTCCTTTAGGGGATATTGTCCGAAATCCAGAAAAATCTGGTCGAATCGCCAAATGGGCGGTCGAATTCGATGCCTTCGAGATCCATTTCACCCCTCGCACGGCGGTTAAGTCTCAGGTTTTGGCCGACTTTGTGGTCGAATGGATCAACCCTGAGCCACCCGTGCAGTTGGCAAAGGAACTGGAGTACCCCGATTATTGGACAATGTACTTTGACGGCTCCCGTAGTTTTCAACACTCGGGGGCTGGAGTGGTCTTAGTTACGCCTCAGGGCGAACAGCTTAAGTATGTTATTCAACTACACTTTGTTGCCACCAACAATGCAGCAGAGTATGAAGGTCTTCTTGCAGGGCTCCGGGCAGCAAAATTCCTCGGAGTCCGTCGATTAGTGGTGAGGGGGGACTCACAGCTAGTCGTAAACCAGGTAAACAAGGAGTACAGCACCTCCGATGAGACAATGGCTCATTACCTGGGGGAAGTGAGGAGATTGGAAAAACACTTCAGTCACTTCGAAGTCCAATACGTCCCGCGAAAGGACAATATTCTCGCAGACCAATTATCCAAAATTGGATCCTCACGCTCATCCGCTCCGGCAGGAGTGTTCATTGAACACTTGGACCATCCTTCGATCATGACTTCGGTCGAGGATGATCCGGCAATAGCCTTCGTTGCCAACCTCGGTCAGGAACAAGATTGGACTCATCCATTGAGGGTCTATCTTGAACATGGGACCCTTCCCAAGGACGAAACCAAAAGCGATCGATTAATTCGAAAGGCGCGTCTGTACAAACTCATAGATGGGGTTATGTACAGAAAGGGTACTCAAGGAGTATTCATGCGCTGCATATCTCAGGAGGAAGGAAAATCCCTCTTGAAAGAAATACATGACGGTGTATGCGGTGCACACGCGTCATACCGAACACTGGTCGGAAAAATTTTTCGACAGGGATTTTACTAGCCTTCGGCACTCGATGATGCCAAGTTTATGGTCAAGATGTGTCCACAGTGTCAGTTTCATGCAAGACAGGTTCATCAACCTGCTTATGCATTGCAAACTATTCCTCTCGCATGGCCCTTCGCGATCTGGGGAATGGACATCGTCGGTCCTATGCCACAAGCGGTCAATGGGTACAAGTTTCTATTCGTAGCCATTGACACGTTCACAAAGTGGATTGAGGCCGAACCAGTACGAAATATTACTGCATCAGCTGCACAAAAGTTCTTTCACAAGAACATTGTGGCACGATTTGGTGTTCCAAACCGTCTCATCACAGACAACGGTTCTCAGTTCGCTAGCGGTCTCTTCCTAGACTACTGCGATCAGATTGGGACTAAGGTGTGCTTTGCTTCCGTGGCACATCCACAAAGCAATGGTGCCGTAGACGGGCCAATGGGCAAGTATTGCAAGGCATCAAAAAACGTGTTTTTGATCGCCTCAAGACTCGCTCGGGGGCTTGGGCAGACGAGCTCTATACTGTTCTATGGGCACTACGGACTACCTCTAGTCGAGCCACCGGTGAGACACCCTTCCATTTGGTCTATGGGGCCGAGGCTGTGTTGCCTATGGAAGTCAGTATTGGATCTGTTCGCACGAATCAATTCGAACAGGTCAACCAATCCGAACAGCGATCGCAAGATCTCATCCTCCTGGAAGAACGGCGTGATCGCGCCCTGATCAAGTCCGCGGTATACTTGCAGGCTCTACGCAAGTATCACAGTAAAAAGGTGCGACCACGTGATCTCAACGTGGGCGACTTGGTTTTACGAAAAATTCAAGACCAGTCTAACCGCAATAAATTCTCCCCAAAGTGGGAAGGACCATACACTGTAGTCTCAGTGCCACGGCCAGGATCTGCGCGGTTAGCCATGGAGGATGGTCGGATTTTGTCCAATACTTGGAACATCGATCAACTTCGCAAGTTTTACGTGTAAGTATTCCAATCACTTTTTCCCTGTTCAATTAGCATCTTTTCATAAAAAGCATGTCTTGTTTTCATACAATGAGTGTTTTCTTTAAGCCCAAATTATACAAATTCGACCTGGGGCTGATCGCCGGCGGTTAGGTTACTACAGCATTTTTTAACCGGATTCGCTGGTCGATCTCATGATCACTTCCAGATAAGTCGCTCCTAAATAAGCCGTTTCTCAACGCACACGGGACTATCTGGCTAGTCTTCGGTCATCTGGGTGGCTACCAGTTTGCAATAAGGTTAAAAATGTTACTTTAATCTTGACCATCGGCTTGAAGCGCATATCCCTGGTCATCATACTTATGTTTTCCCCTCTGCTTAAAATACTAAGGCTCCAGTATTCACAAAATAGAGGCGGGGGCTAGAGGAATATACTTATAGTATGAAACTTATGATGTGAATATGCACTTTCTTTTGAAAATATAGTTTTACATATATTGCATTGTAATTACAATTGTTTGGTTACAAAAATAAGGATCATTCGATCCCCAGCTCAGTCAGGAGTTTATCTACTAGGGGCTGGACTTCCTCTATGACTGCATCGAGCAGCTCTTCACTCTCAACCTCAACCGGACCCACCAATGCGTTCAGATCTGCATCTGGGCCATGGTGAAGTTGAACCCGGCTGAGTACGGCTGCTACGGCTGATCGAACCCTGGTTCTGATCGCCTCTTCGCGTCGCCGTGTATCTCCAGGGAGATACTCAAGCAGTGAATCCGCCTGAGCAGTAAGCAGCGATGTCCAGTCATTTATACTGAGGTTGTCTTGCCTCAGTTCTACCACATCGGTCTTCAAAAGATCAGCCACGGCCTTTAGTTTTTCAAAGATCCGGAGGCTCAGTTCTTTGATTGCCCGATCGGTGTGGCGAATCGAGGATTCAAGAATCTCCTTGTCTCGACTGAGCTGCGTAATTCGACCTGCTTGCGCTGTACAGAGAGAGAAGATTATTCGCATATTATGGATTCAAGTCTTCCTAGTCAGGAATCGGCTTACCAGCATTCTCTGATCGAAGTCTGTTGAGTTCAGTTTCTTGTTTCTTAAGCATTGAGACTGAACCGGCCACCTCCTTCTTCAAGAATGCAACCTCTCTGCAACAAAATCAAGGCAGTCACAACCAAGATATACCCATGTTAACCAGAGGGTAATGGTACTCACCTGCGCAAGCTATCGCGTTCTTTTTGAATGGCTTCTGTACTAGCCATCACAACACGCGAATGGCTTGTTAGCCAGGACAATCCCTGTGGCGCCAAAGAAGAAGGTCAAAGGTGTCCTAAGTATAATTCAGGCACGGGAGCAAAGTCTTATTATACCTTCATAAACTTTTGTAAAACGGCATCATTCAGTTCAGCGGGAATCCTCGCTAGAGCCTCCGACGTGCTGACTACAGGGATAGTTGGCGGGAGTGCCGGCCGGACGCCACCCCCAGAGGCTACTGGTTGTGACCCGATCCCTGTACTTGTTTCACCTCCCGCGGTCCGAACGACTTCTTGAACCACGAGAGCAGAGCGCTCTTCATTAGAGGCTCCTTCATCAGCCCTAATTTCAACCTCCCCAGTGGCGGTTGAAGGGTTAGGCGCTGTCTTCTTTTGCCTAACAGGAAGAATGGGTCAGGCAACTCTTATTTAAGATTACTATCAAGTAAGAGCTCTTACCTTATTTGAAATCCCATTCGTTCCTGGGACTTCTGGGAAAATTCCCCTTGCGAAGGAGAGCCGTCTCCGGTTCTCGCCTTCCTTATGGTAAACAAGGCAGCACCCCCCTGGAAATGTCATGTTATAGGCATATTCTTAGGGAACAGGTAAAAACACATGAAAAGATCTTTACCTAGGTCACCGGGCTAACTGGTGGGGCTGCATCTGAAGGCCTTAGCGATTCCAGAGTTGTTGGAACCATCATAGCTGGCCTTTGTTCATCCACCTCCTCCTCTGTCCGCAGAGGAGGAGGATTTTCCTCCCTGGAACCCCCAGTGGTCCCAGGGGGAAGCTCTCCTCCCTGTATATACATTAACTTGACAAATGTGCAGAAAGAGTCATAGAAGGAACGGTCGAAAAAGATTCCTTACCTTGGTCGTCCCTTCGACCAGGGAAGCAGAGATAATTGACCCTGAAACCTCGGGGGCTTCAGGAATTGGAGGGTTACCCGCGACCACAAGATTTTCGGTGGTCGCAGGATCTTCCACGACCACCTCCTCGGTAGTAGTGGTCTCTGCGGGGCAGCTTGGGGCATCGCTGGATGGAAGATCCGCGATCTTCCTCCTTCGAAGGATCAGAGGAACGTCATCCTCTTCCTCCTCGCTCCCCTCTCCCTGTACGACGAAGAAGTGATTCCATGTCGCGCCTGAAAAAGTAGCAGGAATGCGATATCTTACCGCAGTCTTTCTTGCGGGACGAGGAATGCTTCGTGAAGACCCCTCCCCAGGGTTTAGCTTGGTCTTCTTAGGGGCAGGACTCTTTGTCCTGGGTCTCTGAGAGACCTTCTTCACATTCCTCGCCGTCGGCTTCTTCGGAGAGCCGACATTTTCACTTGGGAACGTCGCATCCGCAAACCTCCCTAGGAGCTGGTTCGCAGTCCATTACAAGGGATTAGCACTGGACACACACAAGACCTGCAGAGCCAAAGCTGGACAGGGAAATTACCTTTCGGCGCTCCTGTCTGAGGTCATCACCAACGTGAATCAAGCTCTGCGGGCGAGGTGATTCCTTAGGGCCCTCTACATCGGAATTGTAGGTCCTAAGGAGGGAGTTGGTCCGCCTTTCAATCTCGGATGAAGGCAGGACTGTTCCCAAACTCAAGTCAGAATTTGTACAATTCAAAAAGGAGAAAGTTCAGCACCAAAGAAATAAATACCTTGATTGTAGTCCAGGGTGCTATCACCCATGGACTTAATCTCCCACGCCGGATGAGCCCTTTCATGCAGAGGACTCACCCGGTTCTTCACGAAGTCTCGAATGATATCTCGAGCCGTCAATCCTTCATTGACCAAGTGAAGAATCACCTCGGCATGCTTCGAAAGCTCCGAGTTCATCGCCGGAGGAATGTCTAACTCGCTCGACTTCTCCGGTCGCGAGTTTTCGAACCATAAACTGCTTTCGGATGGTGGAGAGCAGTAAAACCACCTTTGGTGCCACCCATGCACAGAATCTCGTAGGGGTGGGGAGGGATACTCCTTTTTATCCCTCAGCCGGAAGTAGATGCATCCGGCGGCGTTGGTACTCTTCGACCACGCCGAAAAGTAAAATCGTCGGAAAAGATCCACGCTGGGATATATTCCGACGAAGGCTTCACAAAGATGCTGGAATACTGCAAGAATCAGCATCGCGTTGGGGTGGAGGTTGATCAGTTCCCACCCGTAATGTTCAAGGACATCCTTAAGGAACCGACTCTCAGGGAATCGGAACCCGCAACACAAATACTCCTCAAAAACCACCAACTCGCCTTCTTGGACAGTTGGGGTTTCTTGGTCCTTCTCCGCAGGTCGCCAGTTAATGAGCAGCCGCGGAGAAAGGATCTCCTCCTTCTCTAATGCCATCAGGCTCTCCTCAGAATGGTGAATGGATCTGCTCCAGGACGCCATCTTTGGTGTAGAATCAAAGGGGAAGCTGGCAATTTGGGGAAGATGAAGGCTGAAGAAAATGAGGGTTTTGAGCGGCGGGAATAATAAGGGTTTTTAGCTGTGTGGCTTCTTTGAGAAGACATCTGCTCTTTTTATAGACCCAAGGCGACGCATTAATGAGTAAACGGCTCATTTCAAACGTTCCATTGAATGCTTTATTCATTTCCCATAATGGATACTATCTCTGATGGACCCGATAAAGTACTCAGGCGTCGGATCTGAAACAAAAAGGCTTCTTTGTTTTGGAAACTGAAAGCGTAGAAGGACTGAAAAATTTTTAGTACTTTTCAGAGGACGTTTTTCCTTTTTATACTTTGAACATTTTATTCGAAAAAATCACGTAACCCAATTTTCAACGTACTGAAGTGTTTCTAATTGGGTTATGGTTTTATCGAAATCGTGTTTTAGGCTAAAACTTCGATTCTAATCGAAGTGACATCCTGACCGAGTCCCAACTCTGGTCGAACCTTAGTTCTGACCGCGGCTTTGAAACTGATTGCGGAATCAGGGCAGGTCGCGGTGCTTTTTTCTTAAAAGTGATTTTGATCGCAGAACTAAAAATTCCTGTGTATGAATGGTCGCGAACGTAAAGTTCATGGCTATATTTTCGCACAGAAGATGTGGAGAACATTTCATGAGAAATAAAGAACTTTTATTTCTTACATTCTTTACATACAAAAGGGATGCAGTCGATCAAAACATCGACTTGCTCCGAAAGAAGTTTACAAAGTTCCCCAACGGACATGTTGTTGTCAGTAGGATCTACACTGACAACCCCCAGGGAACTAGCAACTACCCTAAGTCTATCTATATCGTCCCTAACAACAGACGCAATATTGTCCCTAATCAAGTCAGAGAGTTCTCGCTGTTGCTGAGCGAAGTCCCTCTCTCGACGGAAATGGTGCGCCTCTTCTCGGGATCGATCAAAACATTCTGCTAAACGCAGAATCTTCGAGGCCATCTCCTCGGTTTTCTTCTCCAGGGCATTCTTCTCTTCCAGAAGGGTCTGTCCGGAAGGAAGAGATGGAGCAACAGAAGGCTGATCGCTGGGGCCTCCTACCTCCTACATTTTTGCAAAAGTTAGTCATACTAACTAAAATTATCAGCAAAAAAGGGAGAAGAATTGTTACCTGTCCCGGTGCATAACCCGTTGATACACCCATCTTGGGAGGAAGATCATCATATGATGGAAGAGCAACCTCCCCAGAAGAAGATTGCTTCGCCAACCCAATATGGCAATCATCCGATCGAGGGATAGTCACCGCTTGCCGACCAGGATGTTGATCACCCAAAAGGATGGGGGAATTGGATGTGAAGGGATCTTTTCCTAAAGATAAAGGCCTAACTTGCTGAGAGGCATGAACGGGGAGGGTCAAAGGAACTGAAGGAAGAAAGAAACTCACTACGTTCTTTACCTTTGTTCCACTGGAAGATCCTTCGTCAACCTTGGGTTTTTTCCTTAAGGGAGACAGGACTTCATTCGTTTGAGACCCTTGTTCGACAATTTCCCCTTCATCGCTCTCAATCTTGATGATTTCATGATCTGCCATTGGGAGGGGTATGTGAAAAGGAAGGAGGCAGGATAACAAGAAAAAGACTTAGATGTGAGAGGGAAATTGTAGATTTTTACATGTCCAGGGGTCTGGTATTTATAGCCGCCTGGGTGACGGTTTGCATTTCAGACGCCTCTGGTTTTGCTAAAACATTTACAATTTTACCTCGAGATAAAAACAATTCTACGGCGCTATCATTGCCCGTCACGTAATGTCAGAACTCGTCTTGAAAAACCAACCGTTTTCACTTAGTGCGCCACTAAGTGGAGAAGTTGAAGGGCCGGGTTAAAAATCCAATGCACAGTTTTTAAATTCGAAATAAACACGTCCCTTCGTTTTCTTCGAATTTGGGGGCTAGCTGACGAGAATTGACACCCGGGTCAATTCTAATAAACTTTTGGTTCAAGGCAAGTTCGAACCAAACATGTATCTGGTGATGCAAACTCAAGCTATTCTGAGGGGCAACACCATGAGGTCGCAAGCTTTACGCGATCAGGTCGCAAGCTTTACGCGATCAGATCGCAGCTTTACGCGGTCAGACCAAAAGCCTTGCGCGGTCAGAAGTTCGTAAGCTATACGCGAACTACACATTCAGGATATTGCGCGGTCAGCCAATATCCCGCGGTCAGAACATCTGCCGATCAGGATACTTGGGATCTATCTATTGCGGTTGCCCGTACAACAGGATATTCTAAGTATCCCGAAGATTCCTACACGTGGAGAATCAACCGTCAGAAGGTTAACACATACAGTTATCCATGAATAACACGTGTTTAACCTGCGTGGAGGTTAAGAGCAGTTCCAAAAAACCGCATCCAACCGTCCGTGCAACCGTTTGATGCAGTTTCCTCTACATGGCACCCTTTCAAACAGTACAAAAGGATGGCATGGAGCATCAATGAAAAGGATCGAAAACCGAGGGATCGAAAGATCAAGAAACCCAAAAAATCATCCAAGTTAGCCAAGTCTACGGCACACCTCATATAGCATTTTAATAAGCCTTATTTGGCTTATCTTGGTACATTCTTACAGGAAAAATCCTCACCTGTGAGGACTTTTTCCTCCATTTGTAAACCTTTTACCACACTTAGTGAAATCTCAACAGGACGTAGGGCTTTTACTCCCACCATCGAGGGCCCGAACCTGTCTAAACTCTCTGTGCTCCTGTTCACTATTGTTCAGCATACCTTCCCGAAGGGTCATCTTGAAAGGTCTCACAATTATAAATTCTGGATAAGTTCGACTGAGGACTCCGAGTCCGAATCGTCGACAAGTGCTTTTAAAACCCTAAGCTAAATTCTCAGAAAATGTTGTGTGTGGCGGTCTTTCATGAGTCACCATTTTATCCTGATTTTGTGAAAACTTTCCAAAAGCTACTTGTGCTGCATCAACGTGAATAGAATCCACAGCGCGTAGACTCCATAACCTGGGAGCTCAGAGTATCCGATACTTTTTAAACTTTGCAAAGGTGTACCACCTTAATCCACCGATCATTCGGCTTTCAAGTCGGTACCTCTCCATGCGACTCTTACGCATGTGACAAGGCCGAGATGACACAACAGTTTATAGTCCTAGCATTAACTATTTCCCTGCCCGGTAAATAGACAATTAAGTTTCAAGTACCGTTGTGGGTCCTCCCCACTGCCTTACTTCCTAGCCTGGGTCTATGTTCTCGCAAGACACATAGCCTCTCTTGATTACAGCCGCGCACGACTTAATCTGGCTTAGGGCGTCTTCCTTCTTTCCACCTTTTCCTCTCATGATTTTTCTGAACTCACATCACTCATGGCCTTCTGCGGCCCACCAGTTCTCGCAAGACACTGGATCGACAACCATTGCAGGGAAAAGCTAATACTAAAGAAAGCTACTAAGTTGCGCCCGTCCCATAAACAGGCAAGTGGTTGGTACGTTTTTCATGCCGCATAGAAGCACAGCACAAGGTTCTAGTCCTTATGAATCTCTAGTGAGGAGTCTTTCACATTCCCAGTGCGCACACAGCACCATCCTATCAAACCATCCTCACTATCGATTCCAATCATATTTTCTTTCACAAAAGGGTTTTTGAACATGCTTTTCTCATATGTGACCATTCAACATTTATCATATAATCTCATAGCATAGCCTAAGCATGATATTCTAGGATAACAAGGGTGCAGGGGTATTCAATGTCAAAAGGGGCTTTACAATCATTTAGGTCATATCTAATCATTTTATTGAAACATAGTTCTTATTTGAATCTAAGGCATGCATATACTTGAAAACAGTTAACATACTTTATTTCAAAATAATAGGCTAGACATGATCAAGGGTTTGAGACTTGCCTTGCAGTGATGGGTCTAGCTGTTCAGGTGAATCCTCGAAGATCTCCTCGGTTCCTTCAACGTCTGGTTCCACGGCGGATACAAACAACACATACACACTACATAAGCATACAAGTACTAGAAAATAATACGTAAATACATCATGCATGCAGGGGTAAGGGTTTGGACAAGGTCACTTGACATAGGTTGAAGAGATGGGCTCAAAGGGCTTGAATGTCGAAGGGCTGACATTCGACTCATGGCTTGACATTGCTCTAAATCCGTTCTAGGCCTGATTTCTGGAGATGTGATAGTAGGGAATGTTGTAGATCATGGCTCAAAGGACTTACTGGACAAAGTGGCATTTCAATTGCTCAATTGAAACTAGTCTAAATCATCCAATGCCACTGGTGGTCATGCACTGGCATAGTGCTAGACATGGCCAGAAACTAGGGCATTGCATAACTTTTGACTCAGGACTCCAATTGATGTAAAACTTTGTCTGGGGTTTAGGCATTGATAACAGCTACAAAACTCTCAACAGGCTCAAAGGCTGAAAGTGGCCGGAAGGTGGCCAAATCCGGTGAGCAATCACGGTGGCCTGAACATGAACTGAGCCACTGGACAGCAACCTTGGCATGGCCATAACTTTTGATTTAGGTCGATTCAGAAGTCGATCTAGTAGACAAAATTGTTCAGGGGGTTGAGATCTATCTGAAGGACAAGGTGTGCGGGGCTAGATCGGCCAGGGAAAAATTCCGGCGACCGGCGCTGGAGAAGACGACTCCTGAATTGGGCGTTTCTGATTTAAAAGGTTTCAGGTTGATTCATTGCTCAGGGAGTGAGAGGGTGAGGTGAGGGGTCTATTTGCAAGGTCAATTCGGCCGGAGAATGGCCGGAGAAGCTTGGCGACGAGGACCAGTTCACTGGTGGCGCGCAAGCTTCGGAAAGGCTATGATCGCTGCTCAATTTTGAAATCTAAGTTTGCAGGCTTGCTCAATTGGGTGCACTGGTCAATTCTTATCACTGGCACGAGGATTAATTCGGACTAAATCACTCGGCATTACGGGAATACGGGATTTCAATTTTCCGGTGATTGCCGGCGTTAAGGCTCGCCGGGGATCAATTAAACACTATGGTACGAAGAGAGGGATGAAGGGAGCTTACTGGTGGCATTGGTTTGGAGAAAGAAGTTTCGGGCGAAGCTGGCGCCGTAAGCTTCAGGAACTGCTCGCCGGGGAAGAAGACCTTCGCAGCAGCGCTAGAGAGCTCGGTTGCTCCCTGGTGGTGGAGGCTAAGGCTTACAATGCGGGTGGTGTGAAGAGATGCAGGGCAATGGAGGGGCTTTATATAGCCACGGGGTGAAGCTCTCGGGAGCAGCAGCAATCGCCGGAGGGATTTTCTTCTGGCGCTGGGGCGGTCATCGAGGTATTTCGGGACACGGCGGGGCTCTGCCAGAGACGGTGCATCGCGAGGACCCGGGATTTTGTCAGGGCGGTGGCGACGATCTTCGGGATGGTGGCCATGTGGCGTGAGGCTTCTGGCAGCAACAGCAGGCACGCGCGCGCGGGGAAGAACATGGCATGGTGCGGTTGAGGCGTTCCATGGTGGCAGTACAGTTGTGCATGGTTGGTGGCTACGTGGCCGTGAAGGTGGTAGCGCGAGGAACTTCGCCGGCGGCGAGTTCAACGGCGCGGCAAAAAGGCGGGCGCTGGTTAAAAACTTCACAGGGACCTAGTTGCGAACTTTGGACTGATTTGCAAGAGATCTGGACCAATCTGTAAGGATTTTAACTCGGGTATTTGGGCCTATTTGTAAATATGGGGATCCAAAGGGCTGATCTGAGTTCTGGTTTTGCATATGAGTGCCACTAAATGTCTTGGACTCATCCAGCAGGAAAATGGTAAAATCCGATAACATCTGGTGTTTTTGACAAAAATCGAAAATAGGGTAATTAGGGTTTGAACTTTTGTCGAGGCTGAAACTAGGGTTTTGGTCGAGATTCTGGAATTCTTCCAGAAAGGAAAAATGTTCAGAAAAATGAAAGAAAGGTTATCACTTGATCAGATCTGGATTTGGAGATGATCTGAGACTTTTAGCCTTTTTGGGTTTTCTAAAAGGACTAAACTAAAGCACTTTTGGACTGAATTGTAAAAACGATCTGGGAGATGAAGTTTAGCAGCCAACTTTTTAGGTTAAGGTAGTGGCATACCTAAGATCAAGATAGGGTTGAGACAACAGGGATTCCAAGGAATATATGCTGACTCGTAAGCAGAAAAGATGGTCAAAAATAGTCCAAAGCACACGCTCTCAACATGTCTTCTAAGATCTGGTTCACTCTTTCCGTTTGACCTCCAGTTTGCGGGTGGTAAGCTGTACTGAACTTCAACTTCGTTCCTAGGAACTTCTGTAACTCTCCCCAAAATCTTGATACAAATTGTGCTCCTCTGTCTGAGACGATTGTTTTTGGCACTCCATGCAGCGTGACAATTCTGGTAAGATATAGTTCTGCAAGCTTTTTCGTCGTGTACTGCGTCCTTACTGGTAGAAAATGAGCTACTTTCGTCAATCTATCGACGATAACCCATATAGAATCGTATCCTTGCTGGCTTCTTGGTAAACCAACTATGAAATCCATTCCAATCTCATCCCATTTCCACTCCGGGGTTGGTAGGGGTTGTAACGGTCCTACAGGTTTCTGGTGTTCTGCTTTCACTCTTTGACAGGTATCACAAGAGGCTATAAACTCGGCAATTTTCTTTTTCATTCCCTTCCACCAAAACCGATCCTTTAGTTCTTGGTACATCTTTGTACTACCTGGGTGAATAGAGTATGGGGCACAATGGGCTTCTTGCAGTATCATGTTCTTGATTTCCTTGTCTTCTGGGACACAGATTCGGTTATGATACCACAAAATTCCTTCCTCGTCTTCATGAAAGTCAATTGCATCTTCGTGTTTCATGTCCTCTTTCATCTTTTGAATACTCTGATCTACTTCCTGAGCCCTTCGGATTTGGTCCTTCAGCTCGCAATTCATTGTTAATGCGGCGACGGTTCCTTGTTCAACAAACTCTAAATTCAAGCTCTCGAAATCTCTAAGCAATTGGGGTGGTATTCCTAATGTCTTCTCTTGATTGCAGTAGGATTTTCTGCTCAAGGCGTCTGCTACTACATTTGCTTTTCCAGGGTGGTAGTGTATTCCAAGGTCATAACCTTTAATCAGCTCTAGCCATCTTCGCTGTCTCATGTTCAAGTCTTGTTGGGTGAAGATGTATTTCAAACTCTTGTGGTCCGTGTAGATTTCACATCTATTTCCAAGTAGATAGTGTCGCCAAATCTTTAGCGCATGAACAACGGCGGCTAATTCCAAATCATGAGTTGGATAATTCTCCTCATGTGGTCGCAACTGTCTCGATGCGTAAGCCACGACTCTCCCTTCTTGCGTCTGGGGGCTCCGTGTCCCCCGGGCGCGATTTTCTCTCCCCCTGGTGACATTATGTCCGGCGTCCATCATGTCACCCGGATGCGAAAGAGTTCTTCACCCCGGTGACGTTGTCCTAGGCACGAGTCCTTTCCCCCGGAGACCCCCGGGCGAGGGTTACAAATCGGGCCACCAATTACTAGGACTGTCTAAAATCTTCCACAAGACGACTACCATAAATGGTGTTTTCTCTCTTGGGAACAAGACGTCCCTTCCCTATGCGCTCCAGGACAAGGGTCGTCCCTTCCTCGGGCGTTGTCATGAGATGGAGGCCCTCCCACTGTCGGACAGGACCCTCGCCTTCTCAGATGATTTCCCAGTTATGGGGCATTCTCTCCCCGGATGCGATTCGTCGCACCCCCCGACGCCATCGAATGTCCTCAGGGGTGCGAGGGGCTGCTGTTGGGGAAAAATAGTAGCTATAGGTGGAAGTCTCCCTCCCCCGGATGTTCCACAAGGACAGGGCCCTCGTCTTCAAGTCCCGAACTCCCGTACCTGGGTCCCGGGTCCCGTCCTTAAGTCCCGGACAGCGGCCCCTGTCTCCGGGTCCCATCACTGGGTCCCAGATAGGGCCTTTCGTCCCCGGGTCCCAGACATGGGCCTGCCATCCTCGGGTCCTAGACAAGGGCCTCCCGTCCCCGTGTCCCAGGTCCCAGACAAGCTCCTCAAGTCCACGAGTCCCAGACCCCCGTCCGCGGGTCCTAGACAAGGGCCTCCCATCTCCGTGTTCCGGACAAGGGCCAGCCGTCTCTGGGTCCCGGACCCCGTCCCCGGTTCCCGTGTCTCGTCCCTGCATCCCGGGTCCCGTCCTCAGGTCCTGGGCAAGGGCCTCCCGTCCCCGTGTCCTCAACAAGAGCTTTCCGTCCCTGGGACATGGCGTGCCGTCCGTGGGTCTGGGTCAAGGCCTCCCGTCCCCGTGTCTCGGGTTCTGTCCCCGGGTCCCAGACAAGAGCCTCACATCTCCAGGGCTCGGAGAAAGGTCTCCTGTCTCCCGGCTCCAGACCCCATCCCTGGTGTCGTGGTATTGCGAATACCCCGGCAGGTTTTGAGAATGATTCTAGCGAAGATTACGCGGCGCGGGTTGACCGGATGACCGGTCCTCCCCCGCCGGACAAGCACAAAAAATGACACACGGGTTTATACAGGTTCGGGTCCCGGTGGGGGCCCTAGTCCTGTCGACGCGCTCCCGACCGGAGTCGGGTGGGGAGGCTCTCTCCGGGGGAGAGGCCTCCGGAGCACGTCTGTCAGTTTGGCTATTCCAATAAAAGAGAACCGATCCTTTACAACAGAGGGGTACAAGGGCTATTTATAGCCCCAAAAAAGAAGCAAAAAACCAAAACTACCCCGGAAGCCACCGTCGCATTGAAGGGTAGGACCGTCCTTCTCCCGGTCAAACGCCTTGGATGCTTGACAGGTGGTCGCTAGTTCCCGAGGCGCTCCTCGCGTGACCTGCACGTGATAAACAGCTCGAGACTTTACCTTTAGGAGGGCGATGAGGCCCGGGACGGCGCCGGAGGCCAGGTCCCGGGGGCCAAAAGGCGGCGCCCGGGGAGGTCCCGGAGGACACGTCCCCGGGCCAATGGCAGCGCCCGGGGAGGCCCCGGAGGTCACGGCCCTGGGCCAATGGCGGCGCCCGGGGAGGGGCCGGAGGCCACGTCCCCGGGCAAATGGCGGCGCCCGGGACGGCACCGGAGGCCACGTCCCCGGGCCAAAAGGCGGCGCCCGGGGAGGGGCCGGAGGCCACGTCCCCGTGCACATGGCGGCGCCCGGGACGGCACCGGAGGCCGCGTCCCGGGAGCCAAATGGCGGCGCCCGGGAGGGCACCGGAGGCCGTGTCCCGGGGGCCAAAAGGCGGCGCCCGGGGTGGCCCCGAAGGCCACGTCCACGGGCCAATGCCGGCGCCCGTGGAGGGCATCGGAGGCTGCGTCCCGGGGGCCAAAAGGCGGCGGCCGGAAAGGGGCCGGAGGCCACGTCCCCGGGCACATGGCGGCGCCCGGGAGGGCACCGGAGGCCGCGTCCCGGGAGCCAAATGGCGGCGCCCGGGAGGGCACCGGAGGCCGCGTCCTGGGGGCCAAAAGGCGGTGCCCGGGGAGGCCCCGGAGGCCACGTCCCCGGGCCAATGGCGGCGCCCGGGACGGCACCGGAGGCCGCGTCCCGGGAGCCAAATGGCGGCGCCCGGGATGGCACCGGAGGCCGCGTCCCGGGAGCCAAATGGCGGCGCCCGGGACGGCACCGGAGGCCGCGTCCCGGGAGCCAAATGGCGGCGCCCGGGATGGCACCGGAGGCCGCGTCCCGGGAGCCAAAAGGCGGCGCCCGGGGAGGGGCCGGAGGCCACGTCCCCGGGCACATGGCGGCGCCCGGGACGGCACCGGAGGCCGCGTCCCGGGAGCCAAATAGCGGCACCCGGGACGGCACTGGAGGCCGCGTCCCGGGGGCCAAAAGGCGGCGCCCGGGGAGGCCCCGGAGGCCACGTCCCCGGGCCAATGGCGGCGCCCGGGAGGGCACCGGAGGCCGCCTCCCGGGAGCCCAATGGCGGCGCCCGGGAGGGCACCGGAGGCTGCGTCCCGCGGGCCAAAAGGCGGCGTCCGGGGAGGCCCCGGAGGCCCCGTCCCCGGGCCAATCGTGACACAACTTACCTGAACTTAGTCGCGCGGAGATTAACCCCGACAGCAGCCCCCCATGCACGCCGGGGACGATGCTCGAGTCCCCGGTGGGTATGGCACACGTCACCGGGAAGATCTCCGGGCCAAGTCACCGAAGCCGTGGCGCTTCGGTTTCCGTGCCCCACGCTTAAGGCCGCGCCGTTTCGCCATAAATGCGCGCACGGCTCGAACCGGCGCCTCGATTCACGCGTCTGTCCCTTCGTTTCCCGCGCACGGTTTGAACTTCTACGGTCTAGATTGATCCGCGGTTGCCACGTGGCGTGCATCTAGACCACGTCCCGCCCCTATAAATAGGACCTTGGGGGGCCCGGAAGCTCATTCCAAATTTTCAGCCTCAGCGATTTTTGCTCTCCCGGTAGCAATTTCCGGTAGCCCTTTCCGGTAGCAGACGTCCGGGAGTTTTTAGTAGTAGCCTCCTGCAAAGTTAGCCACCGAAAAAGAAGACTAACCTCATGGCACCCAAGGGTCGAGCGAAGACCACGGAAGTACCCCCGGAGGAAATCCCCTCGGATTTCCTCTGGGCGTCGGAGTTCATGGCCGAGGACGCCGAGTCCTTGGTCGAAAGATGCGTCATCGCGGACGGGGACATCCGAATCCCCGTGAAGAAGGACGAAGCCCCCCACCCCAGGCCCGGAGAGGTCGTGGCCTTCGAGGCCTTCCTGGTGGCTGGGCTCCGGCTCCCGGTGCATCCCATGCTCCGGGAGTTTCTCAAGGAGTACGGGGTGGCTCTCAACCACCTCACCCCGAACGCGCTCGTCCGGATGGGCCTTTTCATTTGGCTCTACGAGACAGCGACCGGGCGGGAGCCCACCCTTCGCGGCTTCCGGTACTTCTACGAACCGGCGGCGCGGACCTCCCACCTGGTGAAGGGGGGCCCCAAGTCCCCCTTCGGTTCGGTGATGGTCCAGAAGTTGCTGTCCCGGGTGATCGACTACCCGGCGGTGGCCTCCCGGGACCACTGGGGCGACTGGGTCCGGAGGTGGTTTTACCTCTGGGTCCGGGACGAGGCGGTGGTGTACGCCCCGGAGCCCCCCACCTACAGCCGGTCGTCCGCACCGTAGCCGCCGGTGTGGACGGACGAGGAGTTGGAGCTCCTCGGCAAGGTGATCCTCTCCAAGAAGACCCGCTCGATGCGGGACGCAGCCGAGGAGATGGCTCTCCTCCGGATCTCCCCCTTCACCGGCGGGAAGAGGGGGATCGGCATGGGCCCCGAGCAGCGGCCCCCGGTGAAGCCGGTGACGCGACGTAAGCTCCGGGAACCTGATGCATTGTACTTACGAATTTTTAAGAATTTGACTAACTCTTTACCTCTTTGCCGCGGGAGAAGGTGGAGAACCTCCTGGGGAGGTACTTTGCCGATGAGCACGAGCGCGTCGTGCGCGCCGTGGGGGAGGGCCCTCCCAAGAACTTGGTAGCGGCGGCCTACGGGCTAAAGCTGCCGGAGAGGAAGCCTCTCCCCACCCCCGGGTCGCACAAACGGGGGAAGGAGGCGGCCGGGAGCTCGGAGCCCAAGAAGGCCCGGGTTCAAAAGACCCCCGGCCCATCGACGACGCCGGCGGCGACCCCGGCGAAGCCCCGGGACGAGACCCCCGGGAGCGAGCGTGCCCGGGCACCGGCCCGGAAGGAAGCAACACCTCCTCCCCCGAAGGGCCCCATCGAGGCGCGGGGGAAGGAGGCGACCGCGGGCGGGGCGGCGTCCGACTCGGCGAACTACGCCCCGTCGCCGCTCTTGGTGGAGCCCCTCCTGCCCCTTCCGGCTTCTTTGGAGCCGGAGAGGCTGGAGGTGAGATTCGCGGAGGCCTCGCCTCCGCAAGTTTGGCCGGTGGACGAGGGGGGGAGCCCCTCGGTCTACGAGGTTCCTCCAGAGGAGGAGGCCCCGAGGACCTTCCGGCCCGGGGCAAGGAAAGGCCTGATGGTTCCCCCCCGGGTGGGGGCTCCCGCCGAGAGCTCCTCGGCCACGTCTTCGGGGGGCACTTCCTCGTCGACGAAGACGCCGGTGACACCGGCCGCATTACCGGACCTTGAGGTCCAGGGAACCCCCGCCGGCCGCGCTGGCGGCGCCGGGCGGGAGACCCCTTTGCTTCCCGCAAGGGAGGTCGCCCGCTACTCGGGGGGCCTACATACCCGGAAGGTGCAGGCCTTCGTCGCGGGAGGGACGCTCCATGAGCATTTCGAGGGGCTTCAGTCCCTCGGGGCCCAGGTAACCCGAGTCGATGACGTCTTCATTCATCCCCTGCACTTTCAGATTTTTCTAACTCTATATATTTGTAGGTGGCAGCTGTTACCTGGGGCCTTGAGCAGCGGGTCGCCCGGCTGCTTAAGGAGGCGAAGGGCCGGGCCGCGGCCTCCGTAGGGTAGCGCGAGGAGGCCCTCCGGGAACGCGACGAAGCCCTCGCGGAATTGGCCCGGGCCCGGGCCCAGGTCCATATTTTCGAGGCCGTCAACGGCCGCCTCCGGGAGGAGGCCAAGGCGAGGGAGGAGGCACTCCGGGAGCTCGAGAGCTCGAGCGTCCGGGCGGTGGCGGACGCGGGCCGCTCCGTCCGGTCGGCCCTCGAGGGCCTTGGCGTAAGCCTAGGCTCCGGGAGCAGGGAGGTGCCGCCGGCGACCCTCGCGGAGGCTGTGCGTTTTCTCAACGCACAGGACTCCGCCATCCCGGAGGCTGCCGACGTTCGGGCGCGAGGCCGGGCGATCCCCGTCGTCGCGGCCGCAGTGAGGCTCATCGAGTTCCGGGTGGTCGGCGCTCGGGCGATTGGGGGCCGCATCCCCCGAAGCTTCCCGGACTCCTTCCAGCCTTCGCGCCGGGAGGTCGAGCAGCTTGCTGGAGGGTTCTACGACCGGATCATCCGGGCATGGTTCCCGGCTCCGGCGCCTCCGGCGGGAGACGTCCCAGCCCCGGGTCTTTAGGTAGGGCCGTTTTTTGTTTTAGGACTTTTGATTCCGGTAGCTTCTTAGAAGAAGCTCCAGACACTTGTACAAAAACATTTTGAATGCAATGAAGTTAGAATTTTTTCTAAGTCTTTGAATTGAATTTACTGTTACCAGGGTTCCCGGGAGGTTGCTCTCGGGCGAAGGTCCGGGAGGGGCTCCCCGGGGGACGCCCAAGCGGCTTTAATCTTGCTAAGCCTTGTCTCCGAGAATCGCGGCGGGGATAGCGTCCAGGAGCCGATCTGGTTGAGGTGGTGTCCGGAGTGGCACTTGGACAATTTTGATAATCATCGTGCCGAATTGTCCCCTCCGCCACCGGGGCTCCGGATGATTCCTCCCCTCCGGATACTTCCACCGGCGGGATACGAGTTCTGGCCTAAAGATGTTCTCCGGGACGCTCGGCGCCGCGTACGGGCATTGTACCGGGACTTGACCCGGGAGCTAGCGGAGAGCCTCCGGGAGTATTAGGCGTAGGAACCTTAGGGCTTAGAGAATCCCCCGGGTTAGAACCCGGGTGGTATCGTTTCCGAAGCCCACCGGAGGGGGAAGATGTCCTCCGGGTTTGACAATCAATAAAGCTATTGTTGTTTCCTTTCATTGCCTCTTTATTTTCTTCTTCTTGGATGGTCTGGACGACTCATCTTAATAAGGATGAGCTAAGTTTCCTCGTGGGCGGTGCGGTCGACACCCGGGGGTTCCTTATCCCCCCCGCCCACAGCGGGCCGGAGAGTAGCTCCGCGCGCTGTGGGGGTAACAAGGCCCCCGGGATGGAAGTCACCTGGAGCATAGGAAATTTTCTAAGTTAGAAAATTTTAAAATGAGGTTTTCAAGGAGAAGACCTTCCGGGAGACAATCGTCTGGTCGCCGTGAGAACGGGGAGCCGGGAATAAGGCCTCATGTGGAAGAAATGTCCAAGAGAACCCGATGAGATTCCCGGAGGCGAGCTTCCTAGGAGACATTCGTCCGGTCGCCGTGAGGACGGGGAGCCCGGAATAGGGTCTTCGGGGAAGAAAATGCCCGAGAAATCCGTGACTTCTCCGAGAGACAATCGTCCGGTCGCCGTGAGAACGGGGAGCCGGGAATAAGGTCGCCGGGGACCAATCGTCCGGTCGCCGTGAAAACAGGGAGCCGGGAATAACGTCGACTCCCGGAGGAGCAAGATAGATCCAATCAAGCCGCAAGGGGCCGATCATCCGGTCGCCGTGAAAACGGGGAGCCGGGAAAAACGTCGACTACCGGAGGAGGAAGATAGATCCATGAAGGCCATTAGATGTCCCACTGGGGAGAGCGTCTACTACCGGAGGAGGAAGTGCCCGAAGACGGGTCTTGAGTGTTTGGGCAGGGGACTAGTCTCCCAAAGTGACTTGTTATCGCGGCCACTATGACCGGGTTGCCGCTTACACCCTCAGTCCACGAGGGCTGATCGTAAGCCGCCCTACGGGAGTGGGACTCCCGTTGTAGGGACTTGTTGGGCCTGGCCCACTTCCTCGCGGGGAGGGCATCCTCACGGGGAGGGCTTCCTCGCGGGGAGGGCATCCTCGCGGGGAGGGCATCGCCGCTAGGGGCGGTAATGAGAAAGACCTGCAATGAGACAGTTTGAAAAGCAAGACCTATATATTGCTAATAAAATGAAGTACAGGGCCTCCCCCTGCGAAGCCACGAAAGGGGAGGAAAATACAGCGTACCTCCTCCCCCTCCGGCATGAACGCTCCGGGGGAGGGGACAGGCCCATAAGGCTAAACATAGAACTTGCGAAGTAAACGCAAGTTCCACGTGTGCTTTAGCTCCTGCTCTTGAAGGTTGGAGAGCTTGTAGGTCCCCGAGCCCAGGACCGCGGAGATCCTATAGGGGACAAGGTCCCCAAGGCGGAAAGCCTTCTGGCGCACGCGCTGATTGTACGCGCGCGCCATCTCCTGTTCGTAGATGGCATGGCGGAGGAGCGCTCGGTCGCGTTCCTCCTCCACGAGGTCGATCTCCAGACGCTGGTTGGCCTCGTTGGCCTGGTACGCTGCTGGCGTGGCTCCCTCCAGGAGCTGGACCCGCAGTGACCGGAAGGCGATCTCCGGGGGGAGGACTGCCTCCGCCCCGTAGACCAGGGAGAAGGGAGTACGCCCCGTCGCCCGGGACGGGGTCGTGCGCATGGAGCAGAGGATGCTAGGGAGCTCCTCCGCCCAAGCACCCTGCTTAGAAGCGGTTTGCTCCAGCCTCCGGCGCAACCCCTGTAGGATCACGCCGTTGACCCTCTCGACAGCCCCATTGCTCCGGGGGTGGGCTACCGAGGCGAAGTGGATGACGAGCCCCAGGCCTTCGCAGAATTCCCAGAAATAAGCCGAGTCGAATTGGGTCCCGTTATCCACGGTGATTTCCCTGGGGACACCAAAACGACATACGACGTTTTTCCAGAAAAACCGCTAAACGGCCCGGGACGTGATGCTGGCCAAAGGCTCCGCCTCAACCCACTTTGTAAAATAGTCGACTGCGACTACCGCATACTTGTATCCCCCGGGCGCTGGGGGGAAGGGCCCTAAGAGGTCCATCCCCCAGCGCACAAAGGGCCAAGTGATGGGGATCGTCTACAGCGCTATAGGGGGGAGGTTCGAGCCCTTGGCCATCTTCTGGCATGCCTCGCACGCGGAGACAAGGTCTCGCGCGTCGCGCATGACCGTTGGCCAGTAGAAGCCCTGCCGGAGGGCCTTGGCCGCGATGGCACGCGGGGCTAGGTGAGAACCACAGCTCCCCACGTGGATGTCTTCGAGAAGTCGAAGTCCCTCCGGCCGGGGGAGGTAGCGCAGGAGGGCGGAAGCCCCCCACTTGTAGAGCCTCCCCTCCAGCAGGAGATATGCCCGGGCTTTCACCCGGAGGCGTTTAGCCTCGGTCTCACTAGGAGGGTCCCGCTCCCCCTTGATGAGGGAGACGAGGGGGTCCATCCAAGACGGAGTCCGGGTGATCTCGGCGACCTCCGGGACATGAGGCTCGTCGCCCGTGTCCGGGGAGGCCACCGAGGGCTTCGTGATGATCACCAGGAAAGCCCCCTTGGGGAACGATTCCCGGGCGCTTGCCGCCCGGGCCAAGGCGTCGGCCCGGCCATTGTCCCTACGTGGGATATGCCGGGCCTCGAGGCCGTCGAAATGCCTCTCCATCTTTCGCACCTCCTGCAAATAAAGACTTAAGTTTGCGTCATGGCACAGGTAAGACTTGTCCACTTGGCAAACTACGAGCTGAGAATCTCCCTTGACTAGGAGGCGCCGGATCCCCAGGGAGCGCGCGAGGCGCATCCCGAGGAGCAAAGCCTCGTATTCGGTGACGTTGTTGGTTGCGGGGAACTCGAGCCGCGCGGCGTACTCGAGTTCCTTCCCCTCGGGGCTCCGGAGGACTACTCCCGCACCAGCCCCGGCGAGACACAGCGACCCATCGAACATAAGGGTCCAATGATCACTGCGTCGGGGCGGCACAGGGAGATCTTCGTCCCCGGACCCAGAGGCGGGAGTCCACTCTGCGACGAAGTCGGCGAGGACCTGCGACTTGATGGCGGAGTGGCCGGTAAGGGACAGGGAGAAGGGGGCGAGCTCGGCCCCCCACTTCCCGATCCGGCAGGTGGCTTCCTTGTTCCGCAGTACCTCCCCGAGGGGGAGGGACGACGAGACGGTGATGGGGTGTCCCAGGAAGTAATGCCGAAGCTTCCGGGACGCCATGAGGAGGGCGTAGCAGATTTTCTCCATCTCCGTGTACCGAGTTTTGGCCCCTTGGAGGGCCTCACTCACGTAGTACACCAGACGCTGCTGCCCCCCTTGCTCCTTCTCCAAGACCGCACTGACGGCGACGGGGGTCGCCGAGAGGTAGAGGAGCAAGGGTTCTTCCGAAATCGGACTCACGAGCATTGGGGGGCTCGTGAGGTACTTCTTGAGGTCGTTGAAGGCTTCCTGGGCCTTGGGGGTCCAGCGGAACCCCTCAAGCCCTTGGAGGATCTTGAAGAACTGGAGGCCCTGCTCCCCCGACCGGGAGACAAAACGGCTAAGTGCGGCTAGGTGGCCGGAGAGCCGCTGGACATCCTTGATGGAGCGCGGTGGGGGCATATCTTGGAACGCCCGGATCTTCTCGGGGTTTGCCTCAATGCCCCGCTGGGACACGAGGAAACCTAGGAGCTTCCCCCCGCGCACCCAGAAGGCGCACTTCTCCGGGTTGAGTTTGAGCCCGAAGGTACGGAGGTTGCGGAAGGTTTCAGCCAGGTCGCCGATGTGGGAGGCTGCGCGGGGACACTTGACGACCGCGTCGTCTACGTAGACTTCGACGTTGCGGCCGACTTGCTCTTTGAAAACCAACATCATGAGGCGCTGGAAGGTTGCCCCCGCGTTCTTGAGCCCGAAGGGCATATGGATGTAGCAGAAGGTTCCGAGGGGAGTAACAAAACTCGTCTTTTCCTCGTCCCCTTCCGCCATCCGGACATGGTGGTAGCCAGAGTAGGCGTCTAGGAAGCTCATGAGCTCGCACCCCGCAGTGGAGTCGATGAGCTGATCAATCCGCGGGAGTGGGAAGTTGTCTTTAGGGCAGGCGCGGTTAAGGTCGGTGAAGTCCACGCACATCCACCACCTGCCTGTTGATTTCTTGACGAGGACGGGGTTCGCGAGCCACTCGGGGTGCAGGACCTCCCGAATGAACCCGCCTCTCGGAGCCGGGTGATTTCCGCCTTGATTGCCTCTTGGCGCTCGAGGGAGAGTTTCCGCAGCTTCTGTTTGACCGGGGGGTGACCGGGGGCCACTGCGAGCTTGTGCTCAATGACCTCCCGGGCAACGCCCCGCATGTCCGAAGGCTTCCACGCAAAAACATCGGAGTTTTCGCGCAGAAAAGCCGCAAGTTGCGCTGCGTGCTCCTCAGGGAGCTCCGCCCCGATCCGGACGGTTTTGTCTTCGTCGCCCGGGGACAGCAAGACCTTGCGGAGGCCCCCTTCCGGACGCGGCTTGAGGAGGGGCCTCCCAGGCGATGGTGCAGCAGCATCTAGTTCCGGGGGAGAAGCCTCCCCCCCGGGCGTCTTTATGAGGTTGACGCTTCCGATTGTGGCCGCAGCGCGCTCGTATAGAGCACGGGCCATGTCTTGGTCTCCCCGGACGTTGATCACACCATACAGCCCGGGGATCTTCATGCAGAGATAATTTTGATGGGTGGCAGCCCCCAGCCGGTTAATTGTCGTCCTCCCCATAATCGCGTTGTAGGAGGAGGGGAGGTCTACTACCTCGAAGCGAACCAGCTCGGTCCGGTAGTTCTTCGGGGTGCCGAAGGTCATTGGAAGATCTACTTTGCCCATGGGGTGGATCGCCTTCCCCGGGACAAAACCTTGCAGGGGTCCGGCAGCGGGCTGCAGGAGCTTCTCATCCACTTGCATTTCTTTGAAGGCCTTCAGGAATAGGACATCGGCGGAGCTCCCGCCGTCCACCAGGATCCGGGCCAGATGGCAGTTGTAGATGGTCGCGGAGACAATGAGCGCGTCGTCATGGGGGAAGCGAACCCCCCGCGCGTCTTCTGCCGTGAAGGTGAGGGGGACGTCCGGCCACTTCGGTGGCGGGGACGTGTGTAGCACCCCCACAACCTTGACCTCGCGCACGTACTCCTTACACTGGCGCTTAGAGTCCAGCCCGGAGGCAAATCCACCCACGATGACGTTGATGTGCCGCTGCGAAGTTTGAAAGGGGAGAGCTTCTGAAGGCTCCCCCTCCTGCGTCTGCTGACCCCCCGCAGGAGCGGGAAGGGCCGGAATAGCTGGCCGCGGGGGCAAGGAGGCCGGAGTCCCCCCCCCTGCCCGCGCTGGTTGAGGAAGTCCGCGAAGTGCTGCAGCAGCTGGCTACAATCTCGGGTAGCGTGGTTACTGGACCTGTGGAAGCTGCACCATGGTCCTTCCCGCCTTCTCCCCGCAGGGCCTTCCTGGCCGCGCGAAGACTGTCCTCCCCCATGGCCCTTCGGTTTGGGGAAGGGGCGGTTGGCCCTCGGGGGGTCGCGCGAGCCGCCTCCGCCCTCGAGGACAAAGGTGTCCCGAGGCCGTGGCTCGCTACGCCCCCCCTGCCTGGGGCATTTGGGGGGATCCCTGGCCCCCTGGTCGACGGGGGCGGGAGCCCCCTAGGTCTTCTTCCAGATGTCGTCTTCCTCCGCCCGAGCGTACTTTTCGAGCACATTGAAGAGCTCGTCGGCGGAAGAGGGGCAGCTCCGGGAGAGCCTTCAGTGGAGCTCCCCCGGGAGGATGCCGCTCTTGCAAGCTTTGATGACCGTAGAGTTGGGGACGTGGGCCACTTTGCTTTTCACCTGAGCAAAGCGCTTGAAGAAGCTTCTGATGGTTTCCCCAGTCCTCTGTCGGACTGTGTACAGCTGCGAGGAGTTCAGGGGACGCACGTAGTTCCCCTGGAAGTTGGCACAGAACTCCCGCTTGAGCTGCGAGAAAGACTTGATGGAACCCGCCTTCAGGTTGTAGAACCAGGAGCAGGCAATACCGGAGAGGTAGAGGGGGAAGACGTTGCACTGTACTGTCTCGGCCCCCCCGGCCGCGGAGATGGCAGTGGAGTAGACCTGCACAAACTCGTAAGGGTCTGTCGCACCGTTATAGTGTTCGGTGTGCGGAGGGCGGTAAGGTCGCGGCGACCGGATGCTGCGAAGTCTTCGGCACAGGGGCTGGTTGGCCCCCTGCACTTCCCGGGGAGAGCCCCGGTCGCTGTCTTCTTTCATGGGACCTTCGTTGTCTGAGTCTGGGAGCGGTCCAAGAGGTCCGCCAGAATGGCGGTGGCGACGCTTTTCCTCTGGGCCCGGACTAAGTTCCCGGACGTCCGGGCTCTCCGCCTGAGAGGTTGGCTCTTCAGCGGGTCTCTTCCCCCGGCCGGTGCGAGAGCGAGGCTCCCTGCGCCCGCGGCCGGGGGGAAGTTCTTCCCCGCGCTCTGGTGAACGCATTCGCTCGACCTCCCCCCGGGCGAAACGGACCTGTCCCGCCGAGGGAGGGAGCTCGTGCCCTGTAGCTTCCGGAGCCGGTTGGGGGGAGCCCCCTGCGACGACCCCCGGGACCAGAAAGGGGGAAGCCCCTGTATTATCCGGAACCGGGGAGGGGGCGCCCACGGCGACGCCTAGAATCGAAGTGGAGGGGGCCCCAGTGGCCACGACCGGAACCGGGAAGGGGGAGGCCCTGTAACACCCGGAACCGGCGAAGGGGGAGCCCCCGCGGCAACGTCCGGAACCGGGGAGCCCATGCGGGGGGAAGTCTGCTGCGGCACGGCAGCTGCTCTGTCAACCGCCCCCGGTGCGGTAAACGCGACGCGGGGGGCGGGACCGGCTCCCGGCGTAGGGAAAACACCTGGCATAAAGTGGGCTCCCGGCCCATGGAATAGGCCAGGGACAGGGTACCCCCCTGGTGCCACGAAGGGCCCCGGCATGAAGTAAGCTCCCGGCACCGGGACGGGCCCGGGTGCCAGGAAGGGTCCGGACGTATATCCCGCAGGGGGAGGGAACCCCCCGGCAGGATCATACGGGGCGGACAACCCCCCGGAGGCCGGAGGGGCCGCCGGGTAACCCATAAACGGGGGCATGTTCCCCGGATACGGTTGTGACGCAAATGTGGGGGCCGGAGGAGCCGTCGGGGGGAGCTGGCCTTCCACGAGGGCTTTGAGCAGGGCGTCCCGGGGAGCCGGGGGAGCCGTCGGAGGGAGACTGGTCCCGGCCGAGGTCTCCGCGGTCACCGGGAACGACCTGGAGGTGGAAGCACCTAAGTTAAGAGGAAAGGAGGGAGGCGGTACCTGGGCCAGGTCGCCTCCAGAAGGGACCGCCGGGACAGCAGTGTCCCGGGCGGACGGCGCCGGGTCTCCGAGACCCGGGTCACCGGGAAGGGTGCGAGCCCTTGTTCTTGGGGGAGCCATGGCGTCTTGTAACGAGTCCCCACGGACGGCGCCAACTGTCGTGGTATTGCGAATACCCCGGCAGGTTTTGAGAATGATCCTAGCGAAGATTACGCGGCGCGGGTTGACCGGATGATCGGTCCTCCCCCGCCGGACAAGCACAAAAAATGACACACGGGTTTATACAGGTTCGGGTCCCGGTGGGGGCCCTAGTCCTGTCGACGCGCTCCCGACCGAAGTCGGCTGGGGAGGCTCTCTCCGGGGGAGAGGCTTCCGGAGCACGTCTGTGAGTTTGGCTATTCCAATAAAAGAGAACCGATCCTTTACAACAGAGGGGTACAAGGGCTATTTATAGCCCCAAAAAAGAAGCAAAAAACCTAAACTACCCCGAAAGCCACCGTCGGATTGAAGGGTAGGACCGTCCTTCTCCCGGTCAAACGCCTTGAATGCTTGACAGGTGGTCGCTAGTTCCCGAGGCGCTCCTCGCGTGACCTGCACGTGATAAACAGCTCGAGACTTTACCTTTAGGAGGGCGATGAGGCCCGGGACGGCGCCGGAGGCCAGGTCCCGGAGGCCAAAAGGCGGCGCCAGGGGAGGTCCCGGAGGCCACGTCCCCGGGCCAATGGCAGTGCCCGGGGAGGCCCCGGAGGTCACGCCCCCGGGCCAATGGCGGCGCCCGGGGAGGGGCCGAAGGCCACGTCCCCGGGCAAATGGCGGCGCCCGGGACGGCACCGGAGGCCACGTCCCCGGGCCAATGGCGGCGCCCGGGACGGCACCGGAGGCCGCGTCCCGGGAGCCAAATGGCGGCGCCCGGGAGGGCACCGGAGGCCGCGTCTCAGGGGCCAAAAGGCGGCGCCCGGGGAGGGGCCGGA